>OY987244.1:3422951-3880610 GCA_963920765.1 Ulota crispa
GAGTTGCAACTTTTTTTGTGATCCTAAACTAAATTATGGACTTTAAGTCCTAATTTGAATTCCAAATTCTCAAATTTAACTTTTTGATGGTAGAAATCTAAAATTTACCCCGAAGGTGTGGTACAGTAGTTCAAAGGGTGTGGTACACATATCAATTCCCATCTGTCGGTTATAAATGTCATGCACTATAGGAGGTGAATTGTTGGTCAAGTGTCATGCACTAATAGTGCAAGGAACTTCCGAAGAAGTGAAAGCCGCAGCCGCCCGGCGAAACAGTACAGTACCATGAACGCTGCGACTGATTTTTTTAAACGGGCTTCTACGACCAAGCCCGTCGAGTACTCGAGTCTTCGATTCTGCAATCAAATTGCAGCGTTGAAGTTCGCGCTTCTGCCGCTATCGCTTTTGAAACCAGCAATTCCGGAATCGAGATCAAGCTCAAAGCACCCCGCTTGACCAGCAGCTGCTACGCTCGCCAGGCAAAGCTCCGGCACTCGAGAAACCCCGAGCGAAATCCCGGCCTTGCGTCTCCAGCGTCACAATCTCGGACGCACCAACTTGCACGCAATCCCAAGCACGTCTTTCATGATTCTCCTTCACGAAACGTTCATGAGACATGGTCGACGACGACGCAGCTCCCAGTCTCCCAGTCTCGCCCATCTCTCCCAGAATGCCGGGCTCACTCCGCAGTTACCGGCCCAGTTACCGGCCTAGTTACCGAGCCCGGAGAAGGCCCCGTCATGCTGCGGCGGTAACTGCATCTCCACCTTCCGATGTCACATCTGTAATTATCGATGGCCAGTAGACCTTCGCCACGCTTATTGGCTCGTCTGGTTCCCGAAATCACGGAATGGCTTTCAGCCACGTGGTCCCACCGGTTGCAGTCCCCTACTCCAGCTATTTCTCATGACCCGCAATCTACGAGAATGACATGGGATCTACCGATGAGGTGCGTGATTATCCAATATAAGTAGACTTTGGGTTGGTGAATGGTGATCATCTGTGTGCCTAACGGGAATCGACAGGAGGACGGACTGCGGAGAGGATGGGGTGACTGGAGTGACCGGGAGAAGCCGGTCTTGCACGTGGCAAGCGGAAAGAAGGCATGAAAGAAGGACATTTTCGTCCACCCATGTGGCGTCCTGTCAGGAAGGCGTTGCATTCCTCCACCTACACCAAATACTGCATTGAGAGCATCTCCACCGATGCAGACTCACTCAAAGTTTTTCATCTGGTGTGGTGAGGTCTGAAGGCTTTCAATCTCCACTCATGCTCTTTGAAAAGGTGGTCTCATACTTCAACACATCCCATAAATAAGTAGTTGATCACTTATTTAGGAAAGTAGAGGATTAAAAACAATTAAAGTTAAGGTGAATAGTGCATGAATAGTGGCTTGAAGAGTGGCTTGCTAGATTCACCAGATAAGAGAGTTTGAGAGGGTCTTGAGAGGGGCCTGGCTACTTTTCATCCACTTTGAGCGTGCTTGAGCCACCGGTGGAGATGCCCTTAGGATGCTCCATACTAGTGTGCGGGGAGATTTTGAGCTTTTTCGGCTAAAAGTTGACATTTCTCATTTTCATCTGGTTTTTTCTCCATAGACCTACACTATAATTGGATTCTTTTCAAAAACCTAGTCGGTTTTTAGCCGATTTATTTGGATTTTAGTCAGTTTTTTGCAAATTTCATTTGGCTAACTTTCTATTGTTTTTTGGCTCTTCCCGTTCATTGCTCCATACTAATTTCTTGTCATTTCACACTATTTGAATATTTACTAAGATTATAGTAACTTTCATCAATAATCATTAGGGGGTAGTCATGACATGTCTGAGGTATTCTCTGAGATCAAAGAATGCTGAGGTGGCACTTCCAGTGCGGTTCAAGGGAGGGAATTCACTGGGGTTGGAGGAAAAAAATTCTCCATTATTGAGGCCAAAGAATTGCGATGGAAAAATTTTCTCGAGGAACTTTTCACCCACATCCTCTTGTTTTTATTGCTATTGTTTTACTCCCCTCATTGCTCAGAACTTGCAATTTAGGGTAAAATCCTTTCTCTAGGTAAACCATTCTCCATCCTCCATTCTCCATTCTCCACCACCCACAAAAGGAATATCACATCTTCTCCATGGAGAAGTAATCCCATTGGCTCCTGTTTTCGCTCAGTCGATTCTCCATCTCCTGGGAAGTTTCCATCTTTGAGAACACGTGACTACTGCTATTATGATAATCAATGGAGGAAGCAAGCAAATATTGGGCATAGCAACAAGCGCCAAAGCTAGAGAGTAGGGGAGCTAGAACTTTGTACAAAACCAAGAATTACTATAGCATAAAAAGAGTTGCATGCCCCTCTATGTGACCAAGGGTGAGTCATGAGGCAACTTTGCCAAGGTAAAGCAACCTAATTGTTAAGGCAACCTAAATGCACTGTATGGTGTAGATTATTTTGGGATTTCATCAACAAAAATATTTCAACCTTCTGTTATTCATACATTTTCATCCGTAATAGTACCAACATTTGATAAACCTCGTTTCACACTTGGCTTGAAAAGACATTTTTGGAAACATCATCCGATATTTTAACCCCTAAAGGACCAAGTGGCTGTTCAATAGCCATTTGAGAACTTGGGTATGGTCATATGGAGTTAGTTTTTATTGGATGTTCTCAAAATTGTTACACAAGTTGCAAACATGTATCCCCCTAGTGGAAATGTAATTTTTTCCCCAATCGGATGCCCGGTTCAAAAGATGCCACCCAAAAGAAATTGGGTGGCTTAGTAGTTTGATCATCTTTGGAGAATCTTATGCTAAAACTCTCATCAACTTTTGAAATTTGGCAAGTATGTAACTAAAAAATATGGTGCACAATTGTCAAAAAAAAATTTGAGCTATCACATCACATTTTGAAAGGAGTCAAACTTTGTTAACCCCTAAAGGACCAAGGAACAGGATATTTGTTAAATTGGGACAAAACGGTCATTTTGGGACTTTTTGAAAGTTTGGGGTAATCACCCCAAAGCAGGCCCCCAATCAAGCTCCAATGTTTTTTTGGTACACATGTCCTCACTTGAGAGGAGGAATTTGTGAGGGAAAAAAATTTAGTGGCTTAGATTGAATTTGATATTTTTGAATCTAGTTTAGGGTGACTATTTTGGATTGAGGTGGAGTACAAAATGGTACCTTTGTTTTTCCCAATTTAATGAATATCCCATTAAGGGTGTTTTTTGAGGAAAAATCTCAGAAACTGCCAATTTTTAGTGCATTGCCCAAAATTGAAAATAAAAACTATTTTTTCTCATTTCAACCGTACAAAAGTGTGTAAAACAAATAAATTGATATGTGCAAAAAAAAACCAGCCCATTTGACCGCACAAATTGTAAAATTATAACGTTTGAAAAGAGAAAAACAACTTTTTTTCATTCCTGCAAAACAATGTCAGTAAACTTTGAGGCTTCCTAGAGTAAAATTTTTACTCTACACAAATTTGAGCTTTTTGACCACTCACATGTATATGATGTTTAGGTTCACTCATGAAAAATTTGAGATGCAAATACAAAATCTAGCTTATTCTAAATCACCCTACAATGCAAGGAGGTTTAGTGAATTGGCAATATATAAATCATTCTTTCATGACTTCTTGTGCAATGAGAAAGTCTTTTATTCAAAATCTAAACAGTTAAAAGTTAGAGACAAACGTTTGGAATATTTTTTAAAAAAATTCAAGAGCTTTGGGTTTATAGATTGAAAGATAATATGGCTTGAAGTTAGAGGAATTTTTTTTTCTTCTTGAAACTGCCCCAACATAGTTAATCCCTAAAGGACTAGACCCCCTTTTTTAGAAACATAGTGGTTTTGGGCAAAAGTACCTGTGATTGGAGATTTTCATATTTTAGGCTGAAATTTTAATTGAATGTGGGGACAAGGTTTATCTTTCATATGCACTAAATTTCATCACATTTGGAATTATGAGTAAAAATTTATGGCCTAATATGTTTTTTTTTACGTTTGTCAGGCAGCCTAGGCAGATTTTTAAAATTAAAAAAATAAAATAAAATTGGTATAGGAGATTTATGTGAATGTAGGAAGCTTTGATTCATTTTGTTTTGATCAATGACATGAAAGTTACGAGAATTTTTTGTTTGCTGGCAGTTATGGTTTCTCTACTCTGAAATAAACTTTGAAGTCCTTTATTTTACTCAATTTTCAACATTTTGGAAAAAAACCAAAGGATGAATATTGTTTATGAAAACGTTATGACCATTGGGATTTGCATTTTTCATTTCCATAATTAAATTCTTAACAATTTAGTGTTTTGAATCATTTTCTACTTCTTTTTACTTACTAATTTTTTTCCATATGTTATACAACTCCAAATGATTTGAAACTTTTTTGACATGTACTTAACTTAAGTGGAATAAGGAATTTAGAGAAGCACCACCTACATGGCATTTTTTCCTTAGGAATTTCACCTTCTGAAGGGTAGCTGCTTTGTTTTTCATGAGATGTTTTTGAATATTCAAACCATTCTAACTTCCAATCCACGCGGTGGAAAACTCTGAATTTTTTTCCACATCTTCTAAAACTATTCTTCTACAAAATCCTACGGTTACATATGCATAAAATGTTTTTGTTTTCAAATTTGGTTGATGCTCTAAAAATGACAATTTTGAAAAAAATTTGGTGAAAACTTTGCTTGCTCCTTTAGGGGTTAAAATGGATGGTCCATAAAAAAAGGAGTAAAAAAAAAGAATTTAAAAGTTTCTGTATTGAAAATAGTATGTTTCCCTCTTTATTACCTTGCAATTTTTTCAAAACACGGACTTTGGTTTTGATGAATTTTAAGGGCCGCTTTACGCTAGAAGTCAAGGCCATCAAATCTTGAGGTTATTTTAACCAAAGTTTTAGTTGAAATGACATCAAGAACAGCCCAAGCGTTCATTATAATATATAAATTTAGTGGGGCTAACTCTCTGATGTATAAAGGCTTTTGAGGCCAAAAAGTTGAGGCCATTAGAGTAAATTTTGAAAAATTTAGGAGAAAAGAGATATAAACATAATTAAGGAGAGTTGTTGATCTTTTATTCCATCCTACAATGTTGAGTATCTAGAAAGAACTCTTTTTATTCATACTGCCATATGTTGTTAAAATATAACAATGGTCCTTTGTTCAAGAATTGGCTTCACATTTTAGGAAGACCCAATTTCTTGAAGTTGGGATGTGACCAATATTGTTTTTTGAATATTAAAATAAAATTTGAAAATTAGTCTTGACTCCTAGTATAAAGGCTTTGAGGCCGTTTTCAAAGTATCAACCTTTTGAGGACCAAGCAATCATTCTTTGGTTGTAGATAGTGGTTTTGAGAGTAAAACCGCTCAACAATATGGAAACTAGTCTTGAAGAATGCATGTGGTCACAAGAATTTTTCATCCAACTAAAAAAATAGCAGTGGAATTGGGTATGTGAGTTGAAAAATAGTGATGTTTATACACCATGGTCTCAAAATATGTATCCATTTTTTGATCAAAGATGGATGAACGCAACAACATAATAAATCAAATATCCAAGAAGAATGCCACATTTCAATTGTGAGCTCCAAAGAAAATTCAAATTGCTTAAGAAATATGCTCATATTGTTTCTCTATATGGTAGCAATATAATTGTACAATTTGAAGATATATTGAAATGGTGATGTTATTTGATCTTTAAAATTTGTCATCCTAGATTTAACGGCCAATTTTTTGATTGTTTTCACCAATTGGATTTTCTATGACATTTATCAAAAAAATTACAGAACCATTTTGGGATAACAAGTAAAGTGGGATTTTGGACCCATTTTGTCCACTTAGCTGTACCTTGTGATTGTTATTTTTATTCATTTTGCGTGAAACTAGTCTTATTGGAAGGGTGGAGAACCTTGCTTTTTAGAAATATAAGGCTCTTCTCAAGCAGAGCTTGCATTAGTTGCATGAAGCATTAGCAAATAAAATCACACAAGCATGAAAAACTAAAGATTTCCCACATATGGGGTGATATGGCTCACTCAATTCATTATAACATTTCATCTCCAATGGTAAATATGGTTGAAAATTTGATACTTTACAATAAACAAGATATTCTTCCCAATTATACAATTGGATTATTCAAATTGGATTCATATTTGATTCAACTACGCATCCAAGATTACCACCCTTGTTTTTAGTGGATTTAGTGAAAATATGTGTGGTCCTTAAAGTGTTAACCAATTGGATGCCAGCATTGGGAGTGTCAAAAAGCAACCATAAGACACCAATCTTCATGGAGAACAGTTTATTTTTTTTTGCAAATTTTAGGTGTAGTGTATTTTCCTTACCATATGAATACTCAAATTTACATGTTTTCTTCTGCAAGTACCAAACAATTCCTCTTGAAACATTCCATCAATTTTATGAATGCCCGTATCTGGTGTGTTTGGAGTGGTGTTACCAAAATAAATATAGTTGAAGGCGCACCTAACTATTCACTTTTGATACCCATGGTAGTATTTCTTTTATCACCAAGTGCAAACATGTCTTGAAACCCTTAAATATCATGAGTTCAAATGCTTAGTAGTGAAATGATTTAAACTTGTCTTTTGCATGTAGAATGTAATTAGGTGCTTGTGTTGGTATTTCAACATCTTGTATAGTGTAAATTTCAAAATTGTTATTTAAAAATTAAAAAATGTTAAAAAAACACAATAATTTTTATCTCAAAAAAACTAATTCTAGTACATAAATTTCCTTTATAAAGAAAAGCAAGTAGGATAAAAAGAAATATTTTAAAATATAAAATAATCAATCAAACTTAGCGCACATATATATATATATATATATATATATATATATAACTTTTGAATGAAATTTAGTTTCTATTTATGATTGATTTTATATGGAATGTTTAATTCTTGGTTTAAAATTTGTTATAAATACTAGAGAGTCCAACACTAGATCCAACCATATGGATATAGTCTACAAAGCATGGTCTAAAAGATTTGTTTGAAAACTGTCATTATTAGTCTTCTAAATTGAAATTTGTAGTATATCTTTACTTTTTTGAATATTTGCATTGTTATTTAGTATTCACGGAAAATTTTATTATGATTAGCAACTTTAATTAGCTAATTGTATTATAAAGGGTGTTAGTAAATTTTTAAGAAGTGAATTTAGAGACACCTTTGAGGTAGATTTATATGTTAATATTATTTTCAATACCAAATGCAATCTACTTAAACGTACACCATTTGAATGTGAGAACATAGGAAGAATCTTGAGCACAAACATGAATAGATTATTGAAATTTCATATATTTCTCTTTGCAATATTCAAATACCCAATCACTTCTATTGGTGTGCAAGACATCTTGAAACCTATTGTACATTTTGAACTAGTCTATTTTATTGTTTTGCTTTGAAAATTTTAATCATATGAATTGGTGCCTAGATCAATTCCAAATCAAATTAAGAAACAAATCCTAGGTTTGAGTACTTCTTCAAAAGATTATTGTCTTTGAAGTTGCAAATATTTTTTGAACAATATATGTTCGAAGTTTTCACTTTTGTATCAATGTTTTCTAACCAATGCAAGGAATCAACTTGCAAAAATTCAAAAAGGAGCAACATGAAGGATGCAGCTTTGGACATGCTCAACCCCTAATGCCAAGGCGGTCAAAAAAATGTTTGCTACACACCCAAAGAAATGCTATGCAGAATATAAAAAGTTGTTTTACATCTTCTTCTTTTTTGAAATGTGATCATAAACACATGGTCCATCATGGAAGGCAAAATAATACCTCATTAGATGTACTCATATTTTTGGGTAAGGTAGCAACACCCATAAGCGCCATTGTCCCCATAACCATCACCTCTAAAATTTTGGAGAATCTATGGAAGCAAACAAATGTAATTACAAGGATGTACAACATGTGAAAATGAAACCTTAGTGTTGGTATTAGGTGCAATTGCAATTAGCTCTATAAAAATTCAAAACTTATTCTCACAATATCCAAATAATACATGTGAAAGTGCTAACTCATCATTTTTCTCTTGCTAATAGGATCTTATAATTTGCTAGATGTTTATTAATAATCATTGTGTTCAAAACCCTTAGTTTGACGGTTATGAGTGTTGCTACCTTAATCCAAATTGTGAGGAGATTCATGGTGTTAGGTCCCATGCTGCACTTTTTACAAATTTCATGAGGGTACTATGCATAGTTGACTTTTGCAACTTTTGTAAACAATATTATAATAAGTATGCCCTTGCCACTCCATTGTATAGTGCCCTCCAACAAGTAATTGGGTTCTTGAGTCCTCCTGTTAAGAACTCAAAGACTTGTTGGAGGCCACTATATAACATTGTAGAACACCATAGAACAATGTACATAGAGTGGGTGGTAGCTATGACCAGCCCAACATTTAGGGGTTAAGTAAGGAAACTCAATTGATCACATTAGTGACATACGACAAGGGTTTGTAGTGCCACTTGCACCCACTCCTGTTTGTGAATGACAACATGATGCTCACTCAAATAAGAAGCAACTTACATTCAATGGTCATACCAACATTAAAATTTCCGTAGAAGGAATACTAAAACTTTTTTGGAGATGCTTGTTAGTTGGAAAGATGTGCAAATGGATGTTTCTTACATATTCATGCAATCAAGTTTCAAAAATTCATTACCAATATTTTTTTAATCATATACCATGTAAAATCATGAATTTTATGAAAAATAATTAATCAAAAACAACCTTTTGGTTTTTTGAAACTCAAAATTTGGTATGTTTGGTTGAAATTGCACAAGAATTAAAGATCATTGATACAAGATGATAAAATGCCCATTGTAGTTTATAAACTGCTAAGTTCTTTTAGTGGTAAAATATGGTGGGTATGCAAAGATTTGCAAGGGCATTGTACATACTACTACAAATAGAAAATTACATGGCGTATGGTCTTTGAGAAATATCTTCAAATATTTGGTTGTCTATATATCAAAAATCATATGTGGTGTTTAACTAATTTTGGACTATCCAAAGCCTAGAAACTATTTATTTAAAAAGATCGTTTTTGGAAATCTATGCAAAATATCAAGAGACCTATTGAACAAGATTTGACTATTGAGGTTATGTTGCCTTCATTTACAAACTCTTGATCAAGCACAAGTAAGGAGTGTTCAACCATACCAAAGGTTATATATGGGATGACTTTATTTTTTGGGCTTAAAATGGTGAGCCATGAGCAATGAGCCAAGATTTTATGAGTGGAAACCAATTTTGAGTTCAGAATCAATAAAAAAACTTTAAAAAAACATTAAACTTTTCAAAGATGATAGTTTAAAATGCACAATCGTATGGCCCTATGTACATGATTACTGGTGAAGTAGAATATTGACAAAAAAAAAATCCAAACTCATGGGCTCATGGCTCACTGATCTCCACTCACGGTTTAACATTCTCTGCTATATCTGGAAACACAAAAGTACAACAACATGATAAAAACCACAAACCTTGGCACTCCCATAAGTTACTTCAACATTTTATTTTGCATTCGTAACACAAAACTCTACTTTCATGTTACCTAGTCCATTGCAAAAACAAAAGAATTTGGACTACTTCAATTCTGCTCAAAGACTTTTTGCCCACCCACATTTGCTCATCAAAGTACAAAAAATAACCATCAACATCTTTCCAATCTGCAATTAATTATTATTTTTAATGATATTTGTTGATATATTGCTTTTTCATTGATGGCAAATGTGCTGTTGCCTGTTCTTTTTGTCAAACTTCCTATATGATTTAAGGGGGCATGACGTTGAAAGGATGTATATCCTCTTGCGACCAATTATGTGGATGAGCCCCAAAGTGGGACTACTACAAAAGTACTGCCTCACTTGGGAGTACATACAATAACAAACAAGAAACAATGTGACTGCATGTGATCCTTATCCACTCTTCACAATATTGAGTACTATTTCTTGCGTTTGTCGAGGGAAATACCTCTCTTTAATCTTGCGCATTTTTTGGAGGTTGAATGGTTGTTTTTGTTGGAAAGGCATGTTTCAAAGTGTCAAAATTGTGATGCTAAAGTGCAACACAAGAATGTTCATTGTTTGAATAATGAGCATATGTTGAGTATTGTTCGACTATTTACAACACCAATAATGATATTTAGTGTTGGCAACATTAATTGTAAATTGTAATTCCAAATATCAACAATATTACTTGTGTTATCAACTCTAAATATCAATCTCAACCACACATGCCAACAAAAGTTTCACCAAACATTATAAATTAGTACCATGATAGTTTAGCATGCCCTAAAGTGATTATCTAACATTAAAGCTAACTATCTACATGAACATTAATTGTCAATTAAACGATAATGAGAGTGAGTTAAATAATAGGGCAAGTAACATAATTATTATCATAACACACAATAATATTATTGGTGTAGTGATGGCCATAGGTAGCTCAAGCTTAGTGTTTTTGTCTCATGTTAGAGGTAGACTTTATGATGCACATCTATGAAGATTAAGGTTAAATTTGTTGCACTAACACCACCCAAATGGTGAATAGTGGATGCTATGAGAGAAGTGAGTCTAGCATGAATTTAGACTTATTTCTAAGTCTCTTAACAATTTTGACTTTTAATTAGAAAAATGTACTTTGACCCTTAAAAGCCGGGTTGGTCATTGTGACTACCCTTCTATAGTAACTCTATAGCGCTCTATAGTGATGTGGCAAGTACCTACCAATAATAACATTTTTTTTCAAAAGTTGCAAAATTCAATAGTGCATAGTGTAGAGTGCCCTCTTGAAAATTGCAAGAAGGGCAACATGGGACCTAACACTATGTGTGTGAATCTTTTCACAATTTGGGTTACCAAAAAATATGAATGAATTTGGTGAGGTTATTTTTATCTTTTCTAGGACCACTTCTAAAAAACAAATGAAAGACAATTTTTTTCCATCCTACTAAGTATTTTTTTGTTGTCAAGATTGAAGGGAACCAAAAACATCCTTTTTGACTTTCAACTCTAAAATACCCAAGATATCAAATTCTAGTGTAGAAACCACCAAAATTTGGTGCCTTGGGCATTTAAGAGTTAAGGGCACCATTGCAATGGATTATTGGGTCAAACCAAAATATTTTGTAGCATTGAGCTTCAATGCTATGGCAATATGGCATTCTTTGATATTTTAGTTGTTTCTCTCCAACCTCGGCAGCTGTTTTCTGCTAGGATTCGTTTAGTATTTATTTCCCTGCAAAAGATTTTCACTCAGGATTTTCATTCAGGGTTTTCGTGCATTTCTGTCGGGAGAAAAAAAACCCCATCCCCATTTCACTTGTCTGATTGTCTCACATTAAAAAAACAAATGAAGGTAGGAGCACCCATAAACGTCAAACTAAGGGTTTTGAACATGATGACTATTAATAAACAACTAGCAAATTACAAGATCTTATTAGGAACAAAAAATAAATGAGTTTGCACTTTCAAATATATTATTGGATATTGTGAGAATAAGTTGTGAATTTTTAAAGAGCAAACTGCCATTGCACCCATAACTACTTTTAAGATTTCATGTTTACATGTTGTACATCCTTGTCATTACATCTATTCACTTTCACAGATTTTTCAAGATTTCAGAGGTGACGGTTATGGGGACACTGACGCTTATGGGTGTTCCTACCTTAGAACTTGGCTAGAAAAAGTTCAGGAACGGGCCTGAGCAATGATGCCAGGGCCACACAGGTCCAAAACCTGCAGTTTGAAATGGATGAAATAATAACTTGTATTTTTGGAAAATTGAGTGATTGCCACAGTCACTTTTCCAAATTTTCATCTATTGTTCACTTAAAGATAACCTCTCCACCATTCTAGGGTAGGAGGTTTGACATGCTCATTTGCAGACTCTCAAAATGGCAATTTTGGATAGACCAAAAAAGTGTGCCCTAGGAAGTCAAAGAATCTGCTTTTTCACAAACATGTAAAATCCGCCATTTGTTTTTTACAAATTGCCAGTTTGAAATGCCAATTTTGGCATGTGTGGCCTAGCCTTGAGAAGGGCTGCATGATGGAAGGGTGGGCTCCAAGCTTTTGGGGCTAAGAGTAGCTCTAGCCTTTCACTTCAAGCTTGACACTCCAAGAGATTACATTTGTTTTTGAAGGGCCCTCAAAATTCCTGCTCTCTAGTCATGCACTTCAAACATGGCCCCTACACTTCAAGCGTGCCCCATAAATAGTCATGTGACCATTCACCAAAGGGAATTTAGAATAAAGCTCACTAAAGTTAGGATGAATATTGCTTTGAAGGGTCCATGCTTTGACTCACTAGAATGGAGTGCCATGAGAAAAGTTTGAGGGGCCATGAGCAATCATCCATGTTTGGAGTGTGTCAAACACTACCGGTGCAAGGCTGGAAAAGCTCTAAGCAAATCTGATGGCTCATGAGTCATGACTGTGTGTGGGCATAGGGCCCACTTGTGGTAAGTTCCTCCTTTTACAATATTTGTACAAATGACAGTGGGTGGATGTTTGCTGGCCGAGGGTGTTAAAATTGTGAAAATGACTTGAAGTCTTTCAATCTTCTCTTCACATGTTAAATCTAAAAAATTGGTCACCAAAAAAATATGAGGTCAAAGAACATGACATACCGTACCTTACTAGTAGCTTTGGCAGAAATTAATTCTTGAAAAATTTGCCTATATTTTTTCATAATTATGGACATTCATTGCCTAAAATTTGTCAAATGATTTTGAAATAAAGTTGAAAAAAAGAAATTAAACAAAAATATGCTAAATTAAGAATACAAATATTACCAAATAACTTTTGTAATTACATTGACTTACACAAAAATCACAATATAAAATTTGAGCTCAAAGTTGCGAAATCAAGCAACACACATTCTCCCAACTCTTTTTTGTCAACTTCTCTAAATACTCATTGTAGAATTATTTGCTTGATAATTTTCATTTTAATGAGACATATTCTCACATAAAAAAAGAACTCTCATACAAAAATACAAGCAAAATGTTAGTTTACAAATACAAGAAGCATTACGGCAACATGAGAAATTGGCAACTACCATTTTTTTCATGCATGCCATCTTATCAATGAATACTAAAATGAAGATCATCTCAAGTTGTTGATCATATCAATTAGATACAATAGCTAACTACCTTATTTATAGTATTTGACTTGAATAAATGCCTAAATACATTTTTTTGAAAGTGACTAATTTTTTAAAGCTTTTTTAAAAGTTGCCTAACCATGATTTCTCACTTTAATTAATTATTAGGCACTTGCCTCCCGAACCTGCTAGTAAGGTACGGTACATAACTTCAAACAATTTACAACTTTTCATTCTACAATTTTTCTTAACCCTTAAACATTGAAGAGGACGTTTTTCCTCTTCCAGCTCGGAAAAAAGATTATGTACTATAAGAAAAAGTTGTTTTTCAATTGCATTTTTTTCCAAAAGTGATAGTAAACACATGATCCATCATGGAATGCAAAAAAACATCTCATTAGATGCACTCATACTTTTAGGGAACCCAAATTGTGAGAAGATTCAAAGACACGGTGTTAAGGTAGGAGCACCCATCCTCATGAGGGTCTCCATAAGCATGACCTCTGAAATCTTGGAAAATTTGTGGAAAAGTAGATAGATATAATGACAAGGATGTATAACATGTGAATATGAAGTCTTAATAGTGGTTATGGGTACAATGGCAGTTTGCTTTTTAAAAATTCACAACTTATTCTCACAATATCCAAATAATACATTCAAAAGTGCAAACTCAATATTTTTCTCTTGCTAATAGGATCCTATAATTTGCTAGACTTTTACTAATACCCTTAAACTCATGCTTATGGGTGCTCCTACCTTAGGTCCCAAGTTGCCCTTCTTGCAATTTTCATGAGGGCACCATGCAGTGTTGACTTTTGCAGCATCAAGAAATAATATTATAATTGTTGGGCACTTGCTGCTACTATAGAGAGAAATGTAGCCGAGTTGGTCATAGTGACCAGCCCGGCATTTAAGGGTTAAATGAAATTTTTAGTGTAAACTTTTCTCCAAGATTCAGTGTATTTGAGGCTCATTTCCAAGAGCTCTCAACACTATGGGAAGTCATGATTGCAGTAGACACCCTTACGCAAAATCTTGAATAGAAAAAACATAATCAATCATTTTCAAAATCAAACTCTTGATGCTAAAACTAGACCTTCAAAAAAATCAATAATATAAACTATTAAGAATAGCACCTTTGTTAGGTTTCATTGAACTTCAAAATATTGTCAAACACTAAGCTTAGAGTTTGGTGCCTTTGACATTTAGGGGTTAAAGATAAAATGTTAATCTAATCTCTACCTTGCACCAATAGGTTCCAACATCGAAATCCCTTTGTTTCCAGTGCCAATTTTCTCCAACAAAAACTACAATTATGCCCACCTCTTCTTGTTATTCAACGTACTTTAACCCTTTAAGGACCACACCCATTTTCACAAAATCCACTAAAAACAGGGGATGTAAGCTTAAATGTGCAATTAACTCAAATATGGACCCATTTTCAATAATCCAACCATACAAATGGGAAGTACACCTTGTTCACTTTAAAGCACCAAAATTTTAGCTAGATTTACCGTTGGAGGTGAAACATTATAATGATTGAGCGAGCCGTATGCGGAAAATCTCTAGTGTTTCATGCTTGTGTGGTTTTGAATGTTACTGCTTCATGCAAGCTTTGATTATGAAGAGCCTTACATTTCTAGAAAGCAAGGTTTCCCACCTTTCCAACAAGACTAGTTTCACACAAAATAGACAAAAATAGCAATCACAAGGTGTTGCTAAGTGGACAAAAAAGGTCAAAAATCCCATTTTCTTTGCTATCCTAAAACAATTCTACAAGAAATTTGATAATTGTTATAGAAAATCCAATTGGTGGAAGCAATCAAGAATTGGCCTTAAATGTAGGATGAATTTTTTTATAAATAAAATGATAGTATCATTTCATTGCATTCTCAAATACTACAATTGTACAACTACTATATAGAGAAACAACACAAGCATATTCCTTGAGCAATTTGAAATTTGAAAGATTGCACAATTAAAATTTGACATTCTTTTTGGATGTTTGATGTATTGTGTTGTTGCTTTGATCCATTTTTGACAAAAAAATGGATACATATTTTGAAGCCATGCCATATAAACACCATTATTTGTCAACTCACATACCCAATTGCATTGTTATTTTTTTTAGATGGATGCAAAATCCTTGTGATCACATGCGTACTTCAAGACCAAATTCCAAATTATTGAGCAATTTCAAACTACAGGCCAAAACCACTCCCAGCAACCAAAGTATGGTCGGGTGGTCCTTAAAGGGTTAACCCTTGGACGACCATCGGCCATCTCTAACCATATGTACGGCCATATGTACAAACATATTTGAGGTGCTATGAGGATTTTCCAAGTATTTTTATGCACTCACCATCGTACAACCCTTCAATATGTATGATTATAACACTAAATTTCCAGCTAATTCAAACTTCTGAATATTAATTGCGACCATATTTGGTACCATATCTCTAGAACCCAAGGGCCCTTCAGGGGTTAAACCAAGATAGTAAATGACCGCTCCTGTTTTTGGAAACCCAAATAACGGCCTCTTCTGCTACTAATCAATAGCCTTACCTCGAGTACTGCTTTTCTATTGATTGATCTCCAAAAATTATAATTTCTCTACCAATCTTATGTCCTTCAATTCAACAAGTTCATCGGTTATATTCGTACCACTGTTCAAAAGTACATTTATACCCAGTAGGGTCTCTCCAAATGTTATTACAAAATAACCATTCTTATAACTCTTGAACCTTTTTCAGTTGAACCAGTCAATTCAACTAACACAACAAATTACAAATATATAAGCGAGTGGGTCCAGGATTGAAGACAACAATTAGATCCTAGGCCAATGAATGTAAACCATTTCAAAACTGCTTGACAGAAACTTCTACTCGGCTAATATATTACGCACAATCATATTCCGACGTGACTACACCCTACGAAATTCTCAATCAACTAAATAACCATCATCAATGAATAATTATCACTCGTGTGAAAATCGATTACATCCATCAAATAGATGCTACGGAGCACGGCCTACACTCCATCTAAAATCTCACCAATCAAGCAAGCAATCCAGTCAAGTCACGCAAAAAAGATATTGACCTAAAAGAATAAAGGGAGAATTTCATGGATATCCCTGAAATTTGCAATATTTTCATAAATACCCCTGCTTTTCCAGAAATATCACAAATACCCTTGGACCAAAAAATTGAGGCGTTTTTTGTTGTTGTGCTTGTCACTTCCTTTCTTCCTTTGTACGCATTGTACGCATGCATAACAAGAAAGTAGTGTGCACACAAAGAGAGAGAGGAGTGACATGCATAATAAAATAAACGCCTTAACTTTTTTGGTCCAAGGGTATTTGTGACATTTCTGAGAAAGCATGGGTATCTAAGAAAATATTGCAAACTTCAGGGTATCCATGAAATTTTCCCTAGAATAAACCTAACCGTCCGACTCTCTCCAACATACATTTACGGATATTGGCACAGAAGATCATAACATGCGAAGTGACCTAGAATTGATAAAAACCACAAATCTTGAAGAACCATCCAACGGGCATTTCAAAAGGTTCAAGAACTGAAATTTATAAGGGAATAGAAGTCACTCACTCATGCCATAAGGTCAGTTCTAAGCCCATATGTCTTTAGTGGATACCCATCGAAAGGCCTACCCTCACAGGATGGGTTCATAAAAAAAGTGAAGAGAACTCAAGAGGTAATAGAAAGGTGTACCTTAGCTGCGCAGATGTGGTTGAATCACAACTTCGCAAAAATCATGAAAGCACATCCCATTCAATTTCTGAGAAGTGGTTCCACTGTCAGGTGGGAGAGTCAGACATCCAGATATTTTGTCCTGAACGCTGCAACACCTGGTAAAAGAGACCAATGAACTGGGAACTTATTTTAATAAAAAACCTAAATGCGGGCAGGAGGTGGATGGCAAGTAACACATGCAAGTGATGAAAGCAACACATATATATATATATATCTATGACAAGTCTTCCTCTAGAACCTACTACACACAAACGTCGTAATACTTGCCGAAGGGTCTTGTTCAAAAATGTCATACACTTGCCATCTTCAATGTGCTACTTGTTCTTAATCCACCGACCTCTCTTGATTTAGAGACTTGCCCTTGCACATGCTCTGGCCCACAACCCACAAGTAGAATGACAGCTCTTGAAAAAAGTAGAAGAGGAGCCAGACTGGGCTTCAGTTCATTCATCTCCGTATTTGCTGTTGTTTAAACCGATTTGGAAGCGCTGGCTTTGTGGGTACATGGCTCTGACCCACCCTTGCTCGGTTGGGTCCACCTTTGGGGAGGTCTGTCAATTCCATGACTTGCACCACTCGCTGCCTTTTAGCTATAACACCCCCATACCAACGTTCATACGTCAATGGCAAAGCAAAGCCATAACATAAGCACAACAATCAAGCTAGACAATGTTGAGGACACAAAATTGGTAAGGAAACTAGGAAGATTAATTTCCTTAACATTATCAATCAATTTGCCAAAGTAGAACCAGATTGTAAGAATTGGCAATTTCAGATTATACCGCTCTTTTCTTGCTCATATCTTTCGTGCAACCGTTTCTTAGCAGCCTCAAGCCGATTGGCAACACTCATATTCTCCTCCGGCTCTTGACGTTTCTGCAAAGAAGAGAAACACACACATCATGAGAATTAGAAGCCCCACATATTCATGAAATATTAAAATCATCGTTTGGCTTACATGAAAATGACTTCTCTTAGAATCCAATCCTCTCCTAAACGACAATTATATTGACCATCCCAAAAGTACTACTTACACTCAGCAAGCAAATTTGTGTAGGGACGCCGTCAGACAACGAATCACGTGCTCAAAACTGTTCTAATGTAGTGTCTACAGATTTTATCTATGATTACAACACACCCAGTATAATTAAACAAAGATAACAAGAAAGAAATATCTCACCTTCTGATCAGGTTTTGGCTTGTGATCTTTGGGAACTAGAGGCTTTGTGTCAAATTTCCGCACAATGCCGTTACCATTTGATCTAGGAGGCCCAGACCTATCAACCGGTCGTCCAGCACCAGAGCTACCTCTGCTAATGCCATTTCCTGATCTATCAATACCATTAGTTGTATCGAGGGT
The DNA here is from genome assembly GCA_963920765.1 of Ulota crispa. Classification (NCBI taxonomy): domain Eukaryota; kingdom Viridiplantae; phylum Streptophyta; class Bryopsida; order Orthotrichales; family Orthotrichaceae; genus Ulota; species Ulota crispa. The sequence continues at coordinate 3,441,222 of OY987244.1, forward strand.
TCTCCGTCCATTGGACTGCATAGGCCTACCATCACCATTCCGAATCTCAAGGTGACTATTTGAAGTGTTGACCCTACCCTTCAACTTTGGAGCCTGAGATTCAGGACTAGCTGTTGGCCCCCTGCTTTGTTGTTGGCGCTTACTCAACGGAGCCACTGAATCGTCACATACTCCATTGGAAGAGAGTGGGCTAGGACCTGAGCCAGCAGCTGTACACACAAAACCAAATTTCAGCCATCCACAACAAGTAAGTCAAACCCACAACCATGGCATCTAGTATTACTGTTACCCTAGATACATTAAAGTCTTGATAAGCGAGATATTTCAAAAATGAAACACATTATTCCACAAAGGGAGCAATTTCAAGGTATGATAAACGCCGCAACTGAAGAGATAAGACGGCCTTGAAAAAAACATTACTTACACAAATCATCCAAAAAGTCGTCAAAAAAATGAGACATCTCCATAGAATTTGTTTGTGTGGAAGCTAAGAGAGCACCGGGGTCCAGGGGGGGAGAAGGTAAACCGTCATCTCCGTTGTCTACACCGGTTGAGTCTGATACTGCACAAAAAAAATCACCTTTACCAAAGTGGAAATATAAAGTAAAATACAATTGAGTTACACTTGTAGTCATTGAAAAAGTAGAATGTAAGCCAAAATAGGCAACACAAGACGTTCCAACTTACCAGCCATTGCTGCTGCCGCAACATCTCCTGCACTCTTTACCCATTCATCCACAAGATCCTTCCAGCTTCTGCCAAATTACCAAAGCAGTGCACAAAGTAAGCGCAGATGAACCAACTCACTCCATGCAGATTCTTCCATACGATTCAAGGTAAATAAAACGTGTGCATACATTCAATTGTGGAAATCCACAATGACAGAAAAAACAATGACACTTCACACACCCAAGACCACCACATTCCGGACCGTGTAGTCTAGTTTTACCTCATTAACACCTTTGCAAGGGACCGGACCCGCTTGGACTGATGCTTGCGCAATGCATTGACTTCCTTGCCTATTTCAGTAGCCTGCAGCGGTCAAAGGGCACACGTTAATACACAACAAGGCAAGACTATCAGAAAACAGCAAAAGTCAAGCTGAGGAGCTCTTAAAGCTTGAGTAATTTTAATGAAGTGCTAATAGAGCAAGCAAGGAGGGGATTGAATGCCAGAAATGTCCTACCTTCAATGCTTCCACAGATATATGCATCTCCTCCAATTGGCACAGTGCTCTCACAATCTCACTCTCGTCCTGCAGAGCGAAGTCACATATCTGAGAACCACCCATGCAGAAGCATGCAATTGCATGAAATGTGTTCACGTGCATTCCCACTGGCGCTTAGAGGTTACAAAAGGTCAAAGCTTATGACAAAAAACAGTAACATGCTCTAGGGTTTGATTACTAGATATTATATATTTGAACATATTGAAAGTTTAGGCCTTTCTCTCTAAACACAACACATACAGAAAAGGCTACGAACTAATAGATGAATACCTCAGGTAAATCCGCAAGAGTGTTCTTCAACCTCACAACCTCATTCATGTGCCGATTCTCCTCCTCTATGGCGTCATTCAAAGCATCTGCTTCATCATACTCCTCATTTGAGTTTACCAGTCTATCCTCGTCATCACTGAGATCGTTTCGAACGTGGTCATAATCATACTCAGGAGGGTTTGGACTCTTATCGTCTTGAGCCTCCTCAACGTCAAGGCAGGCAACAACTGGCTCGAATCCATTAGACTTTGAAAGCAAAGAAGGGTGAGCGTACAGCTTCTCCACAAAGGCATCTCGTCTTATTCGAAGTTCATGGGGAAAGTCTGAAGCAGCGATGTTCAATGCAGATTCTATCACTGTCCATATATCTGTGCCAGCTCCTGCAAAAAACTTGCGCCACTTTGTATCCATTTTGTCCAACTTCGCCTACGTGGACCTGAGGACACAAGGGGTCCACAGCCAACACCTTGTCTTCACCTTTCGCTTCTTTCACCATTCTGCTTCAATTCGCAATGCGAAGTTGATTGTCCCCATCACCATCCCAGATCAGATCACAGCTACAATCAAGAATCGAGCCCGGCCACCTGGCCCTCTCGATTAAGATTCCACCACTTCAATACAAATCCACGGGCAATTCAAGGGCAGCTTTGAGTTCTTCAACCTAAAGTGGTTGTTTCCTGTCAAAGTCCAGAGTAATTATTCAATACCCTCATTTACAAACCATCAAAGTAAATAAAACAACATCCTCGCTCAATCCTAAACAAAACTTCACAGCCATGAACGTGAATGCTCTTGGACGGTCAAATTACATCCAATCAGTTCAAAATTTCAATGACGTGCACTTCTAATCTCAAATTGGTCTTACCTCCCAAGTCCATGCGTACACCCTAAATGCTGCAGACATGTACGAGATTGAAGAAAGACACAGAGACGTCAAGTTGGAACGCTTCATCCTAATACGTACATTCAATAGTGGTTTGGTGATCATAGGATCTCACACCCTATACACCAGAGCTTGAAGTAACCCAGAACACACTAAACGATGAAAGGCTCGAAATCTGCCATTCAATGAAAGTTACATATCATCTTCTGCCAAAGAATCAATCACTTAGGAAGCCATAACAAATATTAACCCTGAAACACTTGCACAATTCTCTAACCTCGTACTTCGCAAACAATTGGCGATCACCACATGCCAACCCAATTTCCAAAACTGCACATTCCTTCTAAGCAAGCCATAGAAGAAACGCTGCTACAGATATAGCTAGTCAATCATTAACACTCCAACCAACAAACGCATACGGCAGCCGCCTCAAAATCCTTCGGTTGCAGATGCTCGGGAAAAATCAAGCCCTAATGGATGATAAAGACGAATCATTTACAACGGCACAGATTGCGCATTCAAAAACGACTTTGAGCCCTAATGTTTTCCCCAATCAGAAGCAACAATCCACGCATCATGTACAAAGCTCGTGTTTCCTGAAGAGACAATCCTCGCCTTCAGTATCAAGAAGGTTATCTGCTACCAACCTTTATCCCAGATTTAAAAGTCACGATGCCGAAGAGTTGACACTTCCTCTGTTTCCGCGCATTCAAATACTTCCACTTCAATAGGATTTGTGCTTTGGAAAAAGGCTTCAGCTACTTAAGAAGAAGCTGGAACGTCAAATTCGCCAACGAATCTGCATCATCTGCAAATCCAAGTAAGTAAAATGGTTAAGCGCCACGCAGGAGCTCTGTCACAAACACCAATCCAAATGATTCTAACCAATCATCAACACTTCAGCTAATACACCGCTGATCAAATTCACAACCTGGTACAAACGAAAGACGCTCGAATTGACCACGACCAAAGCACAAACGGCACACAACCTCGTACTTCAAAAAACTTCAGAAATCAAAAGCAACCGCACAATCAAAAAGAGCATCACCAGCGCACTTCAATGTTCACAAAGACAACCACGATAGAGTGAAACTCTTACGCGCTTCTTACCCTAAGACCTAAACAACCAAGACAACCGACCGACAACGAGTGAGCTCCGCCAAAACGCCGCTTTTGCCAAAACTCCGGGAAACACGAGTCCTAAGAGTACCAGCACGACTCCGAGGTTTAGTTACCACAACAATCCGGCTAAGCAAGGCTGCTGAAACGCCACCACCACTCCGGCATACCCACTCTAGAGAAGAGGACTAGGAAAGAAAGAGCAACGCTTCCTGCACGAGTCACCAATTGGCACGAGACCAATACCGATCGGGAACTGACGATGTAGCAAAGGTCTTCAAAACAAACAGTTTTTCAATGCTCAAGGGAGCATGGATTGCATTCGGGCCTTGTTCTCTTCTATACGACCCCAACTAGCCCAAGGGGAGCTAGCCAACTATAAGAGACCAGATCCTTCGACAGCCACTAAGTTATTCGGCAACCAGAACATTATGGAAGCGGACTAAACAGTACTCCTCTAGGATTCGGCTCTAATGCAGGGTTGCATCTCTGGTCGAGAGAAGGCATTCACACGCAAATCATTGCAAAATTGCCCAGACAACAAAATCTGAGGAGAAGAGGTGGAAACCCATCACGCACATTCCATGGAGACTTACGAGCAAGAGAGGTGCCGTTGTTGTCGAGAGGAGATTGGCTGCACGATCGATGGAAGTGACGAACAGATGCAGCAACCACGCACTGTCTCGCCTTTGTCAGGATGAACGGCACTTGTCTTCTCGTCCGTTTCCAACCCAGTCACGCTCTCGGCCGTGCACGGGTAGACAGACAGACTAGTGCTCTGGGACTCCAGCAGCAACTCATTCATGGAATGCAACCCACTTGAAAGGAAGAAAGCCGGATGCAAGTAATCGAGTCTGGGCTTGGCAAATCTAGATTGGGACCCAGCTGAAATGGACGCACGTGGAAAGAGCTGGGAACCATGAACGCCGCCCCATTTTTTCCAATACAAGTCGAAAAAGACTATAGAGGATAAAGAGGATACACTCGCCCGGTTCAGACTAGCGACCGGCCAAAACTTTCTCAAAAGAGATTGCTTGAAACTTGGCTTTTCTCTACGGATTTGTCCGGTATTTTTACATCCATCTTCACTACCGTGGGAATCACCCTATATAACCAGCGGTTTAGATAGTGAAGATTTGGGGCCTGCTCCAAGTGTGGTATCAAACTTGTCCTACAGAGGCACACTCTTGGATGATGCAAGATTAAACAGAAGAATTTCCATTAGACAAACCAATGGCAGGGGTGCGAGTTTTGCTACTTTGTCCTGCCGTTGGTCTGAACCGGGCCTAAGTTACTAGCCGACTTTTGGAGTTGGCTGGGGAGAAAGTGGTTCGTGAACGGGAAGTTCTATTGTTTGGCGTTCAGACTTTTTCTGTCAAATCAACCCATTTGGATTTTTCCAGTCCGCAGTATTGACCACATAGCCCGTGACCGAACCAATACCACCGAACACAGTCAGACCAACCGACGGACCGACCGACGTAGCCCGAGTGAGAAATTCTGACGAATGAGGAGCAGTCACTCATATGAGACTTTTAGACTTTCCTTGTTTTTCCTCTTTTGGGAAAACGAGTTGTTTTCCACTGACAGGCTTTCATTCAACTGTGGAAACTGGAAACTGGAAATTGGGTCAAATGACAAGGGGTGACGTAAGTTAACCGTAGTGGCCCTGGTTTTCTGGTTGTGTAGGAAAAAACTGGGAATATGTTGTGGAATCATGCCCTTTGGGGCACTCATTCATCAACAAACAAATATGATGGGGGAGGCCATACGGGTAAGGTAACCTTACCCATACCAAGCGTTTAAGGATTTAGGGTATTTTGAGGTCTCGGGAAATTCAGGAAAAAAATCCATAGGGTTAGCTTTTCAACAAGCTATCATGGAACATAATTTTTGTGAAAAGAAGTATTGTAGATTATTTTATATTAAAAGGCAAAGTTGCACCTCATAGGGTTCTTATTAGCAGCTCTAGATTACCCTTGAAACTATTTAGATGTGTTCTTACACATGTACTTGACGGTCCCAATTCGACCCTCTCATACGAGCTCTGAAGCTGACATGTGGCAAAATGTGCTTGTGCAAGTGACATTCACTACTCCACTTTGGATTCAAGAGTGAGTGAAGAACACCCCAAATGTAGAGTGCAGCATTGGGGACCGCTTCGGTATGGAGTAGGTTACTTTCGTCACACCTTATGTGAGCATGAATCTTCAAGAAGCTGTGGAGTGGATATATGAGCCAATGGGAGCATTTCTCCATGAAGGTGTGACTTCTCTTTTGTGGATTGTGGGGAATGAAGAATGAGTTAACTAAGAAGTGGTGATGCGGTTTAGAAAACAAGCTTCATTCACAATGAAACAAGAACAAGGAGGGTGAAAGCCAGAGGAGCAAGATGAGGAAGAGACACACGCATTGGTGAAAACTTCTTGTGGGAAAATTTCTGCACACCCATTCTTCTCTTCCGAAGGTGAAGAAAGTAATTTCTCAATCTTCAAAGAATGTGGCCTCTAGACATCAAGGAAATAGTCCCACATCCCCATTCTCTAAAGAATGAGAATTGGGTGAAAAAGATGTGACTACCCCTCATGTACTAGTACACATGTTATTTTAATGATTGTGAGATTTCGAGGAAGCAAGACCTATACGCAATCAGCTCTTGCTCGGTATTACGAGGTTTTTGCGGAGCCTTTTCATAGTCCAGAATAGTCCTCCCGGAGAAGTGGAGCAAGTGTGACAAGCAGCAACCACTGGTCACAAAATAACTCGCAAAACCTGATTACGTTATGGAACGTCCGTTGGTTGGAGTGTCGCAAGATATAATCTGCCGTTCCCACTCGCGGCTCCCGCCACTCGCTGGGACTGGCAGATTATATCTTGCAATGCTCCTCCCAACGTCCATTCCATAGTACATAACAATAATTTGGGTAAATTTTGTCCAATTAGTGTGAAAATGTGGCATAACTCCCATCCTTGTTTTTCAAGCAAATTTTTAGCCACACCTTTTACTACCTCTTAAGTAGCCACTTGGCAGCACAACTTCCATAATGAGGCATCCTTCACACACTATGGTTGGGACATGTGCTTGCAAAAAGATTGAATTTTTTTGGCCCCTTGAGTCACACTTATTTGAGACAGTTTAGAAAAATTGTAACCCATATCATACATGATTAATGTAACTTACTCGCTCCTTGCAAAGTTGCTTATTTCTTAACTGGTGCAGATTTGTGTTACTAGTGTGGGGTGTAGGAATTGAAATAACTTGCATAGTCCACATTTATGTATTTCGGCCAATAGTCATTGGGTGCTTGATATTCTACATTTTTTTCATCTAAATTTGATAACTATACCCCGTATTTTATTAGAAATGGGAAGTCTCGTGGGGATTAAATTCTCATTATTTTGTCCCTTCTGTAGCTTAAATCATATATAATTGGTACAACTTGGCACTGTGTTGCCAACAATACAAAATCAAAACTGTAAACAAGCAAGATAATGAAAAAAAAACAAAGAATAGAAAGACGCGGCAATGATGGATGTAGGTGATGAATGTGGATGAATGTAAGTGGTAAATGTAGATAAATGTGGATGAATGTAAATGGCAAATGTAGATAAATGTAGATGCTAGAGAAGACTTAGCAAGGTAAGCAATGGTACTTTTTAAGATTCCTTTTTGTGTTTCGGTGTTGCTAGATATCCCGGGAATTTGTTGCGGTGGGATACCTCAAGGGGGGACGGTGCTCATTATTTTCCACGTCCCAATGCTACTAGCCCCAATTCAATTCCACGTCCCAACTTTGTTGAATTGTTTTTGGGAGCAGAAATAAAATTAAAAAACATCAGAATAAAAAGCATTGTTCAACAACATTATGTATAAGAATTGTTGTGAATTGGCTTTTGAGTTGGGATTCTTGTTTAGGGATCGGATTACAATATTTTCCATGTCCCAACTCTATAGGTTCCGCATCAAGTACGGTGGCCAAATTTTTTGGGTTATAAAGCGGCAAAATAAATACCAGAAAAGAAATGCTTGAACATGTTATGCAAATAAACTATTGAGAATTGCCTCCCAAGCAATGTTCTTGTCTGTGCTAATCTAAAGGTTCAAGCAATCCCACTTTATGGGCAACAAAGTTTCCAAATTATATCCCCATTATGCATTTTAATGTGGAATCAGGACTTGAAACATGGAATGCAATGTAAATTTGCGATGTCCAAATTTTGGCATATCATATTGTGAAAATTTAGTGGGACTTAAATCATGTAGTAAACCACCCCTAAAAAGTAAGCAAGTTATCTACCCTAAATTCCAATAAAAACTAAACTATATGTAGGCTCTATTGAAAGAGTGGGCTCTCAATTGAGCAACGAATTTTTCCTGTATTTCTTCTTCCAAAGTTAGTGACTCTGAATTATGTTGAAGAGAGTGCCACTTCATCATTGTTTTGTCACGTTGTATGTGGAAACATGGATTGACACTTAGCACCAATTTTGGTAAAACTTCTCATTTCATATTCAAAGTGCAAATGCTGCACATTTTTCAAGTCATTTAATTTTTTTATAAATATGAGTGGAATGTGCAATCTTGTAGAGATACAAAAAAACCCTATGACAAATGATAATTATTAGAGGTTTAAACAATCATATGATATTACCATAACTAAAACAATGGAGTGAAGCACCTGTTGCACTCCTTTCCACATATCATGAGCTTTAATAAAGTACTGTATCGTTCCAAAAATAATAATAATAAGGTACACATGACTATGGGAACTTTTACCAAAATTGGTGCTACTTATTAGCCTCTAACGAACCTTTGTGAAATTGTGATATCAAACCTTGTTTACACTTCACAAAATGTTTAAAAAATATATCAACTGTGTACAATAGTCATTGCAAGAATATGCAAAGATGAACTTCCTATTTCAATTTGTGTTTTCTTATGTGATTCTTTTATGGATCATTCATAGACTTACATGACGTAAGACGAGTATAAATAATCACATGCATCCAAAAAGGCTTTTCAATTCTTTAAGATTTAAAATTGAGAGTTAAATCATGCACTCTAAATAATCACATACAATTGTTTGTGATTATTGTAACAGAAAATTAATATGTATAAGTCTATTCATATTCAGTGTTTTTTAACTTTGCATTGTAATTTGAGAATTTTCATACAATTGTGATATTTTCACAAAAAGCACGTAATTAAGAATATAAGGATGGAAACTATCATTAAAGCCACATAACTGCTTGTTTTTTACAGTTTTTTCAGCCAAATTTTGCAAGAGAAGAATATTATTTCTCACATTAAGTTTCGAGTTTTGAATAATATTTTAAAACGGTGGTTTCCATATATTTATACATTTTTATATTGTTTCTAATTTCTTAGGCAAATAAATCCTCATGAAGTATTTTGCATCCTCTCAATACATACAACTCTATTTAAAGGTTTCATGAAATAAAAATGGTATTTTTGCAAAAGAAAAAGTCAACTTAGCAAAACCTCTTGGGAAAAGGTCGTTTTCTCTTCAAGTTTTGAAATCCCCTATTATAAAAAATGAGGTCATATAAGGCTAAAAATTTGGTTCAAACATCCCAACTTTTGATGGCCTAGACTTGTAGTGTAAATTTGTCTTGATTCTCATTAGAATGAGGCCTTGATTCTTGTTATAAAGAAGTCCTAAATCGATGGGCTTTAATCTATCTATTCTAATAATAGGCTTGTACCCGATATACGATCAATACGGAGTTGTCAGTTATATGGAGTGCATCTGGACTTTGTGTTGGTTTAGATACACTCCATATATAGCTGACAACTCCATATTGATCAAATATGGGGTTCTTGGTTTCATTAGTTGGGTAGTTGGGTGTTTATGATAGAATAAAATCTCTATTAGTTGAGTAGTTGGGTGTTGCTCCAAGAAGATTAAGTGGTGGTTTAGTGGCGGTTATTCTTATTTCTATGGTTATGTGGCGGTTATGGTTGTCCTTGGGGATGGGGTATACACGGGAACATGGAGTGGTTGCCTGGAGAAGGAGGCAAAGCGTGTAGGTAGGCATAGTACAGGTAAGCTCATTAGAACGGAAAGGAGAAGAAGCTTGAAGAAGGTGATTATGAGGAAGGTCATGTTAATTTTTTTGCAAGGACCCCTTCCGGTGATGGCCCTTCGTCGGAACGGCGGGTAGTAGGGTCCACTAGTCTATATATATAATAAGCTTGGTTTTATTAGTTGGGTAGTTGGGTATCAAAATAATAGAATGTAAGGCGGTTGAGAAACTAATTAATAACCAAATTTTTTGCAACCAAATTTTCTACTAGCTAGCATTGGATAGGGGGCCATGGGCATGGGATGGGATGGGTCATGGGCATGGGATGGGGGTGGCATGGAGATAGCATGGGCATGATAGCCTTCTACCGGAACAGCGGGTACTCTGGCCCACTAGTTCCAAATAATAAAGTGACCATAATCCTTGATGTAAGGACATTTGCAATTGAGACACAAGTAATAGCCTTAGAAATGGCAAGGGGAAGGCCCTTTCACATATATAATTCTTGTAGTGGCCTCCCTAAGGAGTTTGCGGCCCCAACATTCAATTGGTTGTGGGAGCTACTAGGGATGTAAGAGCGCATGGTTGGAAAGGCTCATTGCAAGAGGGATGAAAGAATTGCAAAAGAAACTATCAAAGAATCAATTACATTTGCCAATTAGAGAAGTAGCAACTAGCTCTCCACACACTACATGTGTTCTATGGTTGCATGCCAAGATGACTCCTATAACTTTGTGAGTTTCCCATTTGATTTTGTTGGCTGAATTGAGGATAATTTCCTCCCATTACTCTCTTACCCACCTCTATTATATTGTTACTGTACCCTTGTCTTGGCAAGAGTACTGACACCCTAAATTGGCTCAAATTTTAGACGTAAACAAGCCCTAATCCCTATATAAATAGGTAATCGTAGCTAGAACACATCACTCTGCCTAGAATTCAGAAATCCAAATATATTTTATTGAATTTTTTTTTTTAAAGTGAAGAGATTTTGGAGCCAGTGTTCTGACATAGCAAAGGCGTCCTTTATGATATGATTTTCTCTGCTTTTGGCGGATTTTGAGCCAGGTCAAGTGGGTTGTTATTTGCGAAGGCCACCCACCACCCAGTACAAATATCCCAAAAAATCGACTTACAAACCCAAATCTAAACTCCCCTTATTAGAACTGACTTGTCAACACTTACTTTAAAAAAAAACTGTCATAACAAATCCACCGCTTGAAGTAATCTCAGATTACAATGCAAAATTCGTTTCAAAAAATAAATCAATGTCTTTAGTCTTCACTGTTTTGATGAACCATTTCTTTGTTTCACCCTTAAAGGATCAAGCCCTTTTTTCTGTGAAAATCACTAAAAATTGCCACTTCTAGGAGGTCTAGTAAAAGGGGATTTTATGATTTGTTTTTGGAAAATTCAACCGTAGGATCTTGCCCCAAAGTAGAAGAGGTACTTGTGAGAAAAAATCAACTTATTCCAAATGGAAAGGAGTGAGATTTTTGCATCTAAAGTGAAAAAAATGTTTCTTTTCATGCTGCCCAAAATTTCAAAAGCCTTTGATCACTCTTATAACAAAAAAATTGCTCTACCCAAAGTTGCACTTTATTTTTTCCATGTAGGAGATCAAATTAGGTATGTGTGGGAGAATTTTCAAATCAATTGGAACTATACAACACATGGGAAAAAGTAGTAAGTAAAAAGAAGTAGAGAATGAGTCAAAACACTAAATTGTTAAGAATTTCATTATTGAAATGAAAAATGCAAATCCCAATGATGATAATGTTGTGATAAACAATCTACTTCCTTTGGTTTTAGTCTTTTTCCAAAATAATGAAAATTGAGTAAAATAAAGGAATTCAAAGTTTATTTTAGAGTAGAGAATTCAAAACTGCTTGCAAACAAAACTCCTTGTATCTTTCATCTCATTGATTGAAATTGAATGATTCAAAGCTCCTATTGTATAAAAAAAATCTAAAGAACCAATCTCAAATTTTGATTTTTGAAAAATGTAATTCTTAAAGAAGTTTTTGGGCTGCCTAGATGGGCAGTCCTCCCCAAATTTTCATAAATTCATGCATAACTTCTTCATCATATGTCAAAATGAAGAAAAAATTAGGTGCCCACATAGAACTTTGAATTCTCCACCTTCAATAAAAGTTTCAAAAAATCACACAAAACTGTTTAGCCATAGGTACATGCCTGAAGTCCAACCTGTCCCTTGAAGGGACAATGGTCCTTTAGGGGTTAATGCATTCTTTTAATTAGGGGCCTTGTTATTGGAACTTCCGCTAGAAGATTGATAATTTAGGTTTTCAAAAGTAGGCTTTATGTTTAGGACAACTAACAACATCTTTAAAGAGTTTTTCTCTAACTATTGTAATAGTAGCTTCACACTATGGCCAACCAAATCAAAAGGTCGTGGGATTGAGAGTCCAAACTCTGTTGAGAAGCCCAAAAAATAGGTTTAAAATAGGCAATATAAATTTCTTTTGAGACAATTGACTAGATTTAGTGTGAAGCCTCCAAAGGCCAAGTCCAAAATCCAAACCTATAAAATTTGTTTGACCTTTCTATCTAGCAACCAAGATCTCATCACTTTTTGATTGTTTTACAAAAAAAAATTACAACCTCTCAACCATAGTTTGATTCACCATTTTTTCTCAACTTAAACTTCTTTCAAGAGGCTATTGCTTTGAATGAAAAGTGATGCCATATAAGTAATTTGGAGGATTACAGACTTTGGCCTTAGACTTTGGCCTCTAGTATAAAAGGCCAAGAGCCCAAAATTTGGTTTCTTGCAGTTGATTGATAGAAGTTGACAGTCTCTCATAATTTTGTCAGTGTGAAGTGATTCTAAAAGATCAAAGAGAGGGGATGAATTTGAGAATCTTTTTTGTTTTTGGATTCTCAATTATTGATACCTCACTTTGTAACTATAAGTGGGACATTAACCCCTAAAGGGCCTGAATGCCCTTTGTGGCCATATGTATGACCGTACATACAGAAGTATTTGAGCTGCTCTGAAGGCTTTTCAAAAAAAATTATGCACTCATCATCATACAACCATTTAATATGTATGGTTATAACACTTAATTTCTAGCTGATTTAAACTTCTAAGTATTGGTTTCAACTATATTTGGTACTGTAGCTCAAGAGCCCAAAGGCCCTTCATGGGTTAAAGTTCTTACGTGCTTCTCTTTCTAAATTGATACATGTATCATTTAGAACTTTTATCTTTTGGGAACAGTTATAGCTTTAATGCCTATCATTGATTGAGAAGATTGCGCGTATGATTTATTGAATTTGGATTTGCAAAACTTAAAAAGAAATGACCAAATTTAAAAAAATGATTTAAAAAACATTATGCTACAACTCAAGTCAACATCGAAAAGTAAGAGGTGGAGTATCATACTAGGAAATATTCTAGATTGATGGGCCATTTTTTTGAATCAGAGAAGTTTATTTTTGTGATGAAACGTATTATTAGTATCCTTTTTGCTTTTAGAATTTTTGCAGATGTTTCTTTAGATATTTATACTACACAGACAATAATAAAACAACACATAAATGGATTAAAAAATATATAGTTTTTGTATGTAAGGAAACATGCCTATATGATCAAATTTGAACCTATAGTATAACCTAAATTGTTAAAATTCATTCAATTTGATTTAAACATAGCTTATTGTAGCTTGTATTCATGAGTCCAAACATAATAGTCAGTCACTCTTGTATTCATAATTATGGACCACCAATTCTCTTACTTACCACATGCATAACTTTATTTAATCATTCTAAAAGCTCCCTTCACTAAAATCCAAGAGATATAAAATTTTGCAATTGTCAGGAAACGAAAATCAACAAATATGTTTAACCCTTTAGTGCCCGGTTGATCACTTTTGGGTTGATTTTGGTACTCCATAGTTCTTGTCATATCTGTTTTATTGAATTTGCAAAAACACATAACGTAACTGAGTTGGGGTTTAGTTTGTGCTCCTATTGGAACAGATTTCAAAGCAAGGCGTAAAGAAACATGGTAGCTATGCATGTTTTACATATGAAGTTGGGAATCTCATACGGGTGTAACAAATGAAATACTAATTCAGCGCAACTGTGACGTGGCCCCAAAGCCCACATATTGCACCCAAAGTATCTGGTGCTAACTCTCTAGTAGTTGTGCAAAAGATGCACGGTTTATTTAGAAGTTCTACTTGTGGCGTATTTCAGATACAACATTGCGTATTCCATGAAACCTCAGGCTCCAAAGGTTTGCAATGCTAAATGTGGGACCTTGTACCTCAAATGACACCCAATGTAGATGATATTGACCAAACGGATTTTGTGGAAACATGTTCCATGCATGCTCTATTCAACCGTATATGTGTGGCCACATTTGTATTCTTCCAATGCTCAATTTCACAAATCATGTCGTGAAGTGCATAGATTGACTCAAATTTTGTATTTTTTTTATAGAAGTGCAGTAACCTAGAATGGGACAATAGCCTTTACAAAATTCACCACTATCAAAAGTTTCAATTGCACGATTGACACTAATTAGTTAGAGTGTCTCACGTTTTTGCACAATAAGTTTGTTTGGATCATCAAGCTTCTCACAATCCTCACGTGGAACTATTCGAATAGATCAAACTTTTTGTTTTATATTGATGTTGCCAAAATTTATAACTTTGTTATGTCTAATCGGATCTGATTTTAGAAACACAAATTTTGTCCTTGAATGTGTTTTGCAAACCATATAGTGAAAATTTGAGGTGCCCCCAAATGGTTGACGGGCACTAAAGGGTTAATAGGAAAAATCACGTATATCAACAACTGAGTACAACTAGGAGAATCCAAAGAAAATATTGTCAAAAGTTTGAGAGCAAAAATATAGAGTCATGTAATCACACAAAAAAAAAAGACCTTTGTGGAAAGTTAAAAAAAAAATTTCAACAAATTTGGACAACACCCAAGTTGCACTACTAAACAATTTTTTTGTTTACCTTCGAATTTCCTCTCTTGTGCTTTGTATAACAATATGAATTCTTTTTCACTCTTAGGGGAGATTTTGAATCTTGTTGGCAAAAATTAAACATTTCTCGATTCTACCAATTTTTTTAGTGCATGCACCAAACATTGCCTATATATTACACTACATTTAAACATGTTTTCATATTTTTACAAATTTTTAGGAGATAGATTCACATTTAAACAGTTTTGTATTTGTCATTGCATTTGGTTGTTTTTATATTGCTCTTTTTAAATCTCCCCACCCATTGTTTCTCTCATTCCTAAATTGACAAACCTCACTTGCATTTACTATCACTTTTGTATCTTTCTTATTTCTGTAATAGTCTTATTTCTATTAGTTAAGTAGTTGGGAGTCTATAATAGAATATAATTTCTATTGATTGGGTAGTTGGGTGTTACTTCAAGAAGATTAAATGGCGATTATGTGACAATTATTCTTATTTCTATTTCTATAATAGAATACAACTTCTATTAGTTGGGTAGTTGGGTGTCTGTGCTCCAAGAAGAGTAATCCTTGAATGTTGGGAAGGACCTTTGTGGCCGTACTGTATTTCACTATGTACGACGGATTTGAGGGGATCCGAGATGGAATTAGGGTCACGATGTAAATGGAAGTGGTCTTTGTTGCAGAGGCATTTTCAAAGCGACCTTCGACGGCCCAAAATACATAGAGGAATACATGGAAATGGGTAGAATACAGTGCCGTATCCTACGAGCCCAACATGCGTTCAAGGGTTAAATGGCAATTATGTGGCGGTTATGATCGTCCTTGGGGATGGGGTGTACACAAGAATAGGGTATACATGGGAATAGGGGGTGGCCGCTTGGAGAAGGAGGTAAAGCGTGTAGGTAGACATAGTACAGGTAAGCTCATTATAACAGAGAGGAGAAGAAGTTTGAAGAATGTGATTATGAAAAAGATCATGTTAATTTTTTTGCAAGGACCCCTCCTGTGATGGCCCTCCACCAAAACGATGGGTACAAGGGTCCACTTCTTGAACTATAATAGACTGTACTTATCTTCATAATAGTGTGGTTTCATTTTGACTTTGTGGGTATGCCACGCTTGATGACTGCTGTCAGTGCTGTGATTAGAATGGCACCATTAGTCAACTCTTAGAAAAAACAAAATCAAAAAAATAAAAATCCTAGCGACTACTTGTTTATAAGGTTGACTGTGCCCAGGTGTCCGACCCCTGGTAACTTACTACTGAGAATTCCTTCCAGACAAATCCATCCGGAAAGTCCCATCGAAGGAAGACGGACCGACCATATTCCGTTCCTGACCCCCAATGCCGTCCTCCTCCCCCAATGCCGTCCCCGTCCCCCCATTTTTGTTCGCATAAGAGCATCTCCACCACTTGGCTCCGGCTTGTCATTTACCGTGACTTTAGGATTGTTTTTGATTTTAGAGTGTCCAACATTGACACAATGATGGCAAATTTTTGCCAAGCGGCATCAAAAAAGGTTTTAGGCACTCTCAACTTTTGTGATAGTTTTCATTTGTAGTTCGCTTGAATTGTGGCTCTAACACTTTTATTTGTTGCCTTGATGGTTGGTGAGGCCCCAATTTATTTGCCATTAGTTCCCTAAAGTCTAAACTACAGACTTGCCCATGCTGTTGTGGCAGAGATGCCTAGAGCATCCCATGTTGCCATGGCAAAGATGCCTGGAGCATCCAAAAATTGCAACTATTTTTGGCATGATTTTTAATTCCAAACTTTGTAACGCGTCCTCTTAAACTCAATCCGGTGGACACGAGAATTATATAACAAGCCGATTCTCCGTGATGGGGCCGAGCTATGCCATATGACGTGTCATTCCACTGACCAATTGGTGGAGATGCTCTAAGAGCTTCTTTAGCCTTTCTTTGCAAATGGAGCACGCCACACAAGGTTTGGAGTGCAACTTTTTGTTTGAAGTGCGCGGCTCTAGGTTGGAGAGTCAACCTCCTTCTCCAAATAAGCACATGTGAGTCCCAGATTTGGCACCAGAAGTCTTGATTTCATTTTTTTGTTTTACTTAACTTTGAAATGACACTAATATAAGTGGAATAGCCATTTATGTTGATTTAGATTAGTTAAACCAAATGGTTAGCAGTACACCATTTACCCTACTCCATTTGGTAAGTCATTATGAGGGATTTAGTAAGAATTAGTAGTTTTTAGTCAATTTGAGCGACACACACATGTGGGGCTTGGGATCCCTTTCAAAAGTCCCCACTAACCTAATTAGAGAGGATTAGTTTAGGTTTGGTTACATGGGGCTTGGAATCCCCTCCTAAAGTCCCTACTAACCTAATTAGAGCAGGTTAGTTTAGGTTTGGCTACTATGGCTAATGGCTACGTCACCCAGCTTACATTTCCCATCACTAGATCATTTGTTGTGTCTATATCCAAGGTGCCCAATAGCTTTTGCTCCGTAGAGAGCGTGATTCCAAGCGGTCAATCCCGCAAGGCTACTAGTTGACCCCGGTAAAAGGAGGTCGACAGATGACAGTAAAATGCCACCAAAATTTGTGAAAGAGTTTCTCAAGGATTTACAACAATCCCCCAAGTTTCAAGTCGTTTCAATAGCGGCAAGGCATTAAACGGCCATATCCAGCTTATTTCAAGAATGCGCGCAACATCCAATTTCAAGATTGTATCCATTTGGAGCCCAATTGACGGAAGCAAGGAGTGTTTCCCCGCTCCCCTAACAACGTTGGAAGACCTCGGGAAGTCAATTTCTCATTTTTGGATGAATTCCCAATTCTGGATTTTTCATCCATCCACCCCTATCCTTTAGTCAAGTTTCCCGACGCCCTGTAGCTTGGAATTGGAAGTGTGAACAATCAAAACTAGCTATTTTGGGTCCAAGGAATCCAATGCCATCATTTTTTGTTGTTGTTTGGAGCTACAATCCAAAAGTTATGGCGAATTCATCAAGATTTCATCCGTTTTGGGTTTTTCTTAGATTTTAGGTAGATTTCAAGGGATCTATGGATCTCCTAGATAGAGGGCCAAGGTGTCTTCCCCCAAATGTATAAAGGGAGGCCCACCTCCTTCCAAACCATCACTTGTTATCATTCTCAACACTCCTTGGTCACTTGTTAATCTCTTCTCACTCACTAGTAGAAAACTGTGTTAGAATCCACCAAAAAATGTAAGGTAGTTTATGTTGAGTTCCATGTTTTTAATGCAAAATTTTGTTGAACAACGCAAAATTTTGCATTGAAAACATGGAACTCAACATAAACTACCTTACATTTTTAGTGGATTGTAACGCAGTTTTCTTCTAGTGACTTGGTCCCATCCCTTGTAGCCCTTGTCCTCTTTGCAAAACCTCATCACTCTCTTTGGTAGTAAGGAGAATCCCCCTTGTTTTTTGGTCTTACTAACCCCTAGGAAGTTGGATTAAGACCTAGCGATGCCGCTTTTCCATACTTCCTAGAAGTCATAGTTAGGGAGTTCAATAGTTCATTAAGAGTCCATAGTTAGAATAGATACCTTGTTTCGAGTCCTCTAGCCCTGCCACACCATTATCATAACTCAAGCGTCCTTACCAGAATAAGCCCTCCTAGCAGCTTTGCTTGAATCCTTTCAGCTCAGCTTCGGCCAACTCTCTCGATTCTTCAGGAGCTCTCTGAAAAATCACCTTGTTGTTTCAACTCCCTGAGCTAGAGGCTTGCCCTTGCCCTCGAGTTTGTTACAGCTTGTGATAGCTATTGCCCTCTGGATCACTCACAACAGCTTTCTAGCTAAGACTCCCGAGCCAATTCTTTCAAGACTGGCTCGCAGTCATCAGCAGCTCGCTTAGCATTCTCTCAAGATTAGCTGACGGCCACTAGCAGCTCGCTTAGTATTCCCACGAGACTAGTCATAGCAGCCCTCTAAGCTCAGACTTCTGAGCAGAATTCCCTCGAGATTAGCTCACCGTAGTCATCAACTCGTTAGCAACCCCTCGAGATTACTCACGGCAGCATTCAAGCTCAGACCCCTAGCTCAATTCCCTTGAGATTAGCTCATAGCTATCAGTAGTTGTTTAGCATTCCCTCAAGACTAGCTCACAGCAGTCTCCAAGCTCAGACCCTTGAGCTTATTCCCTCGAGACTAGCTCTTGGCAGCTTTCTAGCTCAAACCCCTAGCTCAATTCCCTCAAGATTAGCTCATAGCCATTAGCAGTTGCTTAGCATTCTTTTGAGACTAGCTCACAGTAGCCACTAAGCTTGAACCCCTTAGCTAACTCCCTTGAGACTTAATTCCTAGCCACCAACAGCTTGTTAGCATCCCTTGAGATCACTCACCATAGCAACCCTCTGAGTTCAGACCCTTAACCAATTCCCTTGAGATTACTCACATCAGCTCTCTGGCTCAGACTCCTTAGCCAATTTCCTTGAGGCTTAGCTCACAGCCGCCAGCAGCTTGTTAGCATCCCCTTGAGATCACTCACCTTAGCAATTGCTTAGCATTCCTCAAGAGTAGCTCACAACAGTCTCTGAGCTCAGACCCCCTAGCCAATTCCCTCAAGATTAGCTCACTAGCTATCAGCAGTCGCTTAACATTTCCTCAAGACTAGCTCACAGCAACCTCTAAGCTCACGCCCCAAGCTCAATTTCCTTGAGACTTAGTTCACTAGTCATCAGCAGCACGCTAGTACCCCCTCCGGATCACTCACAACCATTAGTGACTTGCCTAGTGTCCCCTCAAGATTTGATGATCACTCATAGTAGCTCTTAGCTCAAACTACCAAACCCGACAAGCTCAACGTCGCGCTGCAAGAGCCAGCTGCCACGCGTACCAACGCTGCAAGAGCCAGCCTTGGAGCGCCGTCACCGCGGAGCCCGCCTCTAAGCACGACGCTACAAGAGCAAGCCCCTGGAGCGCCGTCGCCGAGGAGCCAGCCTTTGAACACAACACTACAAGAGCCAGCGCCGGAGCGTCCCCACTGCAAATAGCAGCCCCTGCCTTTGACGGCCCTAATCCTCAAACCAATGCTTTATTGGCCCAAGCCTACCTCCAATCCAAACCTCCGGCCCAACTTCCAAGGGGAGCTAAAAGATAGATCATGAGAAAGATGAAGGGGAAGGAAAAGGCAAGCTTCAATTACTTCTCACCCACTTCTTGGGTTAAGAGGATATTTCCCAAAGGACCATCAAAGGGTGAGATTAAATATTGATGTCTAAAGCCCTTTGGATTATTTTCTTGCTAACTCCTATTTGCGTCATAAGTTTGGTGCCTTGGATAGTGAACCCGTCATCTTTTAACAATTAGCTAGTTTGGTAGTGACTTTGCACTCTAAGATACTCTTTTGGGCTATTTAAGGGTGGATAATCCCTTCCCTAGCCATTAGCCGGTGCTTGGGTGATGTTGTGATTATTTGTCACACACTCAAGTCGTAAACCGGTCCGTTAAAGGAGGTTGGACATCCAAACCTCATAACATGTTGTGATTATTTGTCCTAGAGTAAGGCCAAGCGCTTACTTATTTACATCCCCCAATACCGTACCCAAGGGAGATTGGAGGCCATCCACAATCAAGCAATGAGCTATGTGGAACCCCAAGATGAGGTATGACTTCTTACGACCTACGTCAATTAATTCCTTTCAATTCATGCTCAATCCAATGAAGGATTATTCTCTTTGTTCATCATTATATGTTGTAGACTTATTAGCAAAGATCCATTGCTTGGAAGGCAATTTTTAGTTGGAAACCTACAACCAAACCACCCTTGAGCTTTGATAGCTCATTCTCCATTTCAATTTAAAACCCGATTGTATATGCTCTTACTTCCAGAGGGGGAGGTTTGAGCACTCACAGCACTGCAAGTCCTTCTTTCAAGATAAAAGCAAGCACTTTCCTATTCTTTTGGACGTGCAAGCAAATCATAGCAAACCATAGCTTGTAAAGCTGCAAAAATCAAGCACGTTAAGTTTTAACAAGTGCATTGGAAGTTGGCATCCGTAAAGCAACTTTTGGCGAGGCCGCTCATCGTTTCCCCTTTGGCGTGCTATGGCTGGACCTATTTCCGAGGCCTTTGGCGGCTGGGCTTGGTTCTTTGCAGTGTGGTGAAGAAGAGTGGAGGTGCTTTGGGCATCATCAATCCTGAGACGGTTTTCCAAAGCAGTCTTGTTCATGGACCAAATTCTCTCATTCTTGTTGCAAATCCAATCACTAGAAAAAGCTACCTTTGAGCTCTTGCAAGCTTTTGTTGAGAAGTTGCAAACTGTTGAACGCAATGTGGCATTCAAGCACACGTAATAGGGGAATGTTGAGGGCCATTGGAAACAAGGTAATTTGCAATGGAGGATGTAGTTTTGGCAAGGTCATGTCCTGCTTATGTGTTGTTGTGATTGTGTTGAAGCTCTAAAAATATCTCATTCTTCCACATAATTGACTTCTACCAACAAAAATAAGGTTACAATTCCATCCACCATCTTGGGTTGATGATGCTCTAACCAATTATGTTTTCTAAACCCACCCTAAAAATTTGGTACACCCAATGATTGACACCCAATGCTTTGTAACACTGGATTTTAAACTTTCTTGGTGTTAATAGATAATTTTGAACTTTTAGTGCTAATAAAATAAAATAAAACATTGCGTAACAAACATACAACCCATGAACACCATATTTGTTAAAACGAGAGAATTAGGACCTCTCAAAATAATATTAGGCATTCTTAAAAACAATTAATAACGAGTTATTGGTATCTATTTCATACAATATCATTACTAAAAGGACATTAGAATAAAAATTTCCATTATATTGAGATGTAATCACGTATTAAACAGCATCCAACAAAGGTTGCATAATGTTATATCAATAAATAAGTGCGCTTAACAAACAAATCAGTACATAATGTAATATGTACATGATGTAGTTGAAATTGCAATTGCAATAGAAATATCATTTACTCATTATAAAAATATGTATACCAAGTACACGTTACATAAAATAATCAATCCTCTAATATATTATCAAAGCACAATTTAAACTCACATACTATAGTACCGCTTGAACCTAATCAACATACTTAGCCTCATTATGTCCACCGCTACTCTAATGAATTTTACGTAGCCCAATTTTTGTTAGTGACTTGAATTTGAGCAGTAGGAATATTAATCATGCACTTGATTGTGCCTCTTCTAATTTTGGACTTCCATGCTGTCATCAACATTGTTGTCTCTTCCCATAACAGTAGTTCATTGTCATCAACCTTCCACCGTAGACCTCTTGCATCATCCCATCTAGTGTAGTTATCCTGAATATCTTGATCTCGTGATGTTGGACAGAAATACTGAATTTGGACATAGTTTGGTTTCTTCGGGTTTGAATTGGGGTTTGATAAAGCCCTTGCAATCCACAATGGTCAAATGTCACCATCACTAGGTCGAACTGCGACAAAATACCCTTCATACAAGTCTCGACCCACTCTAAAGGATGGAAGTGGACTTTCGCGCAAAGGGCCTCCATAAGCATCATCTTCACCAAAGTCTTCAAGGTTTTCGCCATTATTTGCAATTTGATCTGCCATAACTGCCTCGACTTGACTAGATGGCCAAAACCCTTCCTTCAAAACTGTACAGATTGGTAGGGGCTCTAGCAACGCTCTATTAACCGCTCGTCAATATTGCACTAAATGTTCATGTCGTCTTCTAAATTCTCTAGTGACATCTTCATTGCACATATTATCCCAATATTTTTGAAACTCGGATAAAATTTTTTGAATGTTGTCCATGCTTTTCATAGGGATTTGAGTAACTGCTGATGGTATCCCACAAGGCCACAAACTTTGCCCCTCTGAATTTTCCTTCCACAATTTAATGCCCCTTCGGTCCTGTCCTAACCACTCTGGATTGGTGCAAAGAAGTTTATACTTCATGACTAGACATCCACTTGAGTCTAGGTAGAACTTCACTTGTTGTGGCCTTGTATGACCAACAAGGATTTCATCACCGTCATGATATTTACTAGGGATGAAATCCTTGGAATCAGAAGCTCTCTCTATGAGGTGAGGTATAACAAGAACAGATCCTAAATCCATAAAGGACTTCATAAGGGCAGGAATTGTGGGATAATTCTCTTTCTTTAAGAGCATGCTTCATCTACCATATAATGCATTGATGTCATCATGCGTATGACCCACTATCATGATATTAATGAACACCTCTTGGAATATCTTCTTTGCAACAAGCAAGGACCAGAAATAAGAAACAAACCTATTCTTATTGTCACCGATTGCGTTATCCATGTGTACCTGCAAAATAGGTGGCAACGTTGTTGCTGGGACTAAATTCTCTAGTTGTGGCGGTAATGATCTTTCGCATATTTCTGCTTCAGATAACACTGCAATAAACAAAGGTGATGACTTGGACCCCACAAACAATTCCCTAGAAGACGACTTTGGTGGCAACTCTAAATCTTGTAATAGTTTGGCCATGAACCCAATGGTGTAGTTTGAATTGTGTGAAAATAGATCCAAATTGTAATGTGCATAGCAAACATCACCATGGCCATGAGCAAACATGCCGGTTATAGACACAGGCAACTTCATTAGGCCATCAAGATCTTTACTCTTGTGAGAGAAGACTAGAGAAGCCATTTTTGCATGATCCATCTTGTCATGCGTTACTGTCAATATCTCATGTGGATAAGTATGAGAACAATTGCGATTAGCATAATAAAGTTCTCTATACGCACAAGCATTGGCTAAATGCTTTTGCAACTTCAATGCACACTTCATTGCTTGCTGAGTTGTAGCAATAGCACTCTTCAGAAGTGAATTAAGCTTATCACAAGTAGAACACTTAGCAAAATTATCCCCAGGCCTCTTCTTGTCAAACTCAGGAAAGTTTCTTGATCTAATCTTGCTCAAGTTTGATGTAGAGACATCTTTCAATCCAAAGGCAGCATTTGCTGTGTTGATTTTTTGAATGACATTCTTCCAATTGAATGAAGCTGGCAAAATGCGGGACACCATCTTCTCCCATGACTTCAAAGTCCGACTACAATAAAGCATATAATCCGCCGTACTTTTAAGAATGCACCTCATTGTAGCAGTGGCTTGGGCAGTGTGTTTCTTTGTCTTCATCAATCCAGTGTTTCCATGAGCTCGTGTTTGCCTGCCTTCATTTGCATAGCCTTGATAGCGATTGAACGTGGCTTCTGGGACACTAGCAACATGCATCCATGCTTGCACACATGTATCTATTCCTTCGATTGTGACAATTTTTTTCCAGCAATAGTTATGAGTGAATTTGCCTATGAACATCAGTCTTCATGAAAGCTCTAAACTTGAACGTGGTTTCTTGGTACATGTGTTTGCGGAAAGCTCAAATTTTCTCTCTAGGAAACTGCTGAATGCAACTTTTGCGGCAACATACCTTGCTATTGCAAGAGTTGATAAACTCCTGGGATAACAAGTCCTTTGATTTAAGAGCACTTTTGCATGGAGGATTTCTAATGTTGCATGAATACGATCGAAAAGATGTTGCAGACACAGGATTGATAATATTGGCCTGCATCCGATTGAAATTGTCGACTGTCTCATGGTTCTAGAGACTTGCTCTACAACAATGAACTAAGTGAATTGGTCACACAAGGAGAGAGTAAATTGCTTCTTTTGGTAGGTCATGTTGTGAATGAGTTTGGTAAATGTGAAGTATTACGTGAGTATTGCCAAGAGGTGCCTTTGCACTAAGCACAAAAGCTGAGTCCACATTCTGCACTATACCTTCATTGACAAGCACGTCTTCAGCATTAAACAACGTGACACACCTTCGCAATCCGGAATATTGACTTTCATCCCATTAAAAATCTCCAATTCATCTTCTGAAGAATCTATGTTGTTTGTCACGGACATGAACGGATTGACTTAGAAGGTTCTAGAAGGTTCTAGAGGATTAAAAGGATTTGGAAGGTTAAAAGGTTCTAGAAGACTTTAGAAAGATAAAAAGTCTTAGAAGTTTCTAGAAGGTTGGAAGCCTCTAAAAAGTTGAAAGCTTTTAAAAGATTGGAAGCTTCTAGAAGCTTAAAAGCTTCTAGATGACTGGGAGCTTTTAGCTTGAAGGCATTTAGAAGCTTGGAAGCCTCTAGAAGGGTTGAGGCCTCAACCTTTGGATATATATAGGAGTCAAACCTGAGAGGTTCCTCAGTCTCGACAACTCATCTTGCCTCTTTAGTCTTTGGCATTCAAGCCTTAGCTTTTTGTCTTGCTGTTATCTTGTATCACTATTATCTGAAATACATTTTCAGCCTTAGTTCTAGTATTCCTCTGCATTCTTGTCTTAATTCTTGACTCCCAAACTTTGTTCTGGTCCTTGAATCCGTCCATGACAATTTGTCGAAACTGCCTTTAAATATCATCAAAACTTTCTGATTTTAAATAGAGCGTGGATTACCCCTCCTTTTGAAATTATAAAATGTCTTAGGAGTTGTGGATTATCCACTTCTAGGTTAATGGTGTTCTGCTATTACAACATTTTTTTATTTTATTTTATTTTTTTCAAGTATGCGCACTTAAGTTATTTTCAATATATTACTAGACTAATACTTGTTCATTATACAAGAAGGAGGTAAAATGGTGGTGAGTGATTTGAAGCTTGACATTATTATGTCTGCAATTACTTCCATGACATTGAGCGCCAACAAATGTTCAAACAGACCGAAGATCTCAAAGCAAGATTTTCTGGCCTTGAAGCAAGACTATAACAAGCTATGGAGCAAGGATCTGTTGCTGCACCTACATTGACTATTCAAGCCAATAATCTTTCAGATTCTATGCTTCAGGCTTCAAGTTCTAGCAAAAGCAAAGAATCCAGGGTCAGCCTTTCCGAAAAATTTGACGGCAAGTGTTCCAAATTTTGTGGTTTTGTCAACCAAATTCGGCTTATTGCGCTCCTTCAACCACAACAATATTCCACAGACGGAGCTTGCATTGGATTGGTAGGGACATTATTATCCGAACAAGCGCTTTTTTGGTTTGCACCGCTTTTTGAGAAAAATTCTCTAATACTCAACAATTTTGAAGCATTTCTGGACGCATTTGGAGAAACATTTGGCGAACATGACAAAATACGTTATGCAACAACAAAAATCCAAAGCTTGCAACAAGAACGGCGTTCAACATCAGTCTACGCTTCCGAGTTTCGTCAACTAGCATGCGACATCAATTGGGAAGAGCAAGCTTTAATAAGCCAATTCTATTATGGCTTACGGGACAAAATGAAAGATTTATTACTTTCATTACCAGATTCTACAATGTTGAACGATGCTATTAGTCAAGCTATTAAATGCGACAATCGGTTATTCAAACGACAACTAGATAAACGAGGCTGGACTACGTTATGACCGCATAATAGTTGCTCTGCATTTTCTTCAACTTCAAGTATTGGCAATCGGATAGAATCAAAAAACATGCAAATTGATGGAGTTCGATTCAATCCTCTTAAGGAGTAAAAAAAAAAACGCCGACGCGAAGAAAGATTATGTCTCTATTGCGTAAAAGAATGACACAAGGTTAGCAATTGTTTTGAAAAGCAGCAACGCACGATGCAACTTCGGAGCACAAAACATGAAAATGACAAAATCTAGCCACAATAGAGACCGTGCGGCTGGATTCGGCAATATCATGAATATCTTCATGTTCTGTACTATTCGCAAATCCTATTCTTTGTTTTACTGTACTCATACATTTGGATTCAAAAAATATTAAAATCCAAGCCTTAATTGATTCAAGAGCCTCAGCTTGTTTCAGTGATGAATTTTTTGTGAAACATCATAAAATTTCTAATATCCAAAAATAAAAAGCCGTTCACGTTAAAGTTATTGATAGACGACCGTTATCTTCTGGCGATGTTAGCCATGAGACAATTCTTTTACAAACAATAGTAAAAAACCATAATAACCATGTAATCTACAGCATTATTTGTTTTCCGTTTAGTCTTGTGATTTTAAGACTTTCATGGCTTGAAAAATTTAATCTTCAAATTGATTGGACAAATTGTAGTATTACTTTTTTACTTAAAAAACCTTATACAAGTACGTCAATGATTACAATCAAAAATCCTTCCAGCCAGAAAACATCAAAACCTTTATTTCTTGGAGTTCAAACATTTATGGAAGCCGCTAAAGCCGCTGATATATTTGTGGCTTATGCAATTCCAAAATTTGAGCAAATCACTACAATAACTTTGCTTCTAGAGGAGTACAAGGAATATCAAGATGTTTTTAAGAAAAAAATGCAGATATTTTGCCCAAGCATCGACCATATGATTACGCAATTGACTTTCAAAATGATGCTTAACCACATTTCAGTCCCATATACAACCTGTTGCAAAATAAGCTATCTGCATTGAAGGAATATCTTGATAAAAATTGGGCAAAAAACTTCATCCAACACTCCAAATCTCTAACTGGTGCACCTATCTTGTTTGTGAAAAAAAAAAAAAATGAATCCTTACATATGTCCGTGGATTACTGCGGGCTCAACAAAGTGACAATCAAGAATCAATATCCCTTACCTCTAATCAGCAAACTTTTGGATCAAATCGGACAAGCAAAAATTTATACCAAAATTAATTTCAGAAGGGCCTATAATCTTGTGCAAATTAAAAAAAGTGACGAATGGAAGACTATTTTTCGAACAAAGTATGGCCATTTCAAATATAACGTCATGCCTTTTGGACTTGCAAATGCACCAGCTATTTTTCAACATCTCATGAATGATATATTCAGAGAATTTTTGGACGATTTTATTGTTTGCTACTTGGACGACATTCTAATATATTCCAAGGATATAGTTCAATATAGAAAACATGTAAAACTAGTACTTGAAAAGCTTTGCAATACCGGCCTATACGCTAAACTTGAAAAATGTGTTTTTCACACTATTGAAGTGGAGTTTCTTCATTACATTATTTCGAGCAATGGCATTTTCATAGATTCCAAAAAATTCAAACTGTATTCAACTAGGCAACTCCAAAAATGGTACGCAATATTCAATGTTTCCTAGGTTTTGCAAATTTCTATCAAATTTTCATCAAAAGTTATTCTCAAATTGCTGCTCCACTTATACGGTTTACATGCAAAGATAAATTGCAGTGGAGTCCAGAAGCAGACACGGCATTTCAAACATTGAAGCAAGTTTTTACTACAGCTCCAATATTGGTCCATCCGGACCTTTCTAAACCTTTCTTTATGGAGACAGATGCTTCGGATTTTGCATTGGACGTACTGTTATCACAGCAAAGAGAAGACAGAAAATTTCATCTAGTTGTTTTTCATTCAAAGAAATTCAGCGCTGCGGAGATCAATTATGAAATCCACGATAAAGAGTTACTTGCTATTGTGGACTCTTTTCAGGAATGGCGTTATTTACTTAAAGGCGCCGCACATCAGGTGACAATATACACGGATCACAAAAACCTCGAATATTTTATACCCACTCTTATTTTAAATTTGTCGACAAGCCTGTTAGAATATGTCTTTATCTAAGTTTGATTTTGACATTATACATTGACTAAGAAAGCTACAAGGGTTATCTGATGCTTTATCCAAAAGATTCAACTTTATGCATGAGGAAGTGAAAGCAGCATATGTCCAATAACGGATGGCGCTTTTGAAGCCTGAATGCCTTCGTTCACGAGCAACTCAAATCTCGTTTCTAGTTGATTCCAATTTTTTTGATCAAATCCGAACAGCTTCAGCTACAGATGCTTTAGTATTTAATATCAAGCAACGTTTCATCAACACCACGGAGGATTCTAGCAAATTCAAAATTAAGAGAGAATGTCTATACTTTAAAAAACACCTCTATATTCCTGACAGACCACATTGCCTTCAAGTCATGCAAGCACGCCACAATCTTTCAGCCGTTGAATACTTTGGATTCAATAAAACGTTGGAACTCATTTCTCGCTATTTTTGGTGGTCTCAAATGTGGAAGACCATTTAAGACTTTGTGTTATTTTGCAATAGTTGTTCTCGTTCAAAGAATCATTGACATTGACCGTACGGACTTTTACAACTTTTACTAGTGCCAAAGTAACTTTGGTCATCCGTTTCTATAGATTTTGTTACAAATTTACCAATTTTGGCTAAATTTGAATCTATTAGTGTGATAGTCGATCAATTTTCAAAAATGACACATTTTGTTCTATGCAAAAAGACGTTTACGGGAGAAGAAACAGCTAAGCTTTTTATCGACAATATTTATCGTTATCATGAATTACCCAAAGACATTGTATCGGACAGAAGACCTCAGTTCATCTCCAAATTTTAGCAATCATTATTCAAGATCTTGCAAGTGAAGATCAAACTTTCATCAGTATTTCGATTTCAAACCGATGGTCAAATTGAACGCGTAAATCAAGTTTTGGAGTAATATTTAAAGTGCACTATAAATTATCAACAAGACAATTGGGTATCTTTACTGCCACTTGCAGAGTTTGCATACAACAACGGCAAACATACATCAACTCAAGAGACTCCATTTTATGCTAACTACGGTTTTTACCCAAAAATTAATATGTTACTAGCTTTGAAGGGGGAGAGTCCTGCAGCAAAGAATCTAGCAAGACATCAAAAAGAGTTACATACAATAATGCAAGCTCATTTAAAGAAAACTCAAGTGCGTTATAAAGATTGTACCGATGTGAAAAGAAAAGAACAACCAAAGTTTTGAATTGGTGATAAAGTGTGGCTGCTGCGACGTAACATCAAAACAATTCGTCATAGCAACAAACTTTATTATTGTTGAATTGGACCATTTGTTATTGAAGAATAAATCAATGCTGTTGTATATCAACTGTAACTACCGATGTCAATGAAGATACATTCCGTATTTCATGTTTCACTTTTGAAAACTTATAGGGAATCTAATTTTTCTGAGAGAATTCAATCTCTGTTGCCTTGCATTGAAGCGGATGGTATCCTAGAGTACAAAGTTAAAAAGGTGTTAGATTCAAGGATTTGGAGAGGACAAGTTGAATATTTTATTCATTGGCGTGGATATTCAATTAGTGAACGTACGTGGGAACTAACTTCAAACTTAACTAACGCACTTTTGAAGATCTAAGAATTTCATTGTCAACATTCATCCAAACCAAAAGCAACGATAGCGTGAACTCTTCGAAGGATATCGAAGCTAAAAATGGAGGTGATGTCACGGACATGAACGGATTGACCTAGAAGGTTCTAAAAGGTTTTAGAGGATTAAAAAGATTTAGAAGATTAGAAGGTTCTAGAAGGCTTTAGAAAAATAAAAAGTCTTAGAAGTTTCTAGATGATTGGAAGCCTCTAGAAAGTTGAAAGCTTCTAAAAGACTGGAAGTTTTTAAAAGCTTCTAAATGACTAGGAGCTTTTAGCTTGAAGGCATTTAGAAGCTTAGAAGCCTCTAGAAGGGTTGAGGCCTCAACCTTTGGGTATATATAGGAATCGAGGCTGAGAGGTTCTTCAGTCTCGACAACTCATCTTGCCTCTTTAGTCTTTGGCCTTCAAGCCTTAGCCTTTTGCCTTGCTTTTGTCTTGTATCACTATCATCTGAAATACATTTTCAGCCTTGGTTCTAGTATTCCTCTGCATTCTTGTCTTGATTCCTGACTCCCAAACTTTATTCTGGTCTTTAAGTCCATCCCTGACACTGTTCACATTATACACCAAGAAGTCAGTGTTCCTTGTACATGAACATACTATCACTGTCATAAGCAAGTCCAACATGAAAATTTTGTTATTAACAAGGGTGCGCAATAAATAGTCTGCAAATCATATTGGCTCGACTTGAATTATAGCAGCAGGATGTTAACTGTGATGTATGGTGAACTGGAAAGAATATTTGTAAAACATTCATTTGGAAATGCCTATAAAATTATTGTACATGTAATTTCTACAGCTCAGTTATTGCCTCATTTCTGCATGAAGCTGTGGAATGAGGCTGAAATCTAACTGGAGATAATTAACATCAATTCCAATTGAATGAAACTAGTTTAGAATATAAGGTATATTCACATGACAAGCGACGTTGGTGTAAACTGTAGGATATCTGAGATATATTATACTACACACCATAAAATAAATTTGAGCACTAATTCTTGAATACAGACACAGCTACAATACTCTGGGTTTACATGCACCAATGCGCTTTAGGTCGATTTGACCTAAAGCAAGTATATGCATGCCTAAGTCCCACAAATGTATTCAGCAATACTAGTTTAGATTATGTGCACACTTATGAAGCAACAGACTTGCAATTCGAAATTTTCAATCAGGATGAAAATTTATACCGGCACGCACTCGGAAGTTCATAGAAACTAGGCCAAACCGTGCTTCCCATTTAGTACAATTGATCTAGATAGGTTTCCAAAATGTATGAAACAAATTGCTACCAATAATCAATGTAAACCATGGTTGCACTTTAGCTTGAATCGAGCTAAATTGCATTCCAAAATGCACGGAGCGGATTGCTACCAACAACCACTGCAGACTTTGGTTGCACTTTAGCTCAAATCGAGCTGAATTGCATTCCAAAATGCAAGGAATGGATCTCTACCAATATCCATTGTAGGCCTTGGTTGCACTTTAGTTTGAATCAAACTAAATTGCATCCTAGTATCAAAGACTAGGTGAAACTATGGTTGCCATTCAGCTCGATTCGATTTGAATTGCATTCCAATATTCTAGGGATGACTTGCTTTGTCATCCACTTTAATGACGTTCATGAACAGTGTTCTGTGATTTTCGGCGACAATTATAGTGACTAATACTACGTTCACACAAACTGAACAGAAGATAAACGGAAATGCAATAATTGACGTACTTTAAAAAAAACCTAACATTGATTGCAATTACTTTGAATTGTACATAACAATACTACACGACACAAGCAAATGAATCCAAGCAAAAATGAATTCTACTTTGTGAACTCTATACTCAAAGCAGACAGTTTAGGGTTTAGGAGTACTACCTTCAGCAGTTTCAATGTCCTGCCAAAAACTATCAGCACCTCCACAATCAAATTTTCCGCAACACTCCTGCGCTTCAATCAATCCCACAACACTTCACATAAGGTAAGAAACTTAAATCGCTCACATAGCTCGCAACAAAAACTACAACAATAGAAAAGCATTCCAACGGAGGAAGAGAAAGACAGCAGAAATTGATAAGATGGAATTCTTGTGAGTCAAATTTGTGGAGTCTAGCGCGCAAACTAGAAAGGAGTTTTCCTATTTTTGAATTTTCCTGCCGAATATATTGGTAGCTGCTCATGATTTCAAGGGAATTGAAACAATTCCACTTTAACATGCCTCTAAAAGGCACTAAATTCAAGTTGCACCAATGGCAATATTAAGAGGTGCATCTCTGATATTAAGAGGTCCAAAGTTAATATTAAAGAGGTCTAGAGGTGATATTAGAGAGGTCAATGTGTGATATATAAGAGGTGCATAGGCAATATTAATGAGGTCCAGAGGTGATATTAAAGGGGACTAGAGGTGATATTAAAAAATGCATAGGTGATACTAAAGATGTCCAAAGGTGATATTACAAAGGCCTACATGTGATATTAAAGAGATCCAAACGCAATATTAACCCCTAAAGGATCAAGCCATTTTTTTTTTCAAAACTAATCAAAAAAATGGCCACTTCTTGGGAAGCAAGTACAATGGTAAGAAAAAAAGTTTGTTACAACAAATTAACTGTAAGATCTTATAGTACACTACAAGTGGTACGCAATAAAAAAATGAGCTCAATGTACAAAACCCAAAAGAAAGAGTACATAACACCTTTTGAGGCATCCAAAGAAGTATGTATAGCAAAGAATATAATTGATATTTCATTCTCACATTTTTAGTATGCGGTCCTCATGCAATCTTGATCAAGCGTATCAAATTTCATTTACTAAAACCCAAAATCCTATTTTTGGTAAATGGTTTTGTTTCAAAATCATAGTTTTACAAGAAAGTTGATTAATAAATAGTGGTGATGAATTTTTTAGATTTGATTGCATGGATATGTAGGAGAAATCCATATGCACATCTTCCTTTCAAAGAAACTTTTCCAAAAAAATCCAATATTCCTTTTGTAGAGATTTTAATGTTAGAGTGATCATGACCAAACTTAGTAAAATCCATATTTCTTCATGGAAACTAGTTTCTGTTATTTGACTCATAAATCATGATTAAGTTTGTACCTTTAAACATGATGATATGTTTTTTTGCCAAATACTAATTTTCATGAAGAAGTATGGATTTTACTAAGTTTGGTCATGATCACTCTAACATTAAAATCTCTACAAAAGGAATATTGAATTTTTCTAGAAATGTTTGTTTGAAAGGAAGATGTGCATATGAATGTCTCCTACATATCCATGCAATCAAATCTCAAAAATTCATCACCACTATTTATTAATCAACTTTCTTGTAAAACTATGATTTTGAAACAAAACCATTTACCAAAAATAGGATTTTGGGTTTTAGTAAATGAAATTTGATATGCTTGATCAAGATTGCATGAGGACCGCATATTAAAAATGTGAGAATGAAATGTCAATTATATTCTTTGCTATATATACTTCTTTGGATGCCATAAAAGGGTGTTATGTACTCTTTCATTTGGGTTCTGCACAGTACCCTTGCATATCTTTCTGCCAAGTCCATTCTGTCATTCTAGAAACTTAACATTTTACACAATACAACTGGCAATTTTGTATTTTGAATCATCGGCCTATAATTCTTACACAATCCTAATCAAGCACATCAAATTTTGAGTTCCAAAAATAAAAATCCTATTTTTGGAGAATTATTTTAGTTAAAATCATGGTTTTACTTGACAATTGATTAAAAAACATTGGTGATGAATTTTTGAGATTTCATTGCACGAGTATTAGGAATCATCCATACACACATCTTTCCTTTGAACTAAAATCTTCAAAAAGTTTCAAAATTCCTTGTACAAAGATTTTAGTATTAGGCCCATTGTCACCAAATATAGTAAAATAGATATTTCCTTTTTTTAATTAGTTTTTGGCAAAATAAACATATTGCTCTGCTAAAAGGTGCTCACTTAACCACAATGTATGAGTCAAATTTTAAAAACTAATTAAAGAAAGGAAATTATCTATTTTACTATATTTGGTGACAATGAGCCTAACACTAAAATCTTTGTACAAGGAATTTTGAAACTTTTTGAAGATTTTAGTTCAAAGGAAAGATGTGTGTATGGATGATTCCTAATACTCGTGCAATGAAATCTCAAAAATTCATCATCAATGTTTTTTAATCAATTGTCAAGTAAAACCATGATTTTAACTAAAATAATTCTCCAAAAATAGGATTTTTATTTTTGGAACTCAAAATTTGATATGCTTGATTAGGATTGTGTAAGAATTATAGGCCAATGATTCAAAAAACAAATTGCTATTTGTTTTGTGTAAAATGTTAAGTTTCTGGAATGACATAATGGACTTGGTGTAAAGATATGCAAGGATACTGTATACAGAAATAAGTGAGGTATTTACATCTGAATTGCAGGAAAAAGTTCTTTTTGCTGCTGCCCAGAAATTTCAAGGGGCTTTGACCACTCTTAGAGCAAATAAATTACTGTACACAAAGTGCAAGTTCATTTTTCCCATGTAGGAGACCAAGTTAGGTATGTGTAGGAGAATTTTCAAATCGATTTGAACTATGCAACACATGGGAAAAAATAGTAAGTGAAAAGAAGTATAGAATGAGTCAAAATATGAGATTGTTAAGAAATTAATTATTACAATGGAAAATGCAAATCCCAATGCTTATAATGTTGTCATAAACAATCTACTTCTATAGGTATAGTTTTTGTCAAAATTATTGAAAACTAATGAAAATAAAGGAGTTCAAAGTTTATTTTGTAGTAGAGAATCCATAATTGCCCTCAAACTAGAACATCTCATAAATTTCATCTCAGCGATTGAAGTTCAATGATTTAGAGCTTCCCACATATGAAGAGATCTAAATAACCAATTTTAGAATTTTATTTTTGGAAAATACCATATTTAGAGAAAGTTTTGGGTCACCCAACAACCCCCCCTCCCCCGAGTAGCAATTGTTATTACATATCTTCTTTGTCAAATGTTAGAATGGCAAAAATTAGATTCCTGCTTAGCTTTAGGAATTCCTCACCTTCAATACAAGTTCAAAAAATCACATAAACTACATTAGCGTAGGTACATGCTTGAAATCCATTTATCCACTTGGGAGACAACTAGGCCTTCAAGGGTTACAAAAGTCAAGATGTGATACTAAAGAGGTTCAGAGGTGATATTCAATAAGTCTTGAGGTGCTATTAAAGAGGTCCATAGGTGATACTAACAAAGTCTAGAGGTGATATTAAAAAGGTTAAATGTGCTATTAGAGGGGGCATTTTGATTGTATCCATATATCACAGTGACTAGAGATGTATTATATCAAATTTATTATCTTTTTAAAAAACTACTAAGTAATTAATTTTTTGCATGCTAACCAAGCGCATGGCATAGCAATGTGCATTGAATGATCAAAACAACAACAACTTCTCTATTTCACCCAAATTTATGTAAACTTCTTTATACTTCAAAAGAAATAATACGTTTGTTTTGTTACTTAACTGTATTTGGTTGGATTTGAACCAGGCCAAGTTCCACACTCCTACTCGCCCATTCCCTTTCTAATGTACCCACTTACTCACTTTTCATTTACTCAACCAATCAACCACTCACTGTTTCATTAAATTACCCAACTACCTTCTCATTTACTCACCCACTCACTGACTCACCGTCTCATGTAATGACCTAATGACTTTGTCATTTACTCATTCACTCACCTTCTCATCATCCACCCATCCACTCTCTCAATTACATAGCCACCCTCTCATTTATACACTTGCGCACACACTCAATTACGCATCCACCCACTTAAATATTCATCTTAGAGACCATATATACATATTGATATTTGTTGTTTTCCACTTTTAGAACTATGTTACTGCTACTGAAATAGCACTTGATTTTTGTATATTATGTTAAAAAAATCCGTATCATAAAAAACTTATTAGGTTTGTTTTAAATTAAATTTCAAAATTCAAACGCCTTATTTCCTAATATGCAAGTGCAGGTTTGCCTAAGAATCTTAAGGATGAAATTACAATTTGGCTGTTTCCCTAAATTCATGATTCCATGGTTTGAATGAAATCTTGCAACTTCATTTTTGATTATGCAATTCTCAAAAAATAATCCGTTACCTAGTAAATAAAATTTGGTTATACAGACATGGTATTGAGCAATTTTTATAAGATATGGGGTCATTAATAGAGACCTATGACATAGATGTATTGAATATTCATAGTTAATTCAAAAAAAGGATGAAAATTATGAAATTACCTATTTGACATTCACATGTACTGTTCTTTGTTAAAAAATGAATTGATATTTTACTATCCATGAAAAACCTTGAACAAGAGGGATTAGCCATTAGATGATTGATTATTTAGCCTCCTACCTTATAACCCTACTTGAACATTATGAATGGGGCATTTCATGGCATCATTTATACTTTGGGTAAGATAATCATAAAAAAAATTGCACAGAATACGGTGATTGGACTATGCGTATTATTCAAGTTCTTCATATATTCAAACTTGTACTATGCAAAACCTAGTAGTAATTGAAATATGTGGAATTTTTTTTCAATAACCAAGTTCTTGCCATCCTTATATCTGATTTGATACTACATACCTTAACCCCTCAGGCCTAAGGAGCTCAGGGAGATCACTAGCCTATGTTTTAGGAACCACGTGAGTTAAAAGATAGGGTTCATTTATTTCAAAAAACGCACAATATATATAATTGTAGAGCTACTATAGAGTTCATGATTTACTATATATTTTGGTATATATATAGTAGAGTACGTATGAACATTAGGTAGTATAACTTCTTAATTAATAAATTAGCCTAGACAAGCGTT
This sequence comes from Ulota crispa, assembly GCA_963920765.1. Lineage (NCBI taxonomy): Eukaryota > Viridiplantae > Streptophyta > Bryopsida > Orthotrichales > Orthotrichaceae > Ulota > Ulota crispa. The sequence continues at coordinate 3,477,745 of OY987244.1, forward strand.
GTAAAAAAATTATTGTTGTTCATTACTCTCCATGTTAAATTGTTTTAAATACATGTTGTAGAATAAAAAATACTAAAACCTTGTTAAAAAAAATCTATACTTGGACAAGAGACCTTCAATAAAAATGCATGTCGTTGGTTTCATGGTGAAACCAATGTGTGTATATGTAATTGATAGTAATATATAATTTGTGCTAAATAATGGAGATCTAATAAAATTGGGGAAAGAAAAATTATACATACAATAGCCCCATTTAAAAATCAAATGAATGAATTTAAAATTTGAATGAATAATTTTTTTTTAAAATAGTATACTTACCTGGAATTGAAAGAGGAGCTCATTGGAGAAAATTATACAAAGTAGTACAAAACCCTTTTTTTATTCCTACAATTTTTAAGCTACCTCTTTTAATTTGAAGAAATAGGGCATTTATTTGCCAGAAATAAAAATAAGTAGTCTAACTAAATTGTACTTGTGCACATATGCTACAGTAAATTTAGTTTAGAAGATCCAATATGTGACACACTAAACTTTAAAAAGAATATATTAATGATCCACATTTGAAGGTCACCTAAATTACTTATAATTGATTTTTGGCTTTGAATGGCCTCTACCTTATTTATAATCATTTTATACATTTCACTTGGAAAGAATAGAAGATTATATATATTGTGCCTCATGCTGTTCCTAAATTGTGGTGAAATGCCTCACCAAGCCAATAAACCTTTTTTTTTGGGAAATTTAAAATTTTTAATTTAGAAAAACAGGGATTTGATACTTCTTGAATCCCAAGATGATCAAGCTTTGTTCTTACCAAAAACTCTTTCACACTAACATTTTAATATCATAAACAAAATTTGATAAAAAGACACTGTCATGTATATATATCCGTAGGGTACATTACTAGAGTAGTTTCAGAAGACTTGAGGAAAAAAGTAAGAGGTTTTTACCACGTGGATTGGATAGTAGAATGGTTTGAATATTCAAAAATATCTTGTGAAAGACCAGGAAGCTACCTTTTAGAAGATAAATCCCTAAGTACAAGTGGTTCTTTGTTTTTGGTAATTCCCTAAATTCCAAATTCCACCTTAATAGGGTACATGTCCAATAAATAAACAAATCACTTGTAATAATACAACATAGGGAAAAAATAGCAAGTAAAGGAAACAAAGGAATGATTATAAACACTAAACTGATAAGAATTTAAATAAAAATTTATTAATGGCAATCCCAACAATCGTATTGTTATTATAATCAATACACATCTGTTGGTTGTGTTCTTTTGCCACAGTAATAAACAGTAAGTAATATAAATAACTTCAAAATTGATTTTAGAGTAGAGAATGAAAATGACTGCAAACAAAATCTGATCATAACTTTTACATGCCATTTAAAAGAATGGAATGATTCAATGCTTCACACCCGCACATGAATATGATAAACGACTTTCAATTTGATGTTTTTGAACAAACAAAAAAAAAAAAACTAATTGGGCGGTTGATATAGAGGGACAAAATGCAGTTTAAGCCATGACTTTTAATTTACACTTCAGAATGCCATGAAATGTAGCGCTTCTGAAAGAAAACTATTGTTCCCACTTTATCTCTAAATTTCAGCCTAAAATATGGCTTTTTTTGTCTAATCACATGAATTTGTCCAAAAAATATATGTTACTAAAAGGGTGCTAGGTCCTTTAGGAGTTAACCCTTAATTGACCAAACTATTATTGAACATACTATGTATGATCATGTATAACTAGCATTTATTACCAACAAAAAGTTTTAATTTGGGATCTTCACTATATCACAAGAATATCATTGATCTACATTATAACTTCTTTGTTGATCATAAATGTAATAAAGGTGTGGATGCACTAAAAACACTAGAAAAATACCACGTATTGAATTGGTCTTGAAGGATTGCTTTGTCCTTTAGTGATTCACCCTTGAACAACAGGAATGCCCTTTGTGACCAGTATAATATGGGGTATTTTTCCTTTATTGGAATGTATCCACAACTCTACTAAATTTGGGACCAACAAACAAGTTGGAGAAAATGTCAACGTGGTTCTAGTGAGCTACTTTAAATCCAAAATTATAATATCTTATTGGTAGCAAACAACGTGTATACGTCATTGTATATATTATGCCCTATAGGCGTTTAGGGGTTAATACAAAAACAATATTGATGACAAAATGTGTACTTTATCAATTTTTGAAGTGAAATACAATCTTACCAAATTAAATTTTTAGTAGTTTATTATTTTGGAAATTTTTATTTGAAGTTTAGTCATAGCTTCAACCATCTGATTTTGCAAATGTTTGATAATGAATTCTCTATTCTAGAGTTTACGCATGGGTGTCCGTTGCAATCTTGACTTTATGTACTGCTAGGGGCTACTGGGAATGAGCCTCATTTACACTAAATATTTGAGGAATAATCACAGTAGAAATTCATTCTTAAAAATTGTAGAGTAGGTTTTCAGAAGTCATAAATTGATTGGGGTTTTGCATGTTAGGCCCTTTAACCTCATATTCTTTTGAAATACTTTTGATGACATTCACAATTTACACCCTCATAATTAAACATTATAATCTTTCAATTATATAGTTACAATTCAAAAAGAATTGATACAAGTTAACACTATGCTGACTTTTTTTTCAAACTAGAGAAATTTCCTAGAAGCTCAAGAACCTCGATGGTCATTTTGGGGTTAACCCATGAAGGGCCCTTGGGCTCTAAAGATATGGTACCAAATACGGTCGCAACCAATATTCAAAACTTTAAACCTGATAGAAATCAATTGTTACAACCACACATATTGAAGGATTGTATGGTAGCGGGTGCATAAGTGAAATTGGAAAGCCCTAAGAGTAGCTCAAATATGTTTGTACATACAATCGCACATATGGCCGCGAAGGGCTTTTAGGCCGTTCTAGGGTTAACCCTTGAACAACAAGGCTACTATTATACATATTGTATACGCTCCTGTATAACTGGCATTTACTAGCAACAAATAGATTTAATTTGACTACCTCACTAGAACAACGTTGATCTACAGTGACTTCAAAAAATGATTCTATGTGGATATTTGGGTCAAAAAAGGAAAGGTGTCGTTGCACTCCAATAAAAAAAATTCCATGTTGTATTGTCGCAAAGGGGTGCCCGGTTGTTCAAGAGTTAACCCTAGACCTCCCACAAATGTTCTCCAGTATCTCAGAATGTGCTCTTGGATGAACATAATGGCAACATTTTGATAAGTTACATCATTTTTTTATAAATTGTAATTGTACAAATTCAAACTAGATATGTTAAAGATCACATAGGAAAAAAAATACAACAATATCACTTATGGATTGAAAGATTATAAGATTTGATCATGTGGGTGTTAAAATTGTGAAATTGATTTGATGTCTTTCAATCCTCTTTTCACATCTCAAATTCAAAATTGAGGATGTCAAAAAAATATGAGTAGGTAAAGTACAAAATTTGTAACCCTCATCAATTTACGGCTTCTTACAATCTACTCTACAAATTTTTAAATTAAATTTCTAATGTGATTGTTTCTCCAAGTTCTAATGTACTTGAGGCTCATCTCCAGGAGCTCTCAACACTAGAAAGTGAAGATTTGCAATGGACATCCTTGCACAAAATTTTGAATAGACAAATCATAATCATTCATTTTCAAAATCAGATTTTTGGTACTAAAAGAAGACTTTAATAAGAATAATCTAAAAAATAACCACTAAAATTAATCTTCACGAAAAGTTAAAAAATTTCAAATGAAAATGCACACCAGCCACATTCCGTCCCCTTGGGCGGTCTAGCGTTAAACATGATATTATTGTACAGTTCGTGTTGATGGTGGAATAACTTATACCGGTGATGTAACTATATTAATAGTGTGCACATCAATGACGAACATTACTAGTCATCATTGCTAAATGTGGAGTACAAGACGTACCGACCCGTATATGTTGCCCGTGTATGGAGGCCTGGTCCGGGTATGATCACGTAAGTGCCAATGATGATGGCGGGGGTAGGGTTTGAGAGTTATCAGAGTCTGGACCGTTGGAGGTTTTTTTTTGGCGCGATCCTCTTACTTTTGCTCGCTCGTCGTTGTCGCCGTTCTTGTTTTGTCGCGATCTTCTTGCTTTTCCTCGCTCTTCTTTGTTGCAGTGTCGTATTTTTGTCTTCCTTTCCCTTGTCGTTCTGAGAGTGCATTGTTGATTTCGAGGAACAACCGTGTAGGTGCGCACATCTGTAAGAGAGGAAACTGATTTTTCTGGAGAGAGTTTTAGGGTTTAATTCCCTCGCTGGACGTTCTTCTCGTTAGTGATTGAGGAAGTCCTGTTTGTTTGCAGCACGATTTCTGTCTGTAAATTTACTTTGTATGTTTGTGTCTTGTAGTTTGCAGCGCAAGAGAGTAGTGAGTGAGATTTTAGTTCTTCTTGTGTTGTGAAGTTTCAAGTGCGTTTTGTTAGTAGAATACTGGTCCTTTTTTGTAGGGAAGAGCTGGTTGTGGATTATATTTGTTGCTTTTCTGGTGATTTGCAACAAGTTGCAGCAATAGCTCGTGCAAGTGTGCAATTTGCGAGGAAGCCAGGTACTGCTCATCTCATGTTGTAAGTACAGATTCATTGGAGATTTTTTCTGTCTTGTTAGTTAGTGTAGGAGCTGGAAAGGTTTAGCCGATTGAATGTTTTTCTATAGTGAATGCACATTATGCTTTTGTATTTGGTGTTCTTTTGCATGAAACGCATTTACTTGTTTCAATCATCTAATTCTTTGTCTACTGTTCTCTTGAACTAGAGTTGGTGATGTTGATTATAGAACAAAGGAGGTTTAGGGTTTCTTGTAAAATGCAGTATAGGTAACTATCAATTTAGGTCGAACAAAGCTGTGGACACGGTAGTTGGTATGTAATGTAGAGTACATAGATGTCGATTCAGCTCGATGTCAATTCAGCTCGATGTCGATTCAGCTCGATGTTGTTTCAGGTCGACTCGACTTGAAATGATATTTAGAGGGGTTTAATGGTAGAAATAGTACTTAGACTTCATCAAAGTAGGTGGAAACGACGAGAATTAGCTCGATTCGAGCTTATTTGCAGTAACGAATAGCTGAAAGTGACAACAGACATGCAGTATTTGGTCGGTCACGATCTCATATATAATTAAAATACATGAACTGAGGGCAAATTAGCTCAAGTCGAGCTGATTTGCAGTAACAAATAGCCAGCAGTGACAACAGAAAGCAGTATGATCTCGGTCATGATCTCAGAATTAATAAGAACCTGAACCCAAGGCAAATTAGCTCGATTCGAGCTGAATCACAGAGAGAATCGACCAAAGATGCTATATAAAATCAGCGTAATGGTAGACCATGTGCTCAGCTTTCCACACTACACCAGCGAGCAAAGCAAATCAGCTCGAATCGAGCTAAACGGTGCCAATTTATCATTGATTGATGGGATCCTGAGCTGAAGATATTAAATTGAGCATGAACTACGTTGCACAAACTCGTGGGTATCAGCTCCATCGTTTTGTCGTGAACAGAATACAACGCATTGTAATTCAGCTCGAATCGAGCTGAATATGATCACGCTTTCTGTCCCTCATTGTTAGACAAGAATTCATTCAAGATGTTAAAATAACATCTACCTCACTTCAGCTTGACTCAATCTAAAATGCAAACTCTAACATCATTGATGCTGTGCAAAATGGAGGATCATGTCGAGAAGCTCCAGACCTATTTCAAGAGAGTCGACCGTGAAGGGGCTGACGATGTAGAGGATGAGTTCAACAACAACGGGGAGTACTGGGAATTTCAACACCTAGACAGAGTCGCTGAGTGGACCCTGTTCATGCTCCCACTCAAGGGAGACGTCGCCTTCGTTCAGAGTTTCGAGAGCAGCCAGTTCTTCATCCACACGTTACACGACGAGAAGGTGAAAGGCATTGAACTCGACAAGGGATCCATCCTAAAGGTTCACTGAGTCACAACAGACGGCAATGTCGATGAGAAGGACCAGTACCATTACACCATACTGATCGACTCCGCAAAAATGATATTCAACCCCAACGAATTCATCAGAAGCCTAGAGCCCACTGATTACAACACAGCCATCCCAGAGCTTCTGACAAAAGTGGAGAGAGGGGCCTTCCTCGGTAAGGATGGGAATCACCTCAGCGGGAAGACGTTGCAGAGTTGTCTGCACCGAATTCTCTTTGAGCTGCAAGTGATGAAGGAGAAGCTCAAGATATAAATTGAGCAAAAGGTCCCTAAGACTGTGCGCATTACAAACGCCAGTCAAGGAGACGGTACGGGCTTGCTCGGCATGGACAGACAGGGCAGTCAACCAAGTCGCGGTACAAGAAGAAACAAGCAGGTATCCGCGCAGGCCACCCCACCGTTGCGGCGCAAACCAAGAGGCACCCTTTCCACCGCAACGAGGAGGACCACAACAAAGGCGGTTGCACCCGCCCTAGCGGAGACCAGTTTCACATCCGCCATCACCCGAGTACCCGAAGCGGCGGACCCCAATGGGAGCCCGACTACAAGAAAGCGGCGGAGGCGTACAAAGCGTGTTGGGCGAACTGCACCGAGGCATATGTCTACGAGATAGACGAGAAGCACGCGCTGCCCCTCGATCAGTTGATGGAGGCACCGGCTGATATGAACATCCGGGTTCATGAAAACCGGATCGTCAGGGACCTAACGTGGTTCCTGATGAACATGCCCGACAAGTTGACGAAACAGACCCTCTGCGTCATGCCGATCATGCCAGAGGGAAAGATTGAGAAGCCCGGCGCCTGGGAGACCATCGAAGACAAGCAGTTTTACATCATCAACGGCCAGCACAGCGTTGCTGCCAGCAAGTTGATGCAGATGGAAGCAAATGTGGTGGAGGATGTGAAGAAGCACTTTTGCATCTGGAACTGCTACATCGTGTGGATGACCGACCACTCCTTGCTACGCATGATATCGGCGTACTACAACATGGTCAACCACTTCCAAGCGATCAAGCCGACGTGGGCGACTAACATCATTGGCGCCAAAGCCGTGTGGGAAACCATGGGCAGACCCGAGAACCCGAGCATAGCAACGGCCGTCGGGACCGTGTCAAGCGTGCGGCGCACAAACGAGAACAATGCCAAAGTCGCTCGGTTCAGAGTAAGCATTTCAGCTTGATTCGACCTGATTTGCATCGGTCGCTACATCATGTAATAGCTGTACGTAGTTACATTCAGGTCGATTCAACCTAAATTGCATTGACTGACTTGCGTTCTTGCTGTGTATGTTCAACAGGAGTTTACAGACGCCATTCACACCCGCTTCTCCCAGCTTGACGTCGTGAAGGCACAAAAGGAGGCCAAGGGTAAAGACGCGGAGGAGACAGTGAAAATTCACAACGAGCTGAAGATAATCACCGCTTCTGACGACTTGTACGAGCTCTGGAGCGAGATCATTAACAGCGCAGCGCACGGAGAACTCATGGACCCGGATACCATGGCCAAGTTCAACCAGAAAAAGAGCTGGCGACCGGAGAGCCAAATTATGAACCGGGAGTTCTTCAAATGGCTTGGCAACCTCACCACCAAAGACCTCACCAAACTCGCCAAGCACATCCTCAACTTGGACGAGAACAAGCAGTGGCCATACCCAAAGGTGACCCTAAAAGCGACCGCCACTGTGCTCGAGAGCTGTTACACGTCAAAGGATTGGGCCGAGAGGAGAAAGAGGAAGCATCTCGTGAAGAGGTAGCTTAACGAGCTGGATAATAGCCTGGAATTGATGAACTGTGCTAGAGAGCTCAACGTGGATAAGTGGAGGGAGTTCAAGGACGGGAGGCGCTATTTGGTGAGCACAAATTGGTGAGCCGTGAGCCGTGAGCCAAGATTCCGTGAGCAGGGAAAAAGTTTGATTTCAAAATGTATGAAAATTCCAAAAAAATTCAAATATTTTGAAGAAACATGTACTTGAAACACCAAAATTTTAATGTTGAAAAAAAATATTCCTAAGACCATGAAAGATTGGAGCCTATAACCATGGACAAAATTGCAAATACATCGCAAAAAATGAAAATTTGGGAATAAGATGGTGCCTTGAACTGCTGATACATGAAATAACTTCCATCTTGTACAGCAGAAACTATCAAACAAGGAAGCAAGCATATATGCACCATTCAATGGCAAATGCAATGATAAAATTCAAGCATATATGCACCATTCAATGGCAAATGCAATGATAAAATTCATTAAGTATGTAAATAGATTATGTAGTTCAACTAACTAGCAATGATATAATTATTTCTTGTAAGGATGTCCAAAAATGCACATCCTCAATTTCAATACTTTCATTGAAAATATTAGAAATTTCAATACCCATTCAAGCTTTCTTAAGTCCATTAGGCTTAGAATTTACATATTTTAGAAATTAAAATTTTTCTTATTGAATATTTTTGCATCAATGGCTTCAATAAATTAACATAACAATACAAACATAAGAAAAACTATATTACTTTGGAAATGCTAGGAGCACACATTGACGTTGTAGTAAATTAAAGTAAAATATACAAAATCAATAACATATTTAATAAACATTAACTATTTTGATAGTCCCCTGTAGTTGAAAATGGAACATAATATTCTTCCAAAAACTTGGCACTTGATAAGATTTGGTGAAAACAACATCCCTCAAAATTCTTTAAAAATCAAATAGTTAAATGATTTTAACTTGATTTAGAGAACTCTAATGGGTTTTGGTCTAATTCACATTTCCATATACCTCATGTATTGAATGAAGACAATGTTTTGATTAACCCCTGAACACTCCAAAGGACCAAAATGGTCCTCACACGATTTCACATGCATGTTTGAGGTATTGGATCTAATTTTTTGATTTTGCTATAAACTGCAACTATCAAGGTATTCAAATGGTCCATGCAAGTGGAGGAATGGCAAGGCAAGCCAAATCTTATACAAGTGTCTCAAGAGTCTTAATTGGGTGAAACACCATACAAGGCATGGTGGCCAGCAATGTCTTACAAGCTACAACTAATTATTACTCATTGCAAGCTTCCTTGCATATGCTTTTTGGCAGCAAGAAGTTTGCCAGAAAGGTTCAAGCATGTTCTAAACCCTCATTGGGGCAACCTTTGTTGGGGCAACCCTCACCAATTGTGCCGGTCATTGCTTTCTGTGCAATAGCAAATTGAAGCCCTAAAACTTAACATACAAAGAAGTAAAATCTTCAATAATTTACAAGTATGTGCATTCACATCTAATCTTGCTACTCAAAAAAATTAAGATAAACTAAAGGCTTATAGAATTATGTCAAAATCATTAAATAGCAACTATCTGTCAAAAAATGAGATTTTGCCATCACATGTTGTTTGATCAAATGTTATAATCTCCCATCTTCCATGATCATTTGTTTCCAAAATTAGTAAACAATTTTCTAAATAGGTGTTTCACTATTTCCAATGATCACATTTTGTGAATTATCTGATTGACTGAGATACAATGCATCAAAATTCTAGTTCTCCCAAAACCCTCATTTTGTTGAATATGGCATTGACGCTCAAGAGTTTAAGTCTCATTTCACAAGACATTTTACAAGTCCTACAAGCCTCTATTCACTTATTTGCCTGCATTTGAGATCCGTTATACTTTTGATTAGGGGTTGTGCAGTAGGTGTATGAAGGTGGGTAAGGGGTTAAATGAGAACCAAGCTCTTTCTCCAAAATAGCAGCAAAGAATGACGGTGAGTATCAAGCTCGGTATCAAGACTGAAAAAATGTGGACCACGAAGTCAAAGCTTTTTGCTACCGGGCATGATGTTTCGGTGCCAAAGCATTTGCCTGGAGGGCTTGCAAGCATTGCCGAGTTTATGTTTTTGCGAGTAAAAAAATCCTTAAATGTTGAGAGCCCTTGTGCTTTGCGAGGTTGTTCTATGCTGCGCTCGTGAGGTTGCAATTCATGCCAAGGTGCGCCGAGTTGAGGGCAGGGAATTTGCATTGGTCATATGTTTGTTTCAAGCCTCCGCAAGACGGGTTTAGCATGCCTTTCTCAATGCTTTTGGCCGCCATGACCTAAGCTTCGCCGTCAAAGGCTGTGCTTTTGAGAGCGTGGGTCATTGATGGGTCTCTTTTTATAAATGGGAAGGGGGATCTTGAAGGTCAAATATGTGGGGTTTTACAAGGGTAGTCATGTGCTGCAAGTGTGTTGACAGCTTGTGCCATATTGCGTTGGTAGGAAAGGATGGAATTGTCATTGGTTGCTTAGTATTTCTTGGCCATTGCAAAAAGTGTTTTGAGCAGCTTTGTCAATGCTTTGGGCCCCCAAAACATAAGCTTTGTCACAGAAGGCTGGGTTTGGAGGTCCACATGCATCAACAAATTGTAGGGATTTGAGTGATAAGAGACCTTCAAAGTCAAGAGAAAGGGGTTTTGTTAGGGAATTGGTGTCTTCATGTTGTTTTAGCAATTTCTATCAATGTGCACTAGCTTAGGCAAGGATTTTTTGTTTGTTAGGTGGATATTATGGCCACATCAAGGAGGGTTTCTCTTGGCTGTCTTGATGCTTGTGGCATTGGGATCTAAGCTTTGGCCTCGAAGGCTATGCTTGAATCGCTAAAGGCATTAACACATTCTAGGTTTTTATTGCAAAAGTTGACTTTGAAGTTGAAATTTGAGCAATTTGATCATGGTATTTGGGTTCTATTGTTGTAAACGCGGCTTGTGTTAAGGTGCACTGGCTATGGGTAAAGGATTTTTTTAGGTCCCATGCTTTTTTTTGGCCACGACAAAGGGGTATTGCTCAGCCTTATTGTTGCTTTTGGCCGCCATGACCTCAGCTTCGGCACCGAACGTTGCCTCTGAATGACGAGGGAGACTATTAATTTTTGGAAATTTCTAGGAAAGGAGGACTTTGAATTTTGAAAGAAAGAGGTTTTATGATGTTGTTTGAGGGGTTCCTAGAATGGCACAAATTGGAAGTTTGTAATAAGGGGTGTAACACTTTCTTGATTGTGTTGGAGGGAGGGTGTGAGCAGCGGGACAATTATTGGTTGCAAGACATAAGCTTTGATGCCAACGGCACAAGTTTGGAGCCACATGAGATCTAAGAGCTGGGATTACCAAAACAAAACAAGGACCCTGAGTGGCAATTGTGAAGGGTTTGGACAAGGCCACATTCACAATGTTTATGCATTGTTGTTCATGGCCAAATTTGCTAGCGCGGGGATTGGGGTTTAGAGTCTCTAGAGTGGGTGGTTTGGGTCATTTTTGTAGTGGAAAATGATTGTCTAGGTCAATGCCTTGTGTTGCTTGGACTCATCCTTCAATACCGATGGCTATTATTGAAGGACGCAAGGCATCAACTAATTTTGTGTTTGCGAGCCCATTGGAAGAATGCGCATCCAATTTGGGAGGTCGATGCAGGATTAATTTGCCATTGCAGGGGTCTAAAGATGCTCAAAATGCTACTTACCTAAAGACATGACGCATGATTCTTTAGTAGTTGAGTCTCGGCTAGCTAAGGCCAATGCAAAATTGCAGCCCATGCTATGCAGCACCAAGTGAAACATCCAAATTCCATCTCTTTCTTCAAAGTTGTGTATAGCAAGGGCGTCTCAAATTAGAGCAAAACTAGAGCTCTAACATGCTCTCATGTTGAAAAACAATGGCTTGCAGGGTTTTCATAGCAAAAGACAATGCTAAGGACTATTTTTCATGCCAACTTCCAAGGCGCAAGAACCAAAGCACGTGCCTAGTATGATATCAACACAAGCACCTGCCTCACCTTTGAATCATGTCCATGTGCTATGCGTTCATGTATAAAAAGTCCTCTAGTTGCGAGCTCTTGCCGAACCAAAACACATCCAAGGCAAACAAGCAATGCAACAATCACACTTCTTTTGACAAGCGGAGCAAAATTCTATCCGCCTAGAATGACGAAGACATTTCAAGAATATCATGTTGTACAGTGCAGCTTCCATATGCAGGTCCTCTCTACTGTACAAAGCTACATTTGCACACCAGGGCGGCTACATTAAGATTCATGGCTCCACAGGGCAATTGACTGGGTCAAACATATTATGAACAAGCAAGTGTGGCCAACTCTAGAATTGGTGCACCATGTTGCATGCCTTGGTCCCAAAAATCAAACAAAAGAGAATCCTCGTAAGACCTTTTCAAACCTGCTTAAAAAAATATATAAGTAAAGCCCTAAACAAAGAACTTCACTATGGTTTGAGATTCATGTGTTAAAACATGTGCCCTTCTATGCATGTTTAATTTCCTCCTTTTATCTATTTGAATTTTTCTTGCATGCTACTTCTCTTTTACTATTCCTACTTCTTGGAGGTTAATAGATTTTATCTTTTTAATTACTAATGCCTGCTGTCTTTGAGTGGCTGTAGTAATCATTCAATGATTTCACTTTCTAGTTTGGCTTTTTATGCAAAATCCATTTGAATTTGGAGAGTTTTGTGAAACTCTAAATACAATTTTTTGTTTCCTCTACCTTACAAAGTTTTTGAACTCTTCCTTGCTTGATATTTCTTATGGATGACATTTTTTTTATTCATATAGTTTATCATGTGCTTTGATTTTGTTTTAGAATATATACTACCTCACCTCTAATGTGTTTGCGGTTGTTAAATTTTTATGTTTTTAGTTTGTATGGCAAGGCTTCAATATTTTGACTGATCACTTCATAGTTTTTGGTATTTGTCAATATGATTTTTGTTTATCTCATTGTTTTTTAGCACTAACTAAGATTGTTCAATTTTGGCACTACTTTATCTTAGTCTCTATGACAAGTATTGTTGATACCAACATCCTTTTCTTCAATTTCATTTGATAGAAATATTATTTTGTTGATTATCTTTTTTGACTTTTTCACTTGAAATTGGTGGGAGAGATATTATTTTTTTTACCACTTACTAGTTCATGGTATTAGGGTAATTTCATCACGGTCATAAGATGTTTCAATACATTTTTTGAAAATCTCGGCTAATGGCTGACGGCTCACAAAACCATGCTCACAAAACAGCATTCCCCGTTCAAGGACAATCACAACATTACAAGCGTGACCATGACCGCACTTCTTCTGCTTTTGGGTGAGGAGTTCTATAGTGAAGCAAAGCAAGTGAAGTGCAGGAACAAGAGGGGCGCCAAAATCTCCCCTTATGTGGCTGAGTTTTTCCGACTTTTTTTGGAAAGAAAGTCGAATTTTGTTCCCACAGAAGCGTATGCTTTCTTCTGGCCTTATGATATTCTCAGAGGCCAGCATTTGGATTGGCCACACGACGTGTGGGCACCTGGCACGGTGAAGGACTTCACATTTGGAGTAATCAACTTTCGCTATCTTCCGGGTGTGGCAAGAAAGGAGGAGAGCGCTCCGGCAACACTGTTGTTCCACGAAGTGCTGAAGGGATTTCATAAGAAGAGATTGCCCGCGCTGGAAGACATTCCAGTTTGGCTATTGATTTGTGCAGATAATTATGAACAAACCGCAACAATGAATTTTGTAGACAAGGACAAAGTCTTGAAGGAGTACAAGCGGGACTTTGCCAACTACTGTCCTGTGATCAATGAGTGTCTAAGAGACTTCACGGTGAGCAGCGGTGCCGCCAAGCAAAAGGTTTCCCTCACGTTCCTACAAAACCCAAAGAACGCAGTATTCCAGGTTCTCCATAAGGAGTACACTGCTCCAAATGCGCTCCAATACACAAAGGCAAGTCTGTACAACGAGTTGGAATTCAGGATCTACAAAACAGAGGTGCAGATGGAGTTTTACTTGGATATACTAGAGCAACTCTGCCTTGCTGGGACCAACATTGTATCAGTTTTTGCCGATTCAAAGTTGACGTGTGCCGCTCTAGTAAGTCCTATTTAGGTCGACTCAAGTTGAATTACAGCAGGTGCATATTTTGTTATAGCGAAATTCTGTATATATAGCTGATGCTCAATTTGTCAAGTCATTTCAGCTCGACTCGAGCTGAATCACAGTATGTGCATATTTAGTAATAGAATAATTAATAAGTATGTTGTTAACTTCCTCAAATCATTTCAAGTCAACTCAAGCTAAAATGCAATAAGTCTCCATCTGATAAAATAAAAATTTGTAAGCAAGGTGTCCATTTCCTCAAGTCATTTTAGGTCGACTCGACCTAAATTACAATGTGCTCTCTAGGACTCATATGTGCGTAAATGCTCCGTGCTTCAAATGAACAGGTCAAATTGCTTTGCTGTGGGAGTAAAAGAGGAGGGGAAACAATGGGAGGACATAACTTTGACAACCGGGAGACTAGACATGCAAGATTTCTTGCACAAAGTGTATAGAGTGGACGACTAGTGCTTCAAGAAGAAAGCAGCTCCAACTCCCAAAACCGCCGCCACCAAGAAATCCAAGGAGTCGGTTTAGGACCTAGAGTACACACCATCCATCTCAAATAGCCCGTCAAGGCCAGGAATTGCCATGCCTTTGTACATGGAGGTTGACTCTGACACAGGAGACGAAGTCAAAGACTTGGACGACCTCGATGACACGGGTGAGATGGACTTGCCGGCCAGGAATCTCTTGCAGGAGCTTCTCACCCCACTGACAGGTTTGTCGCAAAGAGTTCTTGCGCCGCCGACATTTTCCAACCTCTCGCACTCTAGGAACCCGTCCGATTCTCCGCCACATTCTTCACGCGCAATGAATAAGAGGAAAGGGCTTGAATCAGAGATGCAAGCGGGGATCAGGCAATTGCAAGAACAACGGGAGCAAAATCTGGAGAAGGTGGATAGGGAGCGCATCAAGGATCATGAGAAGCGTGCGCTGGACAACTAGCACGTGCTTTCCAGACTGGACCTACTGGGCAAATTTCTTCAGAACAAGTCCATCAAGAATGCAAAGAGGTTCCAAGAGCAGGTGGACATGATGGCGTCCTTGATACATTGAACATGAGGGGCCGTTCCGATCCAGCCAATAATGACCGCCCCCATCAAAGATCCAGTGATGATTGCACACACAAACGCTCCTTTTGTTGTCATTGTTGTCCCAGCCGTCACGCAAGTTGCACCAACTGTGGCGGCGATCGACCTCGGTATTTGTGCAATGCCTCCCCCTCTAGTGGTGGTGGCTGCAACTATCTTACCTATTGTGTGGGATATTGTCCACCCGACACATCCTGCATCTTTGGAAGCAGTCGTTCAACCACATGACGACAACGCCTTTACAGTCCTTCAACGCTCTCCTCCGCGTGCTTTGAAGTCTCCACCAAAGTGTCGTTCTCCTTGTCCCCAATAGGTCAAGACTGTAGTTGCCCAGACTTAGTCTAGCGGCAGCTCCACGAGATCTGCTGATGTAGCGGTCGATGCAAATACCGAGGTCACAATTGAAGACCTTAGCACAGTAGATCACAGCAGTCGGCAGACTAAAAAACCGCATTCCCCCTCAGGTTAATTCCTGCTATCACTCAATGTCAATTTTGTAGTTTTAGGTTGAATCGAGCTAATATGTATCATATGCTACACATAGCTGTACGTAGACATCGTTTATGTACTTTCAGCTCGATTCAAGTTGATTTGTATCATGCTCTGTACATAGCTCTACTTGGATATCAATATCCGGAAACATATGATGTAGTGTACTAAACCAAAGAGTTCAGATTTTTCAAACACAATTTTGTACTCACTTCACATTATGTGATCCATTAATATACGATTACCTTATTGACTGTCTCTTTGTGCAATCATGACTGGCAGGGTTTGAGGATGTCGAGTGTGCATTGTCATCCCCTTGTTACCCAATTGTGAGAAGTCCTTCGCCGTTGCCTACTCCAATGTCTGTCAATGTCACCTTGCCTGTTCTTGATTTACATGCAGCCTCACCGGTTCACTTGCCATCGAGCTGGAATTCTTACGCTGGATTTCAGGAAAATGCCATTGCAGGTGGCGCAAGTGCATATGCTCGACCTCTTCCCTCACATGCCGCAGTGCAGGAAGAGACTGGGCCCTTGAATGAACCATTGGAGAGCCGGGTAAGACATCCTTTTCAATTTTCCAAAGCTCTGTGATGTATCCTCCTCTATTTATCTTGGGTCTAGTTGCAATTGATTGGTCATTGCTTCCCATTGTGTCACAGTGTTTGGTTTGAGTGTCTGCCTGAAATGTGCCAATACAAAAATATAACTATTTGCACATTTGCAATATTGGTAGCAAAAATCTGACCCTCCATACACGCGTGGAGGAATGTCCGAGACAATCAATCGCCCATTGAGGTCCACGGCAAAAAAAAATGGCTAATTGTTGTCCTAGACCTCATGGGGTTTTGTGTGTCAGCGAAGATGCCTAGTCAAAGGGCTGGCTGAATGCATACTGTAGCATTGTGAATCCCCTTGCCGTCTTCCCTGGCGTTATAGCACAGCCAAAGGCCGTGTTTATGTGTCCGCATTGCCATGAATTCTTGAAACGGCTTGAGCAAATAGCCTATGTGGGCGTGTAGAGCTCCATAATGCTGTACAACTCTAAAAATATATGCGAATCAATTTTTCAAGACACACGGTTCTTGACACTCATGCTTGGACAAGAATCCTACACCAAGTTGAAGTGCCAAGATTCTCATAACAATGTGACGACATATAAAGTACTAGGGACCAGCAATGACATGTTTCTAAAGAATCTAGATATGTTGTTCAATCGCTACACAAAGATATTCTTGTCGTCTAATACGATAATTGTAGACGACAGCCCAATGAAGCATGTCATGAACGCTCTAAAGAATGTCATCCTTGCTGATCCGTGGACTTACGGAGGAGATGGTCAGAGTGACACGTATCTAATGGACGTCTTGTTTCCCTATATTAGGAACCTGCACAAAGTTGGCCAGATTGGATTCAAGGCCTTCCAGCAAAATTCTACCAAAAACATTGGACGTAGAATGCTCTACAACAAAGAAGGCCGTCAACATTACAACAACTTGATGAAGTTGTTGCTGCTGTCTAAAGAGCTCGGATAGAGGCGTGTAGTTTAGGTCAACTTGAGTTGTTTGGCACAATGCTGAATGAACTTGATCTATCCTCTATTAGAGAACACAGTGGTTGCATCTGTACATAGTCCACCAAGGATGTAATTTAGGTTGACTCGAGCTGTTTGACACAAAGGGTTGTTGCGTGGATTTCTCAAGAGCTGGAGCTTGCATGCGCTTGTTTACTATATATCATTTTGAATTTCCAATCAGAAATTCCTTATAAAGAACACTAAATATGAATTGATATACCACATTTCACAATATACTACGGCGTGTACGTCTGGGTTGTATTGTATTTTGTTTGAGTATGTATGCCTTTGTGTATTGTCTTCCAGTATTATATTTCTGAATCCCTTTGCTGCTTCCATGTTTGTATTTGTGTAATTCAACTTCATGTCGGATATTGTCAACCTTGCAAAGTGATGTTTGCAAATGTACCCTCTCTTGCAAATCATCCGTGGACTCCTTCTTGGACTACGGACAGTACGATATCCTGAATATGGGAAATTTCTTTTACTCAGCTGCCAAGACAAATTCTACTATGGACTTCTCTAAAGGGCCCATGGATGACAGTGTGGTGGACAGTCCAATGTATAAAGTACTCGGCCTAGTTGACATATGCTCACCTCCTCCTTTAGTATCCAAGCATCTTCTCCCTTCGAAACTGTCTTTGTTTATTGTTGGTAAATTGACTCAGATGAGGCTGTATAAGGAAACAGGAGACAATCTCTACTTGATGGCAATGACCTCCGTGGTGACAGATAGCAAGCAAGAACATATGGTTCATGGTCATCATCTTTCCACTTTGCTACCAATTGATGGCACCTCACCTTGAAATGGGAGAATGGAAACACGGAATGCAAAACCATGTACTGTACGTGGTATTTGAAACTTGAAGGCGTGCAAACAAAAGAACAAAGAGCTGCAACGACTGAAGATGTACAAGCATTTGCAAGCAATTGACAACAGATGCAGTCAAAGTCTAGAGATTTGAAAGGCAATGAAGACACTGTAGATCATATTGCACACTTGGCACCTATACATATGCAGAAAGAAACACTTCCAGGAAATCTGAGTTTATAATGTATAGAGAAAACAAGAGTCTATTCATAGACTGTTGTCTATTAGTAGTAACACTTGTTGTAAGAGAGACAGCACATATACATTTCTTCCAATTTCAAGAGGATTGTTTGTGTAATTGCATTCAATTTTGTGTTTCTAAACCAACCAAATTCCCTTCAAAACATGCTTTTGGAGCTCTCATTTCACTAGAATACTATCATTATAACGAATATGGTGTTCACGTTGTAATATAGATACAAACTCACTAATATCATGTTTCATTTTATGGAATCAGTTCAAATTTCAATGATTGCAAATTAATATTGAACTGACTGATGGACTCACTAACTTGATTCCATGTTAACCCCTAAAGGTTTGTGCATCCATAAAGTGGATGTGCCTTAGTCAACCCTAATTGTAATTTTCAAAATATCAATTTTTGGTACGTACTTCAAACTAAGAAAATGAAGCTTGACAAGTTTCCTTTCTATTCCATTTACTTTTTTTGAAAAATGTCAAAAATCAAAAGAGTTATTGCCATTGAAAGCTCCAAGTGTTAGAATCCATAAATTACAATATGGTCTGTTTTTCATTTGTATTTTCTACTCTTTAAATGCATTTTAAGTTTAAACTCCAAAAGAATGTTTCTCATTTTACCATACATTTATGGTAGAAATTATAGCTTTTTTTAATATATAGTCTAATTGATATGATTTTATTTCCATATTTAGCTTTAAAAAATCACAATAATTTGAATACTCTATCAAATTTATTGGAAAAAACAACATAAATAGAAAATGAATTTGTCTTCTAGTAAAAAATATCAAAGTTTTATAAATTAATTAAATATAAGGATAAACGTGGTTTGATAGTCAAATTTGACTTAAAATTCTTTGGTGTGGCTATTTTGGGTGCAAAAAATAAAACAACCAATTGAAATTTTTTTACATTAATCTCTAATGCTGCTTGTACTTCTTGAAAAAAAAATTCAAGTAATTTGAACTTTTTTTGCTATTTTAACTTGTTTATGTTTATTTCATGAAAAAAATTTGATAACAATAACAAATTTTCATGAAACAAATTAAAATTTCTTGCAGTGATATGTCATTCATAATTTCAAGCAATAATAATATAAAATTGTTTTTTGAACACAATTTAAAAATCAAAATTAAGCTTAGAAATGAAGTTTGACCATTTCAAAATGGACCGAGTCCTTTAGTGGTTAATTGGTGATGGGGCTCTAAACCAATGCCATTTATATATTGGGATATATTTTTTTATTGTTTCAGCGATCTTCATATTAAACTCAAGTACTTTGGAGTTTGCACTTTCGTCTTTTTGATAATTTAAGATTAGGCCACCAGATGCAATCTCTAAAAAATGTGTCAATTTTAAAATGATGGAACCAGCAATTCACATAAACCTTTAAGTTTGCTCCCTTTCAAGTGTAGAAGACCACACAAATCAACCTTTTCCACATACTGGCATGTGTAATTTTTATTTTTTGTTTATCCATAACAAACGTATTGAGATAACAAAAGCATGCACAAAAAGTAGGGGTGTATTTTTCTTTCAAATATAGATTGTAATGAACTTTTGACAACATGACCATCTTTGAAAGGCTTGATTCTCAATAAATTTTAAATTTTAGGGAATTGATTTGTGCACACCGGGGTTGATATTTGCACACCCCCTGGGAGGTAAATTATAGATTTCTATCATTAAAAGGTTGAATTTGAGAATTTTGAATTTAGATTTGGACTTAGAGACCCATGATTTAGTCTAAAATCATAATAAAAAGGTTGCAATTGAACAATATTCAATGAGGAAGTTTAACTAGGGGAAAAGTGTTACTTTTACGTTTGTTTGTAAAAAAGAATAAACTTTTTCATTGGATGTTGTCCAATTGCAACCTTTTTAACGGTTCTAAACTAAATCATGATCTCTAAGTCCAAATCTGAATTCAAAATCCTCAGCTTCAGCTTTTAGATGGTAGAAATCTATAATTTACCTCCCATGGGGTGTGCAAATATCAACCCCAGTGTGCACATATCAATCCCCAAATTTTAACCTATTAAACTAATTGAATCATCATTACCGTCTGTAGTTATGTGTCTAATTTATACAGTTTCCAAGCATTTCTCTTGTAGAACCAACTCTGAAAGTTTTGATTCACCAACTCTAAAAAAGGTTATTTCTTAATCCTTTACTAGATTCCGTGGTAAAGAAGGCAATCACAATTTTTGAGTTTGTGGATCTATTTGTGTATATTATATATATAAAAATTGTATAAAGAAATGCCCATTAAGATCTTCAGTTCTATTTTTAATCAGTGTTAGGTATGGTTTGCCACTTGATTCAATGAGAGTTCTCACTCTTTGCATTATCTTCGTGGAGAGTGTCCAATGGCTTTAAATGCTATTGTGGTCTTTTGTAGTGCTAGTTTTGAAATGTTAATAATTTCTTTAATAAGTTTGCAAACCAATATGGTGTTTTGGGAATTTCATGGTAAATTCCTTACATAATTTCGTTTATATAATTGGAAAATAACAAATGCAATTATATGTTTAAGCTTACAATACAACAGTCATATGAGTCTTTGCTAATCTTCATATCCTCCAAATGGTATATCTTTGAGCAACTAGTCTCTAATGCATTAACCCTTAAAGGACCGCTCTACGAGCCTACGTACTACATAGTAAATACGCTGTTGTATAACTGGCATTTGCTACCAATAATTTTTTTTAATTTGGGATCTTGACTATCTCACTAGAACCGCATTGATCTATATTCTAACTTCTATGTTGATCTCAAATGTAGTAAAAGTGTGGATGCATTCCAAATACAAGAAAATATTAAATACTATATTGGCTGCAAAGGGCTCCTCAATCCTTTAAGGGTTAACCCTTGAACGATGAGAAGGCCCTTTGCAGCAAATACAATATAATGTATTTTTCTTGTATTTGGAATGGATCCACACCTCTGCTACATTTGAGACCAACAAAGAAGTTGGAGAATAGATCAATGTGGTTCTAATGAGCTACTTTACATCCCAAATTAATTTTTTTTATTGAATAGCAAATGACAATTATACCTCAGTATATATACTATGCCCTACAGGCGTTTAAGGGTTAATAGCTAAAAGCAATGTGTACGTACTTACAAATATAACCTAATATACTACTATAAGTATAGGAAAAATTTCTTGACTTCTTCTTGAGAGCAATATAAACAAGTAGTTGCTCCATAAGAGGAATAAGTAGTTGCTTTACAAGAGGTTGTGTCTTTGTAGCGTTTGCTTATTTTTCAAGTAGGTTATCTCCTTGAACTTCTCAAGGTAGCTTCTTTCACTCCAAAGCCTCCTTCCCAACAATCTAGAACCAATAAAGAGTCCATTTGCCTAATGCCTCACCAACAACCAATGCCTCACCAACAAATTGAAACAGGTGTCTAGGAAGATTTTGCTTTCTCACTAAAAATTATACATTTCTCATTTTCAACTAATTTTTCTAGGGCATGCACTGGATATTGCCTATACTCTTATGCTTGGAAGATTTTCCAAAAATCTAGCCAGTTTGTATCAAGTTGATTCAAATTTCAACCAATTTTTTTGACATTTCATTTGATTGACTTTCTATTGTTTTTAGGATCTCCCTGCTCATTAGTCATAAGAAAGAAAGGTAATTTCTTATTACACGACACGAAACCAATCCAAACTTAGACATACATGACAAATGTCCCGTATATTGGATTATAAGGTAGAAGGCTCAAAAACTGTCCAGGCTCTAAAATTGCTCACCCTCCAAAATGTTCTCATTTTGTACATGTAAATTTTCATAGATTTCTGAAATGTACAGGTGGTGTACATTTGAGGAGGTGAGCGGTTATAGAGCCCTATGCCACTTTAGCTTCAAAATTTCATAACTAATTCTACAAAACTCCAAAAAATATGAAACAACTTGAGTTAGATGTCAATTCTTCTTATCTTTCAAGGAAATTTTATTGAAAAATATTTCAAGAAGTTCTACCTCCCCAAAATCCAGTTTCAGCCCTTAGATGGTCGGTTTTTGAGCCTTCTACCTTACAAGGATTTTTCATCCTTTCATATTTGTTTTCTGGTTTTCTTTGTTTCTGGGATATTTGTTGTTTTATTTTGTTACACAAGTGGATTGGTGGAGGATTTGAGGGGCACTCTCCATAAGGGGCACATGTGCATTGTCGACTGCTGGTGCTGATAATGCAAGTTATGATGGAAAAGGGAAGTAAGGTAAACACACCCATATCCGACCATTTAAAATGGCCTCCCCAATTCCGACCTTCTGTACATACAGTGTACATTTCAGATCTTAAATATGAACCTTGGGTACACGGATGTCGGCCAAGGGAAGGGGTCGAATTTGGGTGTGTTTACCTTACACTTTTCAATACTGCATGGAATAAGAGGAAATAAAAGTTAAACCCAAATGTTGAAACAACCTACTTGTGCCATTTCCTGCCACGTGTAACTCACGCACCATCCTTACTCTTACTCTTCCTCCACCACATTCTTGTATTGTATAAGGTAGCAACACCCATAACCATCACTGTACCCATAACCATCACCTCTAAAATCTTGGAAAATCTGTGGAAGTGAATAGATGTAATTACAAGGATGTACAACATGTGAACATGAAACCTTAGTGTTTGTATTAGGTGCAATTGCAGCTGGCTCTTTAAAAATTCACAACTTATTCTTACAATATCCAAATAATACATCCAAAAGTGCAAATTAATTATTTTTCTCTTGCTAATAGGATCCTATAATTTGCTAGATGTTTATTGATAATCATCATATCCAAAACCCTTAATTTGACAATAATGGGTGCTGCTACATTAAGCTAACCCTTATTTCTTCCTATGCTTTCAACGTGTCCTCATAGATGCCCTAAGCACAAGTTATTTCAATTGGTGTAAGAATTGGAATAGTGAGAAACCCCTTCAAACTAGAATGAATGAGTTTCAAATTAATTAGGAATTTGATTGCTATGAAGGTGTGGCATGCTTGTTGCCCTAGTGTGCCAAGTCAAGATTGGTTCACACTATGTCCCACATCCCACCAAAATTCGAGAATCCAATTGATGTAAATCCAAAAGTTACAACTTGACAATTGACACAAGGTTCCAAGTCCCACGATCCAATTCATTGCATTTTGTTTACATGACATTATCATTTGAAATTTTTGACGTCGAAAAAGATAAGATTTCACTCAAGATTTGAGTCTATCTTTTTGCTAAACTAAACTTTTAGCCCGAATTCCACTAACATTTTGGCATAACCACTCCTTTTTGCCCTTCATAATCGAACAGTTATAGGATCTCGAGTTGAGATGGGACTTACGGAGATGGGATGTGGGACGTGGTGCCCCTAATATTGAAACTGCATGAAGTGGTTTTTGAGACCATGTTGGTAAAAAAAATGATGTAAAGGGTCCTAAAGGTTTTGGTGACTTCAACTAGTAGTGATGGTATTCAACCGAAAGGCAGGGCATGGCAGCAAATGCGCTCCATGGGTTCATTCTTATGTTGGTCCACCGGTCTTACCAACTTATATGGAGTTGAACTAATATGAATGGCAGGCCTGAAGAAAGAGGCATCATTGATGCCTCAAGTGGGATTCGGTTGACACAAGTGGGTCCCACCTACCATCTTCCTTTACCTCCCAACCAATGAGCGGGAAGAAAACGAAATCAATAAAATGGCAACCGAACAAAATGACAAAATCACCAATTAAAATTTGAATTTTTTTGGATAAAAATTGGTTAGGTTTTTCAAAATTATCTAGTTATAGTATAAATTAGCAATTGGCGTTTGCTACGTTACGCATTCACCATTAAAATTTTATTAGGTTTTTTGTGTGTTAAATAGAACGCAAAATAAAAATTTCAGCAAGTCTTCTAATGGTATCTATGTGATAATATCCTAGAGACTAGCAACATGATATTACAGAGGTCAAGATGTGATATTACAAAGGTCCTTGTGATTTTAGTACTATGATAGGCAATATTTGGTGCATGCACTCAAAAAATCGGTTGAAAACAAGAAATGTCAAATTTGTTTTGATGAAGTTTGAAATTTCCTTGGAAATTGCCTCCCAATCCACAAGTAGAGCAATTCTCAAATTGTCTATGCCATAATTTGTATGGAATATAATGTAGCTCCTTACCAAAAGAATTAGATGGATTCTTTTAAGAGAACTTATCGATAAGGGCACAAAACCATAGAATATTTTCAACTAGGATACACCCAGTGCTTAATTTTTGGTTTTGCCTTGGTAAAGCGATACGCACCCCACCGTGCCAGCAGGTAAGGAAAATTTGGATAGAGTTATATAGAATCAATGACTTGAGTACATTCATCTAGAAAATCTACTAATATTAGTAACTTTCATCCAAAACATGGCAAATATGGTGCAAACATGGGGAGGGATTTGGCAAATTCATCCATTATTTTCAAGATTTTCTAGTGTTAGTATCGTCACACAGGTTTTAAGGTAAGATTCAGGCAAATTTTTGCTAGAAAATTAAACGCTCTCATACACCCACAATATTAGGGTTGCGCCTTGTTGTTGACTCTCAACTAGTAGCATTTCATTGCACAACTTTTGGTATTTCTAGAAGTTTCTAACCAATAATGTGAAGGGACTCTTCACACTACTTTCTACCTCCCATGTCCCACTAAAATATGTGAATCTAATTGATATAGAAGCACAAGTTGCAACTTAGAGCTTCACACTACATCCCAAGCCCCATGTCTTAGTTGCTTACATGGCAACACTTCTTGAAAATTTTGGCTCTAAAAAATGTAGGACTTCACTCAAGATTTGAGTTGACCATTTAAATTTGAGCCCAAGTCCCATTAATATTATTGCATAAAATATTAATGGCTTTTCTTACATACTCCTTGCCCAATTAATCCCTAAGCGTCTTGCTCAGAAAATTCAACATATCTCCAACATGAAACCTTCAACACATTCCCCAAGTTTTTGGAGAGTTGAACAAGTAATCACATAGTCCAAACCGGTCATTCAATACCCAACTATAAATCAAATGTTTTAAACCGATTTGATTTCAAATCCAAGTAAATTTGCAAAATCCCCACTGTTGAGAATCTCACATTTTCCAATTCGGGCAATATTTCAAAATATGGATTTTGGACTTTCATGTAATACTTTCTCAAAAAAAGATTTATCTAATGGCTAATCTCATGAGATTGTGTCTAGCTATACTTGATGGAAAAAGAAACTCCACAAATGGAAAAAAACTCCAAAAGATATGGTCACTCAAAGTAGCTACATTCCACTAACTCCTTACTTTAGAGCTATAAAAACCTTGCCCAAATCAAGAAAAAAAAAGTGACACATCACCAAACTTCTCCCTTGTACAATATGAGACATGAGAGCACCCATCCCATCCGCTCTCTAAGCCACTCCCTTTGTTTTCCCAAAGAAATTCTTCTCCTAATTGTTAAAAAAATAGAATATTTTTCATATTCCATGTATAATCTAGAGCAAAGGAGGCGCTTCAAAGAACAACAAGCTAAACAAAAAAAATTCTCAAACTAGCAACTCCATTTGGACTTGAGTGGTAGACCAAAATTTGAGCTAAAAATGCCTCTTTTGTATACTTTCACACCTCCAAGCACCTTGTTTGGCCATATTGGGCTCTTTGGTCCTTTAGGGGTTAAGTTGGGATCTCATGATGAGGTAGGAATTGGAGAGGTGAATTGTGAGATGTAAGATAGTGTGCTTGTAAACTGTCCATCTAAGGGCTGAAACTAGATTTGGAGAGGTGAAACTTCTTAAATTATTTTTCAAGAAATTTTTCTTGAAAGACAAGAGGAATTGGCATCTAACCCAAGTTTTTTCATATTTTTTGGAGCTTTGCAAAATTAGTTATGAAATTTTGAAGTGGAAAGACCATAGGTCTCTAAAACCGCCCACCTCCTCAAATGTATGTCACATAGACATTGTTAACCCCTAAATCCCTAGAGCCTTTATTTTGTCAAAAGACATTCAAAATTGCCATTTCTATTGCAAAGATTAAATAAGTTTGAAAATTGGTCTTTTTTCATATCTAGCCATAGAATCTTGTACTAGACTAGTATAAGAATGTGGGAAAAAAAATTCAAAAACTTTAACCACTCAGATTGCAAGATACTTGCGTTCAAAGTGTAAAAAATAAACTTTTTTGCACCTTGCATGACTAAATCATTTGACTTTGAACTTTTTTAACTTCAAATTTTTGCACCATAGAGTTTTGAGGTTTATTTTTTTGTATGGTGGAGACTTGAGTTGAGAATCTTTGGAAAAAAATAAAAAAATAAAAAAAACTTAATTTTCATTCTTAAAAAAACATTAGGTGGAAGAAGGTATAAGATTGAACAAAAACTTAAATTGTTAATAACTCAATGGAATTGAAATGCAATAATATCAATGGTGAAATTGTTCTAGAAATGAAACTTCACCCTCTCCAAATTTTTTGTTTGAAAAGTTGATAAAATTACATCCATAAATGAAGTTTATAAGTTATTTTTTCAAGAAGATGGTTGAGATGCCCAAAAATTAAGATTGTCCATAACTTTCTCATAACTAGTCCAAATGGAATGAATCAAAGCTTTAGATGTAGACAAAACTATAACCTATAAGAATAATTTTTTTTTTAAAATTCAAGTTTTTGTAATTATTTTTTGCTACCTGATCTCCATAAATTTGTGCTTATTTCGGCATAACTTTTGCTCCTGGGCATAGATTGGAATAAACATTATATTCCCCAAAAGCTAATGTGTTTTTCTATCTTCAAAAAAAGTTTCAAAAAATCAAGACAAAAATTGAGGCTGTAGGTACCTGCCCAAAATCTCATTTGTCCCCCAAGGGGACACTCAAGGATTTAGGAATTAAAAGGTTATGAAAAACATGTACTAACAAAGGACATTTGGGGAGGTGAGCCATTTTAGAACTTGTGCGGATTATGAGCACACTACCTTAGTGTGAACCGCCCCTCAATTTGCAAGTGCAAAGCATTATATTGTACCTTACTAGCAGCTTTGGCACTTGCTTGCCTAATAATTAATTAAAGTACAAAAACTTGATTAGGCAACTCAAAAAGAAATCTAAAAAAAAATTGTCACTTTCAAAAATAATACATATATATTTAGGCATTCATTCATGTCACATATTATAAATGAGGTAGTTAGCTATTGTATCAAACTGATGTGATCAACAATTTGAGGATGATCTTTATTTTAGTATTCATTGATAAGATGGCATTCATGAAAAAATGGTAATTGCTAATTTCTCATGTTGTCTTAATGCTTATTGTATTTATGAACTAACTTTTGCTTGTATTTTTGTATGAAATCTTTTTTATTTTTATGTGAGGTTGTGTTTCAATAAAACAAAAATTATTCAACAAATAATTCTACAATGAACATTTAGAGAAGTTGACAAAAATGAATCGGAAGAACTTGTGTTGCTTGATTTTGCAACTTTGAGCTCAAATTTTATATTGTGATTTATGTATAAGTCAATGTAATTACAAAACTTATTTGGTAATGTTTTTATTCTTATTTTAGCACCTTTTTGTATAATTTTTTTTTTCAGCACTATTTAGAAAGCATTTTCCAAATTATAGACAATCCATGTTCATAATTATGAAAAAAATTAGGCAAATATTTCAAGAATTAATTTTTACGTAAGCTGCTACTAAGGTATGGTAGTCCATTCTTAAAAAAAAGCCCCTTGCGGGGAAAACATTATAGTCCATTCTAGCCACAGACTCTTTCCACATTACACTTGATTGTATTCTACATTTCTTTGTGGCTAGCAAGTACAGCCTTCTTAGGTCCACCAACCTACCAAACAATAAAGCAACAACAATACCATTTGTTGTATCCCCACGTGTTTTTAGTTTCAAACTCTGCCCTTGTTTATATTTTAGTTTGTGGTGTTGTGCCGTTATTTTATAAACTCAACTTTTTTTCATTTAGTGTGGATTCTGGACACGGGGAGTTGATGTTATCAATGACATGAGAACGCACCAGTTGTCGAGCAATTAGCCATGCCAACAGGGCATGTGCAAGGGAAGCGATGGAAACAAATTAAAATACTGTATTAGGATATGTTTGGAGGGCTGGACTTACCTTGATTTCTGGAATAATGTGGAATCTCTGGGGTGCAGATTTCGGCCGGGGTGAGGGCACGTTTCTACTGGTGCGGTGACCACTCCACAGTACTATGCCATGTGGGTAAATCTAAAAACTATTAAACTAATAGTATTTTATTATCGATACAAGATATGTGAATACTTGGAACCTCAGTGTCAGTTTGACATAACATTCAGTAGCCTGGAGAGAGACTGTCTTTTCCTCTCTTCACGTATCATCCACAAACTTCATCTTGACAAAAAAAAACAAATACAAAAAAAACATTTAAAAATAATAATTTCTGACACATCTAGCCCCCTTGACGTGGGTGCATTGGACTAAGGTAATCTGCTCATAAACTGTCTAGGCATTAAAACCGCCCACCTTCTTAAATGTACCCTTGTTGTAGATGTTTTTTTTATTGGTTTTTCAAAATGTACAAATTGTGTACATTTGAGGAGGTGGGCGGTTTTAGAGACCTATGGCCTTTCCACTTCAAAATTTCATAACTATTTCCACAAAGCTCCAAAAAGTATGAAATAACATGGATTAGATATCAATTCTTCTTGTCTTTCAAGGAAAATTTACTGAAAAATAGTTCAAGAAGTTTTACCTCCCCAAAATTCAACTTCAGCCTTTAGATGGACGGTTTATGAGCACACTACCTCAAGCCTCCCTTTCATAAACTTTGACAAATTCAGCCAAGTGTCTCCATAGCTAAAGAAGGGTGTGGAATATTCCACACCATTCTCTTGGAGGGAGGGCAACTTTTACTAGTGCTACTGAATGTTATGTGAGCACAATCAATAATGGGTTTTAACCCCTAAGAGTAAGGTAGGAGGCTCATAAACCGAGCATCTAAGGGCTGAAACTAAATTTTGGGGAGGTGAGACTTCTTGAAATATTTTTCAGTAAATTTTCCTTGAAAGACAATAGGAATTGGCATTTAACCCAAGTTGATTCATATTTTTTGGAGCTTTGTAGAACTAGCTATGAAGTATTGAAGTTGAAGTGGCATAGGGTTCTAAAATCGCCCACCTCCTCAAATGTACACCACTTATAAATTGTTGAAATCTATGAAAAATAACATGTACAAACGGAATACGTTTGAGAAGGTGGACGATTTTAGAGCTTAGGTAGTTTATGAGGCTCCTACCTTATCACCTACCACCTTCCAAATGTCCCCTCAATTCCCCTAATGTTAGGATGATAAGCAATCAATTCTAGTGTATGTGAGCCTCTATCTTTACTTTCCCCTCTTAGAGCATCTCTTGTCACCCGCTTTACTAAACGCCATCACATGAATCTTCAAGGGGATAGTGGCGTGAACTTGCACGAAGTGGTGGGGCGTAGCTAGAAACTTTCATGTAGCTTGGAAGGTCGAGGGCCTACATATGCTTTAGAACATGCTACAAAGGTACACTTAGCTAGGGAGTGACGTGGTGACAATATGTAGCTTCCATGTGCTTGAATAGCGTGCACGGGGCCATGAAGAGGGCTTGCAAAAAGCTAAAATTTGGCATGGTTGTGGCTGATTTTGAAGGCCCTACACTTGCATATATATTTGCAATTGCAAAGCTCTTAGAAACTCAAAGTCTACAAGCAATTCCGGGTTGGCAACAAATCTGCTTCTAGTAGAGTTCATTTCACAAGTTGCAGGAGATGCTCTCAAAGAAACCATATTTGAAGGGAGTCTCTAAACCCTCTATAGTCCATGCTCTAAATCATGTTAGGTACATCTTCACAAGTTTTCATGGTCAATTGAGACATGGAACACACTATACATGAGTTTGCATTATAAACATGTGCTTGAAGTTCTCACTACATTGGGGTTTTTTGTAAACCAAAATTTTCAACAAATGTTTTTGAAAAAACAAAACCCAAGTGTGGATGAGAAGATTTTTGCTTTATTGACAACCACAAAAATTGATTAAAAAATGAAAAATGAATTTGTAATAGCTATTGCAGTTCAAAGGTAGTGTATTTCTCTAGTGCAATAATGAATTTATAAAGTACTGACTATTGCTTTGGACATACTCCAATGAAACGTCATGCCTCCATTGGTTGCCTTTGGAAAAAGTTAATGAAAAATGACATGCCTAACCTGCCACTCAAACTTAATTCCCCTAAAATCCCCATAAATTTGAATAGTACATTAAATTTCAAGGAGTTCTCTTTGTATAGCTTTTGCAAAACTCTATCTAAAAAATGAAAAAAAATGTCAAAATTTATAATATGACAAACTTGCCCAAAATCTATTTTGTCCTTGCTTATGGACTTTGGTCCTTTAAGGGTTAACAACTATTTGTTGAGTATCTACCTTTTACTTATATAATTGAATTTGATCACTTTTGTGAGTTTTGCCTGAAGCCATAGTCCTCCACTTGATTGGTTGAAGATAATTTCTGTGTAAAAATAGAGTAGAGTACAAGCTTAACTAAAGTAAAATTTGGATGTCCACTTAAAATTAGAGTAGAGTGAGTACAAAACACCATATTAGTTAAACTAGGAAAAACGGAGGGACCATTTTGTAACCCACCTTAATCTTACATACATTAAATGTAGGTATAGCTATAGCTCAAAGATGTAATTATTTCAAATTCTTAGAGGCAATAAAAAGACTTCATTATTGTACAAGAAAATGCACACTTGTTCTTTTGTAATATGCTAAATTTTACATAATGACAAAAATAGTGCACATCCCAAAATGTATTGTTTTTCCCAATTTATTTAATATGGTGTTACAAGTTTAACCAAAGTAAAGTACAAGTTTACATGGGGGCAAGTACACTTTACAATAGTAATTTGTTTGAGTAAGAGACCTTTTTTGTTGTTGTTGCAATATTAGCTTGCAAAAAAATTAAAGCACAAAATTTTGGGCTAGAGGATAGTACATGTGGCATGTTAAAGAGAAATGTGATATTTTTGACTCCCATATTATAACTACATATAAATTTGTTTTTTTGTAATGACAAGGAGAGAGGCTCAACAATAGGGATTTCAAACTTTTAGAAGATTCTCAAAATCTAGCCAATTACTTGATTTTTCAATAAAACTTGATAGAAGAATCTTTAATGACATGGTTGGTTATCCTAGATTGGAGGCCTACTTTTGTAATACTAAGCCTTCAATCTACACTTATGTTTGCTTCATATGAGAGAAGGAATGTTAATGGGTGTTGTTTGCCATTATTTTGGTGTGCTAATATGGTGTAAAGCATTTTATTTGAGATAACTATTGGAAGTCATTTTTTGTTTTCATGCATGAAATTGAACGTCACTAGGCTTCTACTTCAATGTTATTGCCAAAATCGCATTGTTATGCAACAAATAAAGTATCCTGCGTAGAATTTTGGTTGGTGTCTAGTATAAGGGTCATTTCACACTATGTCCGACCAAGTTGTGAGGTCAAAGTAATGGGTTGAAAATAGGTAATAAATTATTGTTTTTGAAACCTTTGGTTGGTTGTATTGTGAAGTTTCTAAAAGTCAAGTCCAAAATCCAAACTCTTGACAATGAATTTTGACATCCTCTTAACTTGAATGGTCATAGTGTGAAGCAAAGGCCAAGCCCAAAATCTACACCTTCTAATGTAATGACCATGATCTTGTCATATATTTTTTATCTTATGAAAAGAAACTAACCCCCCCTTGACCATAGTTTGGGTTTCCAATTTTGTTCAACCCAAACTTCTATTGAGAGGCCATCAACCTGTCTCTTGAGATAAAAAAGTGATTAAATATAAACAATTTGGAGAATGACAGATTTTTATCTTTGACCTCTAGTGTGAAGTGTTGAGAGGCCAAAATCTTGATTTCTTGCAATATCATTGATGAAATTTGATGGCCCCTCCATCTTTGTCCATAGTGCGAAGTGGTCCTAAGTTTGTAACATGGTGCTTCTTGGGTTTTCCGGCTAGTTAGTTGTCTCAGAAAGATTTCACAAAACCACCGCACTCTTTTGTTGTGCTGTCCCTCAGGAAATTCTTGTTGAGAAGGAACAAAGAGAATGGGGTTTCATGTTTTCAAATAATTTCTTCATTAGAGTACGCAAAAGTAGTAGTTTTCCCATGAAGAAAAGCAGAGCCTTTCTGCTTGTAAGGCACTCTAGTTTCAAGCAAAGACTTTTTGTACAGTACCAGAAAGGAAGAGTACATAAGTCCCTCTTATGGGATCCAAAGAAGTTTGTGCAATGAATATTATAATGGGCGTTTTATTCATACAAGTTTGGTATGTGATCCTCATGCAATTCCGGTCAATTATATCAAATTTCAGTTACTAAAAATCAAAATTCTAATTTTGGTAGATTATTTTGTGTCAAAATTATGGTTTTACAAGAAAGTTGATTAAAAAACATTGGTGATAAATTTTTGAGATTTGATTGCATGGGTATGTAGGAGACATCCATATGCACATCTTTCCTTCAAACAAATATTTCCAAAAAGTTTTCAAAATTCCTTCTATATAGATTTTAGGGAAAATTACAAATAGGGGCACAAAAACGTAGAATATTACAAATAGGGGCACAATTTCAAAATAATTACAAATAGGGGCACAATTTCAGAAAAAATTGTAATTTTTTGTAATTTTTTTTGGTTTGGACATAGGTTGATTTAGACACATCACATTAAATGTTAGCCAACTTCAAAATAATTTAAAGTTTTCAAAAATTGTCATCCCCTATACTAAAATTTCTTTATTTAGGCTTGATTTGGAGAGACTTTTAATTTTTTTGGAAATCATCTAACTTTTAATGTGATGTGTCTAAATCAATCAATGTCCAAACCGATAAAAATACAAAAAAATTACAATTTTTTTTGAAATTGTGCTCCCATTTGTAATTATTCTAAAACTGCGCCCCTATTTGTAATATTTTACGTTTTTGTGCCCCTATTTGTAATTTTCCCTAGATTTTAATGTTAGGGTGATCATGACCAAATTTAGTAAAATATATTTCTTTATAAAAATAAATTTTTGTTATTTGACTCATACAATGTGATTAAGTTTGTACCTTTAAACATGATAATATGTTTATTTTGTCAAAAACTAATTTATTTTTAGTACAAACTTCTTTGAATCGAATCCCATAAGAGGGACTTATGTACTCTTTAGGGTACTATACATTGCACTGATTTCACAAATCTGTGCTCTCTTTCTTAACGGTGACTTCTTGAACATAAAGTTTGGTTTGCTTGAACTAAATGCTCAAAGGTTGTTGTCGAGAATTTAAAATTAATTTTCTTTGAATCCATTGTTAATCGCAAAGCCGTTTATTGTACGTGGGATTCAATGGCAACAAGCATGAGACTGCAAAGTTTGCAAACCCACAGGCTCAAGCAAGCAATTAGAATAAAAATGAGGGCAATGAGATTGCCACTAGAGGGTCAGATTTGCTTACCAGTTTATTAGTCACTTGTTCCCTCCTTTAGAGCAGTTCCACTGCAGACGGAAAGTAACAAAAGGAAAAGAACACTAGACTAGAATTTTAGCAAGAAGACTTGCACTCTAGGCTCCACCGCATCACTATAATAGGACTCTGTACTTTGTGGAGAGACTCTAAAATGTTTTTGTTCACGTTATTGTGGAGGTCTTTTAAGATCATGATAGAATTCACAAATCAACTCAAATTCATCGTTCTTGTCACAAATGGGGTGAGAACAAGCTATGTGACTGTTGCCACAAATAGGGTGAGAGGGAGGTGTGATACAAATGTCCTGGTGTGAGGGAGGTGCAATGCAAGTTTCTTTGAAGGAGCACACTCAAACGCTATTCCAAGTTGCGCATGGCATGGCTCTTCAAAAAACATTTTCCGTTCTTTTTGAAATAAAATAGTGGGGTTGTTCTTACCCTTTCACTTGAGATTCTCAGCTTTGCTGAATTTACTCTATTCAAATTCTTTCACAAACTTGTGTTTACTGGGCGGAGGGAGTTCGGTTTTCACGTATGAAATTGGACAGAATTTTGCTTGCGAGCTTGTGACTAAATTGTGGCAGTACAAGAGAATGCTACCCTACATAACATGATCAATATTAACCCCTAAAGGACCAAGGGAGATTTTTGAGAAAAAATCTTAGAAACTATCAACTTTTAGTGCACTTTTAGTGCATTGCCCAAAATTGAAATTAAAAACCTTTTTTCTCAATTTAAGTAGTACAAATGTGTGCAAAACAAATAAAGTAATATGTGCAAAAAAATCAGCCCATTTGACCTTGTGGATTGTAAGATTATAATGTTTGAAATGAGTTTTTTGATTTTTAATTTTTAATTTTTTAATATTCCTACAGAACAAGGTCAGCAAACTTTGACTCTTCCTAGAGTAAATTTTTTGCTCTACACAAATTTGAGCTTTTTGACCATTCACAAGTATATGATTTTTGGTTCACTCATGAAAAATTTGAGATGCAAAAATACAATCTAGCTTGTTCAAAATCATCCTCCAATGCAAAAAGGTTAAGGGAATTGGCAATACATTAGTCATTCTTTCATGATTTCTTGTGCAATGTGGAAGTCTTTTATTTGAAATTTGAATGGTGAAAAATTAGAGACAAACATTTGAAACATACGAAAAAAAGTTTCAAGAGCTTTGGATTTATAAATTGAAAGATAATAGGGCTTGAAGTTAGAGGAATGTTCTTTCTTCTTGAAACTGCTCGAACATAGATAACAAAGTTTGACTCCCTTTAGAATAAGATATGAGACCTCATTTTAGTAATTTATTTGGCAATCGTACACCATTTTTTTAGTAACATACTTGCCAAATTTCAAAAGTTGATGAGAGTTTTAGCATAAGATTCGCCAAAGATGCCCAAACTGACTAAGGTGCCCAATTTCTTTTGGGCAACTTAACTTTTGAAGTGGGCATCTGACTTGGAAATTACATTTCCACTTAAAGAATACATATTTGTACCTTGTGTAACCATTTTGAGAAAATCAAATAAAAATTAACACCATATGACCCTACTTGAGTTCTCAAGTGGCTGTCAAACAACCACTTGGTCCTTTGGGGGTTAAAAAGGTTAGTGTATATTTTGGCAATTTTGAACTATTTAATTATATTGAACACGATAATTCAACTTGGTTTCTTGGATTTAATGAATCGATTGTGTGGATCATAAACAATAGCCTTTGTACAGAAAACCTGAACCTAAGAATGCATTATGCAGCTTTAAAATCTAAGTTGAACAAATTGTCCTATTCAACAAATATTTCAAATGCAGGGTATTTAGGTGTAACAATTCATGTTGCAGCCTATATTCTCTCTATGGTGCATGACATTTATAACCAACAACCCTCAAATTTGAGCTGCCAGTCTATTATTTGGTCAAAAAAAAGTATGGAAATTTTGAGATCAACAAGATGAACCCTAGGTTTTGTTCTTCTAACTTAATGACATATCACTAGGAGAAAATTTGTCCTAATCAACATGAACATGTCCTAATCAACACTACTATGTTCAAAATGTCCTAATCAAGAGGTCCAAATCAACATAATATTGTTGATTAGGTCCTATTTTCTTGTAGTGTGAGTTGCTACTAAGCTAATGGGTATATTGTATGTGTCGTGCTTTAGTATTTCTTGTTGCAACGGTTTAGTTGGTTATAAGTGTCATGCACTATACAATTGCTAATACAATCCCTTGCTTTCAGTTTCAAAGAAATATTGTAAGAACCAAGATGAGTTGCATGTTTGTAAAATTGTGAAAACTTGAATTTCTCTACATGTTAACTTCTTTCATTTTTTGTGTACAATGCCCTCCAACAAGTTCTTGAGTTCTTTGAAACATAGCTAGACAACAACCATTGGTGAAGAAAAGTAATGGAACACTTCAAAATCAAAAAAATCTCATGAGGTTGTATGCTAGTAATCTCAAGCCACATATTTATAAATCATGTTTATGGAAAGATACAAGTGGGGCTATGACTTGCAATTGATTAACAAAATAGAAAAAAACAAGTTATTCATTAAATTGAGAAAAGGGGCATTTTAAGACTTTTGGATCTTATGTTTTTTAAAGAATATTCAATGAATACTCTTTAAAGAACATATGATCCAAAAGTCTCAAAATATCACTTTTTCCCAATTTAATGAATAACACGTTAAAAATGGCTAGCTAACAATAATGTACAACACTTTGAAACAATGTATACCAACACGCCAAGGCATAACTTACATTTTTGAGTTTTCAGATAAGGGGATTGATAAGTCTACCACACCCTTTTCAGCTACTCTACTTCCCCTCCTGGGTAAATTTTAGATTTCTACCATTAAAAAGCTGAATTTGAGAATTTGGAATTCAGATTTGGACTTAGAGACTGTGACTTAATCTAGAATCATAAAAATGGTCTCATTGAACAACACCCAATGAAAAATTTTATCTTTTTTTATAAACAAAAGTAAAAGTAATACTTTTACCCCAATCTAAACTTTTTCATTGAGTGTTGTTCAATTACAATATTTTTTGTATGATTTTAGACAAAATCAAGGTATCTTAGTCCAAATCTAAATTCCAAATTCTCAAATTCAGCTTTTTAATGGTAGAAATCTAAAATTTACCCTGGGTGTGGTAGAATAGCTAAAAGGGTGTGGTAGACATATCAATCACCTTGAGATAAATCAACAAAATATGTAGTAATTCCCAATGATGGCACACAAAACCAAGCTTTAGACATGGCCTATTTTGATATTAAGTTTTTTTCAAAGTCGCAACTAATGTTTCTTTAAAATTTTATGGTCATGCGAAGTATGTTACACACTACAACTTTCATATGTCTACTTTTTAACCTTCTCTATTGATGCTTATGGTATAATTGTTTGAATGAAAATGTTTCAAACTTATACTCATTTTTATTTGAAGTCGTAATATCTCAGGTTCTTTTGGGATGCAGTTTTTGGACTACAGATATGCATTTTCAAAGTATAAAGGAATCCAAATCCACAAAGCGAATAAATATAAAAATCAGCTCAACAGTACGTACTTTGGGAAACCATAGTCGAATTTATAGAAAAGTTGACAAAGATTGTGACCTAATCTACAATATATTGTAGATTAGATCACAATCTTTGTCAACTTTTTTGTAAATTTGACCATGGTTTCCTTGTAGTGATATACAGTTTCCATATCAAATTTTCAATGTGGTCCAACTTTGTTTTGAGCTCCATTTTGATTCTCTAATCATATTTGACTTCCATTGATATGTTATTGCTATCCTACTACTTAGTACTACTGTTAGTGTCAAATTTCTATTAGTTTCAACGTAAATCATAAGTGCTAATAAAATTTAACCAACGAG
Source organism: Ulota crispa (assembly GCA_963920765.1). Lineage (NCBI taxonomy): Eukaryota > Viridiplantae > Streptophyta > Bryopsida > Orthotrichales > Orthotrichaceae > Ulota > Ulota crispa. The sequence continues at coordinate 3,515,300 of OY987244.1, forward strand.
CAAAAACAACAAAAATACCTTACCTGATTTGAAAGTTTCCAAGATAGAAAAGTATACACAAGTAATATTGTAAAAATTCTTTAAGCAATTGTTTTCTTTCTTACACTCAAAAATTCCTTGTCAAAGACCTTCATTCAAATTATCACTACTAACTACTAAGCTATGTTTAGCCTTTTATTTATTATTATTGTTTTAGTTTTTTGATAAATTTCATCTGTAAGTGTAGTATGCACTTTTCTATAGATGTTGATTTTTTGAAAACTTTTGGTGAAAAACTGAAGTTGTTATGATTATTTAAAGTATATACAAACATAAATTTATACCAACTGAAACACGTAACGATGTGGAACAATGTACGGGGTACAGGCATTTAGTTACGAGCTAGTCAATTGATTTTGAGAATTGTCGCATTGAATCCAAAAAGTTTAAGAAAAAAATTGACCATTCAAGAGGAGAAGAAGAGAATATTCTTTATTTCTATAGGTTTAGTCAAGAGTATACTCTTAACAATCAGTTGGCCCAAGAGAATGTAGGATATTGGTCGGTTAAATTAAAAAAAACTCCACGGATTGTGATGTGGAACAATTTGGGATTCTGACCAAAAGTGACAATTAGAATAAGAAATTATAAATCCTAATATAAAATTTAAAAAAAAATCATAATAGAAGACGCAAATAAAAAGCATAGAATATTCTTTTATTTAGAATTTAACATGCAACTTCCAATTGCAATAAGGTAGGAGGCTTGTGAATGGACCATCTAAGCAAAAGTGCGCTTTTGGGGACAAGTCAGGACATCTTGGTAAAATGGAAATATTTTTGGTGGAAAGCCAAAGAAGAAAGTTCCCTGGCCAATAAATTTGAAATTTTTTGAGTTAGTATGAATTGACCACAATTTATCAAAGCAAAAGGTGCATAGGTAGCTATTTTTGATCATAGGTGGTAGCATTCATGATGCAAAGGCGGCTTGTAAATGGAGCACATGAGTCCTAAAACCAACCACTACAAAGCCAAGAATGCTCCAATAAGGCTATTAAAGTGTGCAAGCACCCATTCCATATTGTAATACTCAAATCATGATTGAGAACAAGTTTTTGCTTATTTTAGTATGACATAGTATCTACATTTTATTAAAAGACAAATCTAAACACAATTATGACCAATAAGCACACACAAGAGTGGCTCATGTCACTCTCTTAACCCCTAAAGGACCATGGGGACAAAAATTGTCCCCGCTCATACACGGGGGGCTGTGGGGCCGTGTATTCACGGTGACCCCCCAGCGCTTAAGGGTTAAGTTCCTATAAGGGTGCATACACAAGTACAATTTTTGAACATAAGAAAATGTGACCCATTTTAGAACCTCTATGCACTGTTTTTGTGACCCTACATGGTCGGTTCAAAAGGCCTGGTCCAAATTAGGGCCTCCTACCAGCGGTAATAATTTTGGCTAAATTTAGCAAAATTTCTATCTCAAAATTGGTTTCCCTAAAATTGTATTGTAAAAACAAAGAGGAAAATTTAAAAAGTAGCCAAAGTTTCAAGATGCAAAATTGCCTTTGAGGTGAGGTGCAATTTAACGTGCTCCCTTGTTGCTGATGGGACCTCAAATGAAGACAACTTGAGTAGCCATTAATCATTTTTTATTCCCCCCCCCACCTAGCTATAATGCTAAGTGTAAATGTGCAATTTATTCACTTGAACTCCCTCAAACGACTACTTGTAGTTATTGGGTCATGGTAGGGTTTGGTGCTTATACAAATGTACTAAATAGTCTTTTAGTGGCTTCTTAACAAAATTGTTAGTGTACACTTTGCAAATGTCCAAATTTAGCATTATCCCTAAACCCTAAAACAATTAAGAAAGATTGATGTTAGACATCACCAATTCACATAGCTGAAGAATATATGAATTAAACTTAAAAGTTGCCATTTATAACCTAATAAGCTTCCATGCATGTAGATAAAAACTCCTAGGCAAGAAAAAACCTGTTGACCAAATACTAAACTAAACAAGAAAGTATTGCAACTTGCCCACTACTAAAACTTGAGATAGGTTGCAAAATATCCAACCTACAACCCACGTCTTTGGCAAGTAAAGCTAAAAACAAGAAATGAAAATAATAGCTCTGCCTCCTACCTTACCCCATTTAATTTTTGAGTTTCATCGGATCTTCATTGGTAGGAGTTGCTTCAATGAATGAAATGGATCAGAGCTCCATCGATGAGCTTCGTTGGAGCTTCATCGCTAGAAGTTGCTTCAATGAATGAAATTGATTGGAGCTTCATCGATGAACTTCGTCGACGGAGCTTCATCCATAAGCTTCTTCGGCGCTTCCTTAGTGAGTGTCGTTGTCGGTAGAACCTAACTCGCGCGGCTCCAACGTGTCGTGTGCTTCGAACAGCTTACACTTTTCCAATTGATTCGGTGATGGTGAGGGCCTTCAATCGTCAAGAGATTTTCGGAGGATGAGCTCGCCATTCGAGCTTAGGGCTCTCTTTACACCAGAGGTGAGAAGAGCAAAATTTCAGCCAACGAAAACTACAGAAATTAAGCACTGTAGTTTACACTAGCTGAAATTGTGCTCTCCACTCCATGGCTTCTCACCTCTAGTGTAAGGGCCAGTTTCCATGTGGGACTGGAACTGGAGGGGGCCTATAGGCTGACCTTGGCAGAAAGAAGAAGAAATTTTGAAATGTTCAGAATGAGGAGAGTTTGAAAAGCAACTTGCGATTTTTGGGTCCAAGCCCTCCAATCATGTAGTTTGACTTCTACAGAATTGAAGGCTGGACGTACAGGCCTGGACTCCTCCAGCCCCCATGGAAACTGGCTAAGGAGGGCCTTAGGATGTGGAACTCTGCAATTCTGCATCCAGGTGAGTACACGGTTTTATCGATTTTTGAGTTTGTCAGTAGACGTGTCTTGCGGGTTAGAATAGCTGTACGGATCTTTACAGAGCTGCAGTAGTTTCATAGTTCCTGTTCGTCTCTCTCCTCGTAGTCTTCCGCTCTCCTCGGATCTGGCCCTGTGCTCGTACAAAGCCTCCCACAGGCCCTTTCGCTATTTCTCTTCTTGATGAATACAGATTCATTTCGTCTTTGTTTGATCATCAAAGGTACGATTTCTAAGCACTTGAGTTTAGAATGCCCTATTGCGGATAAAAGTAGTCCAGCAGCCATAAATCTGTCTTGTAATCAACTGACTTGGCATTAGAATTTCAGTGGGAAGTAGAATAAGGATAGATTTTCACGTGAGTATGGTTTGCACTTTTTGTTTGATGAGCTGCTGTCGTGGTGTTTGTCTTTTGAGTCTGACTGTGAGTGCTGTGTGCGCGTGTGCTGACCAATCGAGGACCACACAGAAGGGGAGGGCGAAATTTAGAAAGAACTTCTTTTCGCCACTCGAATTCAAACTCATCCTCTTTGGGACAGTTTTGCGAGGATTTTTCAAGGTTTTTTCTCGTTGAAGCCTTTGGTGAGGTGATGTTGATTATTGATATGCACAATCGGTTGTGGTTGCAAGTAGGGCCGTGCTGTGGAATTTTCCTTTTCCCTGTTTCATTGAAGCATCTCCTTTGAATTATATTTGTTGTGCTGGGGTTAAACTGTTTGGGCATACATGTGCAAATTACTGAGCGCAAAGCTGAAGAATTCTGTGGGTCCGTGGCGCAGTCAAGTAAGGCACAAATGGCGATGACCACGATCTTCAATGACACTAAGTATGTCTTGAAAATCCAGGAGGGAAATTATGTCTACCGTCATCTTGCTGATGTACCGTCACATCAGACATTTATCATGAATTTAGATTATCACGCAAGCTACAGAGAGTATGCACTGATGGCGGTGGGCAACCGATGTATCAATATCAGCAGTGATGATCTGCTCGACGCTGAAGAGATCACAGTGTTGGAAACGTCCTCCCAGAAATTAGAATACCGTGTCTCCAAAAGACGTGGGTCAACATATGAGGAAGTGAAAGGCAACATCAGGGTAATTTTTAAACCCTGAACTTTACCTTTGAGGATAGCATTGGTCTTTGAAGATAGCTTTTGAAGCAAAGTTTGTGTACATATGGTTGCCAAATGTTTAGGACAGGCTGTTTAGATTCTGTTTCAGGTTTATTCATGGTGTATGGTTGTTGATGTACGCTAGGACTCGACTGCTTTTGATGCCGTGACAAAAGATGCTTCCTCAAGGATGGAAATTATTGATAAATCTCAGGCAAGTTTGGTGATGCTGTCCAATAAAGTGAAGGTATGCCCTGCTCAATGCCAAAACCTCGTCCAAACTTGCCTCGAGGGCGTAAGGGTGATGAAAAAGGCCTATAATGAAACGTCTGAAGAAGATATATTGCAACTGTACAGTTCTAAGAAGCTAGGGCAACTTATCAGCTCTTTGGACAAACTCTTGTCTACCCTTGGGTCCATTCAAGACCTACTGCAAGCTTGTGGGAGCAACTGGGGCAGTATGGCGCTTGTTGTGTCTTTGCCGATGCCACCCCCTGAGAGGGTGTACTCCAAGTTCGATATCCTCATCAAAGAGCTCCACTGGAATCTTGAGACGATCCATTATGCATTGGATTTGAACAAAGGCATGGAATTTAAGTGGAATGAAAGGAAGTTCAGATATGTACTAGAAACGACCATCGGGGCCAAAGTGATGGTTGCAAACGACATGGAACCTGAGCAATCTAGAGGATTTGCCTCTGAAGATCGTGAGCATCTTCTATCTGAGCTTGAGAATGGATCTATCTTGGTTCCAGGGAACCCTTTGCTTTACTACTTGTGGTGGCATTTGGGATTCAAATTTGCAGCTAATCACTGGAGAGACAAACTTGTGGCAGAACTGCAAAAGAGGCTGAAAGAGCCTGCTGGTTCATCCAATGACTCAAGCTCGGTTCCGGATTGTTTTTGGATCAATAGTGTGGATCTGAAACTTGATCGCAAAATCTCTGGGAATTCTGGTTCCAAGTCGGTTTGGAAGGGCGAGTGGTGTGGACAGGCCGTGGCTATCGGCATAACAAAATATACCACCAAAGCAGCTGTTCAGAAAGAAGCAGGATTAATGTTGAAGGCGCAGCATCCAAATATTGTGGGTTTCCTTGGTTGTGCTTTCATTGATGATGCCCCTCCACCGGTGTGCAGTGGGAAGGATGACAACTGCTCGGCAGGTTATCTTGTGATGGAGCTCATGCATGAGGACCTTTGGCATGTACTTGACCGCCGTGCTAAGAGCCATTTTGGGAGCCCTTTCATTTTGGCAGTTACTGTTGATATCTTGTTGCAAATTGCTGGAGCCATGGTACATATGCACAATCTTGACATTATGCATCGTGACCTGAAAGCCGCAAATTGTCTGGCCAACCCGAGGTCTTCCTCAAATTCCAGCTCACAAGTGTTGAATTTTCACGCACTGAAGTTGATTGACTTTGAGTTGTCCAAAGAGTTGAATCCAAACGCTGCTATATGTAACCACACTGCTAATGCTGGGACGCGCCGCTGGATGGCCCCTGAAGTTATGGGCGTACATATTTCACACGCCAACAACTCGGAAAGGCCATTGGTTTCGTATACAAGGTCTGCGGATGTTTGGAGCTTTGGAATGACTTGCTATGAGGTCATCACTGGCTTGCTTCCCTTTCATGAATGTACATCAAACAGTGATTTGTTCATGGCGTTACGAGATGGTAAACGACCTTTGATTCCAGGTTCTATAAGTTGCCCCGAGGGTTTGAAGGCGTTGATGTCGAGGTGTTGGGCACAGGAGCCCTCTGACAGACCAGATTTCAAAGAGATTGTGAAAGATTTGTGGACCATCAAGTATCAGTTAGAAATACAGTAACTCCGAAGTAGTGCAAGCACAGGACTCAAGTTTTGAAGCTCAGCGTTCAAGTTTCCTACAACTCATGCTTTGTAACTTTGTCCCAAACTTGGATAACGTCTTTCTAGTCACCATCTTCTAGACAAACTTGAACAGGGTTTGCTGAAAGTGTTAATTGGAGTGCTTTGAAGAGGCCATGTCCCCAATCGTCAAGATGGAGATCTGAAGAAGGGGCGGTCGCACAATTGTTCATTATTTTGAACCCATTCAGTTTTCAGAAATACTGTAGGTACTCAATTTAGTCGGGTGCTCTTTCCCCAACATTAGACATCACTTATTAGTGCAAGTGTCTCATGTGGTTATAGTGTTGTGAGTCGATGAAAGCCTTGCCCCATCAGAGTACGGTTGTCCGCAAATTAGATGGGTGCATGGTCTAGATATCATGCTCAGCAATGCTTTTTCTTTTATTACCGTAATTGTGCTTTTCCACCAGAAATCTTTGCAAACCCCATCTGTAAAAGGCACTTTTGGATAGGACAATAGATGAGAGACATGATCCCTTCTTCTTCACTAAATATTGCATTTAGAGTGCCTTAACAATTAGGTTGCTTTATTCTAGAAAGTTACCTCATGATTCATTGCTCAATTACTTGCAACTCTATAGATATTAGGATTTCACATGGTTAACAATCTAGACGCTGCTAATTTATTTTTCTGCAACTTAGTTGCTGTTGCTAGGCCCTTGAATTTTTTGGTTCTTATAATAATTATTGATGAAAATGACTGTAGAACCAATAAGTATTTATGTAGTGAAAAATGTAGAGAAATCAGTCTGGGGCAACCTAAATGTAATATTCAGTGTTGTTATGAGAGGCCTCCGATTGTGAATCTCCCTTAATAAAGAAATTTTACATGCATTTGTAAGTTTCCAGTGTTCAATCATGCATCATAAATATTCAAGCCCTAGTCATTCCCCAGAGCCGTCCCAAGCCGTCTTCAAGCCCAAACCGCTTGATTAAATCCTTGAGATGTACGATCAGGCCTGCTCCCTCAAATTGCACAGGCCACATACTTCACCTGCCATGAAGTACACCGTCACCACATCCTTGCCAAATAATTCCAATGAAATTTTGCAAAAATCATGTCAAATTGATGTTTTCAGTTTCACAATTCGTAAGAAAAGATAGGACCCATAAACCATGCCCTGCAAGAAAGCTGTGAAGCTTCATCATTGGAAACTCAATGTTTCTTGTTTCTAAGGTAGTCGGCTCAAAAACCAACCATCCAAGGGCTCATTCCCCTTTTTCATGGTTTTCCGTGGTTGGGTGGACTCTTAGTTCACTTTTTAGACAAAGAGAAATAGATGCAGAATGTAACACAAGTCGTTTCATATTTTTTGAAGTATTTTTGAATTATTTATGAATTTTCAAAGTGCATGTGTCATAGGTCCTTATTTATGACCCTAGACCTTCCAAGAACTATTCACTTGTAAGTTGTGAAGAGATTTGGGAAAGCAAGGAGAATGATTGGCTCTTGCAATTAAAAACATTTTTCCTTTCATGCATTCAAGGATTGTGAGAGGACAATTTAAGAACCACCTCATGGGTAAAAGCACACTACGGTGGTCCAAAATCATAGTCACGGGAGAAATTCTGCACAAGAAGAAAGTTTGGAGTCCATTTTACTATAGTTTCTTTCACTTTTTTCTTAAAAAAAAAATGGAGTGAAGTCTTACATCTTGTAAATTTTGGAAATTTCATGTTGAAAAGTGATTCTCATCTATTAATTTAATGTATGGAGTATAAACATTCAATGTTTGTACTGTCATAGATTCTGGTTTAGCATTGTTGTACTTGTTTTGTTAAGTTTAGGACTTCATTCTTGCAATGCAAATAGCTAAGTTTAGTGTTCTAACATTTAGGTAGAGTGTTTTAGCAATTTATAAGGGTTTAGGGTTTCTTATAATTAAATATTCTTGCAATTGTGTGATTTTAGTATGAGGCCTATATTTTGAGTTTAAAATGTTTTTTTTTCAGGTTTAGTTTGAGAATCTAGGAAAAGACCGTTTTGTGTAGATGGGCCAACATCAAAGAATGGTTTATTATATGTTTAGGGTCTAGAAAATTCTACCAGAGAGTTTTGCACCATTTTCTAGCCTTCATCATGTGGAAGCCTTTAGGATTTGCCCATTGTACAAGGAGTGTATAGTGCATACCTATTGTACATTGGGGACCAATAGCTGTTCACCATGTACCACTCTAAATTGGGGTACACTTGCAACGTCCAATATATGCATTGTGCTTTTGCAGCGGCATTCCCTCCTGCTAATTTGATGAAAATTGCAGTGGCGTCCTAATTTTGTCTTCTCTCCATAATGTCTCTAATCATTTTGAATTTGCAGTACTCCAAGTGGAGTTTCAAGAAAGTAGATTGTCTTTGCTCCTCCATTTGTAGTTTGTAGATTTGAGCTAGAGATGCGAGGCGTCGCAAAAAAAAATTTGCATGACTAGAGAGCATCAAAGTTTACAAGTTTTCAAGGGTGCTTGTTGCTAAATGCAGTGAGGGAGTTTGTGCTGAACGCGGTGTGGGTGTTTCTTGCTAAACCCATTGCGAGTGTTTATTGCTAAAAGCAACAACGTCAATTTTTGCAAAGGTTGATTCCTGCCATTTTGATTGAAAATGCATGTCTTGTATACAAAATTCATCATTCTACATAATATTTAGAGTATGTATCAAGTCTGTAAATCACATTTTTTGGTGAGGCCAGTTGGAAATCCAAGGCTTGCTTTTAGTGATCATTTGTCGATTACATTTCTTCAGCGGTTATTTTCATTTTCGCCATTCATTGGCTACAACTATTGTAAAAGATGTACAATGATTTAGTAAATTGTTTGCATTTTTAGATACAATATGTACCACTTACAAAGAAGGCTTTGTTTATGCAATTCATTGGGTACAATCAAATTACAATATGCATAATGCTTTAGTACAATGTTTTTTTCTACGGAGTTCATTGAGTACAGTCATTGTGCAATATATACAATGTTTCAATTCAATGTTTACGTTTTTGGATAGGGTGGGTAAAGAGTTCTCCTAGATTTAGGGTCCACTGTCCCTTTTGCAATGACAAAGGAAACTTCACTAATACACTCATTGTACAACATATATTGTTTTACAAGAGATTGTACCCTAATTATACAACATGTATTATATGTAGTATTTCCAAATACATCTTGTACTTTCTTAAATATACACTTAACAAAATAGACATTGTTAACTGAACTAAACATTGCAAGTCTCTAAGTGTGTTGGATGGCTAAACTTAAGTAAAATAATTCTAACTAAGCTTGAAGTTTCACTCACTTTTTTCAATGTCTTCTTTTTGTTTTGCAGCCACTATAGATGATGGTGTTTGACAACAAATGGGTGGTTAGAAGCCAAGTCTTTTCCAAGGAAGATGATCATTGCAGTGGTTTCAGCAACGACGGATTCATAGACGACTATCTTGCTGCTACCTCGCTGCGTGCCGAAGACAGTGTTCAACCAAACGTGAATAAGGACCCCCTAGACAAAGAATTGGAGAAGTTGGCTTTTCTAAAGAAACATCCTCCTCCACGCGCTGTTTCTACGAAAGACTTCAAGAGCAAGTACGGTTTGCCAAAACATGGTAAAAACCCACACAAACTTATGATTCCATAAGACCTCCTTGAGAAAGATTTGAAGGATGTATTTGGACCAGCAAAGGAGAGAAATGGAAGAGCTGGATATGCTTATGCAGAATGCCAAGATGAAGATGTCCTTGCTTGCTTTGCCGAGAATTTTGCATTTGTGTATCTACATGATCTACCAAGGTCCAAGGTCATAGCAAAGCAATTTGCTAGGGGTATTATTATAGAGACAATCAAGAAAAAGCCTGTCAATTGGGCAGAGTTTGTTGAAACGTCCAATAGAAATCAACAGAGTAAGTGGTTGAAGAAGGTCTTGTTATGTTTGTTGGCCTTGGCAAACATCACTGGCAATGACAAAGACGAACTGTACAAAGCAGAGGGCATTGACAACCTTTTCCACAATCCCACTGCCAAACTTCAAAAGACTAAGTACAAGGAGGAGTGTATTGTACAATACAATACAAAGAACGCACAAGATGGTACAGAGATCAAAAAGGACATTGCAAACCTTGTGAAACTAGCAAAGTTTGTGGGATTACAGCTACATGCGGTAACGGAGGAATATATCAGCTTTGGGAAGGAGAAGGAGCAGTTGTCTATCAAGGCATCACAAGAAGAGGGGGTGTTGCGAAAGATTGAAGCCAAAGATATGAAGTTGCAGAAGGTTTACAAAGCGGATTCCACTGAGGTAACCTCAGATAGAGCAGAGGCATATAACGAGATGGTAAATGACGCAAAGCAGAATTATGATGCAATTGCATTAGAATTAAAAGAATGTACTGTGAAGTATGAGCAGCTTGAAGCAAGAGAGACGTGTTTGAGAAGGCAATTCGATGCATTATCATCTCAAATTGCTAAAATGTAGATGGATGAAGTTGGAGTGGATTTCAGACCAAGACCTCTTTCCTCCCAATTTGACTCTACCATAGTCTGCGATTCTGGCACCATTTCCATGACACCTTGTGCACTTTGCTTTAGCAGATTTGCCCTCAACAATATTATAGTCTGCACATGCAGCCATTTGTATCATCCATGGTGTGCTGGGGTTTGGTTTGGAGTTGCTAGCAAGTGTGCCAATACTTCTTGCGGTAAAATAGTGCATCCTTTTTGGTTTAGGAGTTTTGGATTTGCCAAACTACACGCACTTCTTCAGCAATTGGTACAATCTTTGGAATTAGAGGAGGAACAAGAGAGGCTACTCGTAAAGAAGACATTGACAATTCTAGATGGGCATCCACTAATCGATACGCAATTCTAACCTAGTGCTTACAGCCTTATGCAATGTCAGAACTTGTATATTAGTAGTACAAGTACTACATACCTTGGTACCGTAAGGTAAACATTAGTACATTATAGTCTAATATTAAATACAACATGTGTGCAAGTAATACGTAACAATGGAATGACATTGGCTTTACTGTACGTACTACAAAGGGATCTCTATTGATCTGCAATTTCAATCTACTAATTTAAGACCTAATTTCTTCTGTTTTTTGTGGTGTAGATCCATAGAAACTATACCAAGAGCAATTGAAGAAATACATGGTGTCAACACAGACTCGTAATTTGGTCCAATCCAACACTGTAGCTTCTACGAAAAGCACAATGTCCTTACTTAGTCTTACCGGTGGGACTGATGGATCAACTGGTGGAACTGATGGTTTAGAAAGCTTGGACAATGGCAGTGCCGCTAGTAGCAATTGAGGTTGTGGTAAGTCTGCCCAACATCCTTCACTTGTAACTTCAATTCCCCTCCTACCATCTATAGATGAAGTCACAGAGCTTCTTCAAATTAGCCCCGAGGTTGCAGAGGCAATTGAAGATGCTATCATAGAGCCTCTTGCAAGAAATATTTCCAATATGTCTTGCAGGGTAGGAGTTGAGGCTGAGTTACAAGAGCATATTCTAAAGTTGAAAGAGGATGATGCAAAATTGAAAGAGTAGAAAAATTAAGACAAGAAGCTGATGACTTAGAGTGCCGCAAGAAATTAAAAGAGGACGCATCCAAGGCAAATGGGGTGACTAAGGTGGTTGTGAAAGTCCCCCAACCCCACCTCTACCTCCAATTGACAATGACATTGTTGTATCCAAGCAAAAGACCAGGAGTGAAATAGCTGTGGAGGAAGCAGCAATGGAAGTACAAGAAACAAAGAAGAAACCAAAGAAAACCAAGAGGAGTCACAGGGTTACTCTACTTGGTTAGAGTTTCTGATGCGTTTGATACATTGCATACAATTGTGTATGCAATGTGGAAATAATCAGGTCATGAACAAAATGTTGAAAGCTAGGCCAAGCTGTGGCACTTGTTTTTTCAAATTGTATTTCAATGTCAGTATAGACATATAGTATCAATATTATTTATATCATTATGTGTTTGGATCCCTATATGTCACTTATTCAAAAATGCATTCAAGAATTTATAGAAATGACCTGTTTGCGCTGTCGGGGAATGTATTGCAAATACAATATATGTCCTCTATGTACTCTCATAAGGAGGGATGCTATGATTTTGTGAAATAATATTACTGTTTCTATTTGACATTTGTGGTCTTCCAGCACTTCGAGTTATGTATCCCCAATTCATGTTACAATACTCATTGTTTCCAGAGGATTTAGGGTGCATTGGCTAGAATTGTCTGACAACAGCGACAAATAGCTTGAAAAATATAAAATGAGTTCATGTGCATTCTCATACTTTTTGTGGTACTTTTGCATACTGTATTGGTTTGTACTTGTTGTATCAATGTGTGCTTTAGAAAGCATTGGAAATTACTTACACAGTTCTATTGTGGCCTATGGTTTCAGAGTAAAATTGATGCATGCTTGAGTTGCAATTGCATAATAGTTGTATATACTATAATCTTTTTAACAAAATGTTATTTGCATATGTGTATTTTATGTTGGTATTCATGGGAGTTAATTTGGCTGTTTGGCAACTTTTTGGCTTTGCTACATGGGTTCATATCGCAATGGGACAAATGCAAACCTGCAAAGGGGCTATTTTTTAATGGCATGAGCAATTATTCCTTCAAAACTTAAACAGTCAGATCAAGGATGAAGTTGTGAGTTACGAGTTGTACCAAGGACTATGTACTCTATGTACATGTTGCATTTAGTGGACCAATAAATGTCCACCACGAGTACTCTAAATCAAGACCATAGTCACCACACTGCAATTGGGTCCAAGTTTAGGGTTTTCTATTTTACATACATTCCATTTTGTTCATTTATAAAGAAAAGCCGGAACTCCACAAGATTATATTGGGCGGTAACTACCTCATCTTGCCTAGAATGGGCCTATCTAACGGGTTCCCTCCAAAAATGAACCCATACAGCTAAGCCATGCAATTCAAACGCAGCAAATAAAAACCCATGTGGACCTCTTATTTTGTCATTTACATAGGGAAAGATTGGCATCCAATGTGCAAATACATGATGATTATATGTGTATAATAACAACAATTCCTTAGTATTTATGGTTGCATGTATTTCTTTATTGAAAAACTATAAAATTCTCTTACCAATTAGGGTCAACTAAAGTTTTCATAAAGAATCTAAGTGCTGAATATTAGTTTCCACGTCATATTATAAGGGGCCCATGTCACCTCACACCATTTAGGGGAGGTCATTTTGACACTTTTACACAAAATGACTTGATTTAGGCCAACTTTGATCTTCATGTAGGATATGGTTGAGTATATATATTTTTAATACATTCATAGATTTAAAAAATCATTTGTTTGTGAGTTAGATAGTTGATTGTACCCTTGATTATCCCCTAAAGGACCAAGGAGCCCACTTTGGGCTTTATGAGAACTTGGGCAAGCTCTATTGACTTCATAACTTGGAAGTTTTCATGAAATTGTTAGGATGGATGCTACTCATCATAATCAACATGTTTAGTTTTATTTCATGTCATTACAATAAGCAATGCAAAAGTTATAAGTTTTTTTCAATTTTGATGTCAAATCAAGTAGCAAAACATATTTTCTAATTTTTATTGCTATTCTTTTATAGAATTGTATAGATTGATACCAACTCAAAAAAAACAAATCACTTAATTCCAAATCATGAAGTAAGAGTTAAAAGTAGTTTTCTTCTGCTGGCAATGATGGTAGGGATAAGGTAAAAACATATAAAGTTATCTTTTACTCTCAATTCTGAAGGTTTTCAAATGAAAATCAAATTTAAAATTATAAATTGTCTATTAGAGCATTCTTACCATTGGGATTAACAATTTTCAAATTTTTCCAAAACTTATTAGCATATCAGTTTAATCTTTCATTTATCAATACTTTTCATTGTACAAATTCTATAAAAATGAGTCCAAAATTTTTTTTGGTTAATTTTTTTGTATATGCTTTCAGCCCATTTTCCAACATATTGCCAAAATTGCACAAGAAATACAACATATGTGTTTTTCTTTAAAAAATTTGAAAAACAAAACTTCACCTTTTGGAAGGACTAGAGAAGCCTACATTTTTAAGTCTAGGCACATTGATTTTGCAATTGGTGGGGATGTTCATTTTGAAATTTTTGGGGAAATGTACTTGTGCAAGTCAACCAAAGGATCCTACGGTTGCACATTTTATAAAGTAAGTTTCAATGATGATTTTGACCTTGCTTTGGGGATTAGTATTTTGAAGCAATTTTGGGCCTCCAAACACAAAAGAATCTTAGGGGTTTAATTAATAAATGTTGTTTTTGATTTGATACAATTTACTCCGGATTTTGTTATAATTGACATACTTGTTCTTTATATACTTTGGTTCCATATTCAATGTATAAGAACACAAGTTCTAGTTTGCTAATTGATATTTTATGGTTTAGTATTCCCATTAATAAATCTAATAATAAATATAGTTGATCTATTATTCTTCTCACAAAGATTAGAAATTCTGTTTTTTAGTTATTATTGTTGGCTTAAGATTCTTTTAGAATGTTTGAATAACAATTCACGGATTGATGTCATTGACTATTTTCTTTAGAAGGGTAAAATTAGTTATTATTTTTTCATCATAGAATATATAGAAAAAATAAATAAATACACACATTATCAACAAATAGTATATTTTAAAATTAAAGTGATTCCTTGATTGTTTAAAATTGTTAATTCTTTTATACTTAAAAAAAAGGGCCCCCATTACTTTTATTATTGTTCAATATTTTCTTTATTGAATAAGAACACTTGCTCGGGGGGTTTACTAATGGAATTTTAGGAAACTTTAAGTGAGATAAAAAATCAAGTAAATTTTATTCATTGCAAATAATATTTAGGGTTTTTGTTATATCTACCATATGATTTACAATATGTCTCCTACTTAATTCTATGTAAAATTTGGTAGCTCATATTACCTCCACTTCAATATATTGTATAAAAATATAGGGTAGGGATAATAAGATATTCCTGTAAGTATTTTGGAGGATCATTTTGATCATAGTTGCAAGTATAGTTTGGAGGAAAATTATCACATTTCCTATACAAATTTTCAAATCTGGTGGAGGGAAATCAATTAGGGTTTAGGGATCACTGGATACATGGTGCATAGATGTTCTCATTGTCAGCAAAAATATGGTTACTGTTTTTGAAAACACTCATACTCTACTCTTGTTCAAGGATTCTTGTGTTCAAATTCCAACATGCAATTTAGAGTCTTAATTTTCATTAGAGTTTAGGCACA
Source organism: Ulota crispa (assembly GCA_963920765.1). NCBI lineage: Eukaryota > Viridiplantae > Streptophyta > Bryopsida > Orthotrichales > Orthotrichaceae > Ulota > Ulota crispa. The sequence goes on from OY987244.1 coordinate 3,530,467, forward strand.
TTGGATTATTGCATGTTATTTAGTTTACTTCAGTGTTGTGCAATCATATGCTTTTTTTGATATAGAATTCATTGATTGTGCACATACTTCAAACATTAGAGTATTGACTTTATTTTTTACTAATTATGTTTTCCTCTATATGGGTACATATAGACTGTGCTCATTGCATTTGGATTTGCATTCTTTGCGTTTACTACTTACATTAAAGTGGCAGTTTATGTTGCTTTGCTATTCATGATAATTTTGTGTTCTCTTCTTATTACATTGACTTCTTGACTCATGTTGCAAGCATCCTATATGCAATTTAGGGGTTTTTTGGGTTTTGACTTGTTTAGTTCACTTTTGTAGAGCCTACTCAAGGCTTATAGTATGAATTTGTATAACCGCTCATAGCAATTTTGAATTTTTGGTGTTAGCAAGTGTAGAGCAAGTTGCAAGACAACAATGGTGGTCAACCTTAAAGTATAGATTGGTTTTTTTTTTCTTCCATATTCTGCTTGGACAATAAGGAATAAGGGTAAAATTTTAGGGGCAATCTTGTGCCAAGTTTTATTACTTTGCAACAATTAAATAAAATAGGGTTCCCAAAAATATCCTCCCTATTCATTTATAAATAAACATGTAGAATACACTAAAATGCTTTAAAATAGCTTTGTACCTCTAGATTTGGAAGAAAAATTTATTGTAAAGAAGATAAATGGCCTCCCCTTGAATACCCCGTTATTGCATATGATATCCAAATGTAATGGATGTGACCCCCACCATTACAATTGTTATTGATTTTTAATTATTGATGAATTTTTTTTCCATAACTATTACAACACATGTGTATGTTACATTTTTGTCCAAACTACCTTTTATAAAAAAAATGTATTTATTTATTAGGTTTGACATTATTGATGAAAACTCTTTAAAAAAAAAAAAAAAAACTTTTTCATTTTCATTTTTTCATTTCTATATAATTCATTTCCAACACATAAGAATACTCACTAATTTCAAGCATTACAGTGTTGTTTAATTATTTTAGAAGAATATCTACAAGTACTCATTGAGCATTTGGATATAAAGGACTCATTGAATTTTTCTTTCAGTAAATTGTATTAATAAGATTATTGATTTGTTTTACTTATTATTTCATTATTAAGGTTTTGTATTTTATCATAAGAAAACAATTGCCCAATATTTTCCAGTGTTATGTTTAAATTTTATTTTTATAAGAATAACAATACCCGTTTTTTCCATTATTATAATTGAGTATTTATCCTATAAAATTAGGAATTTTATTATTATGATAATTGTGTTTCTATATTTATTCAAGGAAATCATAACTTCAATTATTTCTCCTTCATATAATTCAACACTTTATTATTGAGAGTAGAAGCATTGGATATTATTTCCTTGATACAATTGAATCAATTCTAAATATTATTAAGAATAGCCATTTCTAACAACTTTGAGGTTGTGTATTTCCTTTATAAAAAATGAGAAAATTGCTTATTTAGGTTTTTGAGTTTGTGTACTATTTTATTTAGAAGTTAATCAATGTTTATTTAGTGTATTATGAATGAATGTTTTTTTTTTAACACAAATACACCCATGTTTTCCTTCATTATTATGTTTATTTGTGTTTTTACAACAATACTGATACTGTTAGTGTTCCCTTATTAAAATTTAGTGTTTCTTTATGAGGGTTTCGGGTAATAAGTGTTTTGGTTTATTATCAAGTAATTATTCTTTTAAGAAAATAATAACACCCTCTTTTATTTGTTATTCGGTTTCTAAATTTTTTAAATAAGAATAATAATGCCTAGATCTATTATTTTTTACGTGTCAATGTTTTCTATATTAGATGAAGTACACATGTTTTACTTTATAATGTGTATCCACTTGAAAATTAGGTAATGAAGTTGTTTTGAAACTATCAATGCATCAATTGGAAAAGACATAATAAGTTCAAGTAGATAATAATTACGTTTGTTCTTTGTATTGAATTTTGGTGTTTAATTTCACTGGTTTCTTAGTGCTACCTGTCACATTCACTTCTAAGTTGACTGGTGGTACCCAGTTGGCCTTCAAACAAACTGGTGATTACCAGTACATTGTTGAGTTGCTGACTTGGAAGCCTCCAATTTTCTCTTTGAATGTGTGAGTTTAGGTGTCAACACTCTTGTTTTGCGAGCTTGTTGTTCATACTGGAGTCTTTTTTGTTTAGAGCCATTACTATTTTGAATTTTTTGCTTTTAGGGTAAATACTACGTTCAAGGACAAGGATTTGTTGTATCTGCAAGCTCAAAGGGTGTAACACATTGCAAAAATGAATTGCTACAAGGAAGTACGCTCCCTTTATAATGTGCCATTTTGTTTCAGGAGGGTTGCTTTTGCTCTATTGTGTTATCTGTTTTGTTGTTGTTTTGGGACATTTCTACAAATTGTGCTGGTCCATCTAAGTAGGATTTTCTTTTCTCTTTCAAATAAGGTGGATTCAATTGCAATGGAACCCTAATTGCTGGACTGAAGTGTGTAGGATTGAGAGCTTGTAAGCAACTTCTCTAGTCAACCGGGATGAAAATCACCATAGTGCAGGTGGTGTAGGGTGCAATTTTCCACAAATAACGTGGAAATAGACAAATTGTGGAATTGAACGGGGTAGCGAGGAGGTGAATTTTGTTAAAATTATTCCTCCCATTGTTTTTTGTATGTGCCATGCGTGAAATTTTTGTATAGATTATATTGTTTTGGAGGTGTAGTACTTAGTTTACATGAATTACAATGCGTTCTCAATACTTTCCATCTTCCCTCTTGTTGCGTACAGAAATTGTACATCTTGTACTTGTTTTGGACATGTAGTATTTGTTTCAAACATATGATAATGCGCCTAGAATGCTTTTTGTCTCTCCTTCATTGTGAATTTCTCGTAATCAGTAGGTAAATTTAGTGGAACAATAGTGCTTTATTGCTTTTTTCTTCTACAAGAGAAATTTCTAGGTTTAGAATTAAGATGTGCGAGATAATGTTTTCACTAATTCTCCTTATGGTCTAAACAAATGGGTCAATACCATTTTAGGGCAACAAATGACAAAGGTTAGAGGTAAAGGGTCTATTGCAATATTGCGAGCATAGTTGCGGACGACTGGTTTTCTGTTGCATCTACGTGGTGAAACTAGACGTGGCACTACTAATCGGGAGAAGGAGCCAATGATAGTGGCAGTGGAAAATCAAGCCCTTGTAGACGCAGAGAAGGACAATGGCGAGGGCAGCGAGGGGGGCAACAACAGCGAGGGGGGCAACAATAGCGAGGGGGGCAACAACAGCGAGGGGGCCGAGGGCAGCGAGGAGGGCGACAGCAGCGATGGAGGCAAGGGAAGCAAGGAGGATGGAGGCAACAATTGCCGCAAGGAGGGCAAAGGGAGCAAGGAGGAGGACGAGTTGGAGTTGGACATTGACGAAGAGTTGGAGAAGCTCACCCAACCACCACTAGTACTCACCAAAGAAGATTTTGTCAAGAAATATGGATTCAAGGATGAAGGATACTTGCCCAATTGCTTAACCAAATGGGGAGGCAAACCATTTGATGACAACCAATGTGTCTCTCTATTTGGACAACCGGTGGGGAGGGATGGACGCTACGGTTACAATTGGAAGGAAGTGAAGTTGCAGAGGATTTAGAAGAGGATCAAAGAGCTCTTTTGAGCTCTGAATCAACGAGAAGATCCTTGTGCATTGCTTCCTCACAAGATGGTGAGGGGGATTGTTTTGGAAAATGAAAACATTCCGGTGAATTAGGCTGTGTACAAGGAATCAACAAACAAGACTCAGCATTCCAATCACAAGAGGAATGTCATCCAATTATAGAAAATTAAAAAGATGAAGGATAGGGCGAAGGAGATTGGTCATCAAGCTTGGCGAAAACTTCATGTGGATAGAAGAGAGCTGCAGCCAGAGGTTTGCGAAGGGAGAGGGAGCTTGATGGGTGGAAGAATTTTGGAGGAGGAAGAATGCAACTCTAGGTTTGAGTATTTGGGCTAGTTGTTGGCAAGGGAGAATTTAGAGCTTGAGGTTAAGTTGGATGCTGAGCAGGGGGTTAATGCAGCAAAGGAAAAGCAAGCGCAGGGATTGAATCATCACAAAGGTGTATTGAAGATTAGGAAAATAAAAAAAAGGTGTATGAGAGGCAATTACTTGCAGCAACCTCAAATGGGATGGTAGACTTGAAGTTAAGGAAGAAGGTGGAGGCATACAACAATTTAGTACGTGGCATTCAGAAAAAAGTGAAGAAGTTGGAGAGGTCTATCTCTACCTTAGAGGAGACTCTTAAGCTCAAGCGCAATGGAGTTGTGAAGATGCGGATGTAGATTCGTGCTTTGAAGGAGGAGTAGGCTTACTTGGGACGTGCATCATGCGGGTTTCATTTGCAACCATTACCTCTGGTATATGTCACAAGGGAAACAGGCAGTGGAGGAGGATCTTTTTGCGCCCTCTATGGATTTCCCTTCCTTCATTCTGAGATGATTGTCTCTGCATATAAACATTTGTATCACCCATGGTGTGGGTTGGTAAACTTCACTAAGGGCACAAATTATGCTGCTTTGGATTGCAAGCAAGTCCAGCCCATTGAAGGGATTATGAGTTTTGCTTGGAAGGGTGTTTGTGAGTGTGGACATCCTAGAGGTGGAAGTGAAGAGTAGACAAAGTTGAAGGCCAAATGTAACACTGGTATCATTGGAAGATTAGCAGCTAGGAGTGATGCAACAACAAAAATTTGTACAACCATCCAGCAATGTCAAACAACCATTGGCAAAGAAGGTAATATATTTCTACAACTTCTTCATGATTTGTACACATTTGTACTGATTAGTACATAATCTAAAAGCATTTTTCAATTTTCTTGGATTTAGATGGTTTGTGCTACTAAAGATGGGGAAAGATAGTTTTTGTATCACTAGTTGTATTGTTTGTGTCATGGAATATTATCTTTGTAACAAAATTTAAATTTTTGTGCGTGTTGTTACAAGAAGGGTGCTTTGAGAGAATGAAATTGTACTTAATGTTTAGTACAAGCCTTGCGATTGTATTCTCTTTATTCTAGAATTTCAAGTATGTAAAGGTTTGTACTGTATCAGAGACCTTGTTAGCCGCAATTGTTCTTGGTTTTAGGGTTTAGTGGTACTTCATGTTCATTATAGTCTTCATTGTTGTACCTATAGTATAATTTGGTTAATTTGTATAAGTTTGGGTGTTATCAATAATGACAAGATCGTTGTGTTATTTGCAGTACATTTTGTTCTTACCTAGATTGTATATTTTGTATGACGTGTATGTATAGATTGCACAAGATTGTACCCTTTGTACTATTATTGGTGTCATGTTCTCTTGTTCATACCCAACTTAGATACAAACATGTTGTACGCAATTGAATTTCGTGTTTGGATGCAAGGCTTGGTTCCTTGGATGGAGAAAGAAGGAGAGAAAATTCTACCACAAGATTACGTGGCAATGAACAAGTGGTTCATGAAGATTAGACTACAATAGATGTGGGTTTTGTGTCTTGGATAGAAGAACATGCGCACGCGGTGTTATTAGGACCAACCCAACGTCATTTAGAAATAGCAATTGAGTACTATTTCCAAACCTTTCATTCTATTTAATGAAATTTTTTGGTACTTCTTAGGCATAAACATAAAACTATGTTATATACTAGGTTTACAATTTGTTGTTGTGGGATCTAGGACGGAGGCACTTCCAATCATTTCAATGAGTGGCAAGTTACAATGTACAGCAGAGGCGCTTCCATTGACTGCAGGCAATGTTGGAGAGGGATAAGATCAATTGGTGGTGCAGGGTTGTTTGGACCCCTTCTATATTGGTTGTGAGGAATGTGCTACAGCAATGCAAAATGCAGGCCAAAACATTTCTGGGTATAATCCTCAAACCTTTCCTAATTTGTAGTTTTTTTTATAGTAACTTTGTATTTTCATAACTTATTGGATATGCAAATGTGAAATGTATCTTCTATAGATATTTGATGTGTCATTCTAGAGTGTACGTGTGTCTCATGGGATGTAGGGAGAGTTCAAGGAAGAAACATAGATCAAGATCTCTACATGAAGCTTAATAAATTTTTGCTATATTTGATAGGTATTACATCTTCACGAAATGTGTCAAATGTACAAATGTGAATAATTATATGAATGTGTCCAGTTTGGAATGTAAAGCTAGAATGGGTGGACTAATTTTTGATAGTGGGTTTTGTACAATTTTTTTGTATTTGTACAAATCACTTTTCATTTGTATTAAGTTGTATGAAATTCTAAAATGTGTTTTCTTTGAAATGTAGAAGTACATTGGAGAAATGTGTTTCGTGTACAATTTTGTACAATTTGTTGTGTGTGGAATGTGTAAGCCATATCAATCAACAAGCAAAAGTCAACAACAAGGACTAGGATGGTGGTGACAAGATGGACGGTGATGGTAGCTGGTGCGTTACTGAGGAAAATCCTAGCAAAAAGGGAATGGCTAAAGCCACAATTGAACAAGCAGCGCAGTGCTCACAAGCATTTGGCAAGGGCGGTGTTGAAGAAACCACAATCGACACAAGCGGTGTTCATGATAAAACCATTGGCGGAGTTGGAGGGAGACAAGGTCCTAGTACTGGTAGAGTTGCAGAAGGAGAATGCCCTAGTGCTAGTGGAATTCAAGTAAAAAAAGGTTGTTGCATCAAAAAAAGGTGGACAACAGAACCGTTGGAGGGGGAGTGGATGCAGAAAGCACCACTAGAGAAGGGGAAGATGAGGTTGCTGAACCACGTTATCCCACAAGATCCGGGTATTATATTGTCTTAGTGATTTCTCTTTTTTTGGTTTCCTCTTATGCTTACATGATACAATTATTGTCTACAAGTATATGACATATTTCTTTTTCTGTTGGTTTTAGGGGGAAGAAGCAAAAGGATAAGGACATGGGGAAGCAAAAGGATAAAGAGACGGGGACTCAAAGGAATAAGAAGCCCAAGCAAAAAAGACCCAATGTGAGCAAATTAGCACCAGTGATATGAGCTGGGAACCCAACTCCTTGCTCCTTTTAATGCATAGATTGTTGTTTCATTCATGTAGAAACAAATCTTGGCCATTAGGAGCTTACGTGCTTTTGAGGTTGTATTTCTGTCTATAGGAACAACTATGGTATGATGCACGAGACTTGTCCAATAGATTGGAAAAATTTCCAATCACGATGTGTGTGCTATGTATGGGATTCCATGCTATAGAGGAATTTACTTATTGTCCTTAGTCCAAGCTATCTACAAGAACATCTAAGAAGCTGGCTAAAAAGGAAATAGATTTTCCCACTTCTTGCCAATGTGGTGACCATACTTGTCATGGGCAATGCTATTGTGGGGTGAATCACATTTTGTGCTTGTGCATGGCGTGTGACAAATGAGGTCATCTATGGAGTTCCATTCCAAACAAATAGGTGAGTAATTTTTTATATATTTGCATTATGTAGTATTTTTTACCTTTCCGCTTGAAAAATTTCATACTTTTATGTGTAAACATGTATATTGCATATTGATTGTGTTCTGGTTTTACATTGGATAATGAGTAGATACTGATTTGTACACTTGGTATGTTTTGAAGGATGAGATGTTATTTTGCAATATTGTATAATTGTCTGAGGAGCAAGATTTTGCATGCCTTGGCCATATCAACCAGGTTTTCCTTCAAGAATGCATTTGCTCTTGCATATGCGGCAGAAATAGAGTGATGAAAAAAGGATTACAAATTCCCATTGAGGTTTTCTGGACTGGAGAGAAGGGATGGGGATTGCAGGGGAAGAAGCACGTCCGGAAGGGGAGTTTTGTCTTTGAGTTTGTAGGAGAAATAATTACAAATGAGGAACTAATGCAGCAAAGGGCTTCTTCAAAATTGGGAAAAGCTGAGGCATTCATGCTAGCACTTGCTGCAGATTGGAAATTTGAACTGTTGGCAACTAATGATATGGCATTGTGCATAGATAGCACTCTATGGAGGAATGTTAGTAGATTCCTAAACCACAGGTATTTGCCATAATTATACTTGTTCCTTGTGAATTACAGTTGTTGTGATTGATATAGTATAAATTTACAATTCATGGTACTTGTGATGTTCTGAATTTTATTACACGTGTTTGCTTGTTTTCTAGATGTGAAGATGCAAACCTTGTTGATGTGCCCATCAGAATGAGCTGCAAAGACCCAAAAAATTACCATGTTGCATTCTTTGCACGAAAAGATATTACACCATTGGTAGAGTTGACGTGGAATTATGGATGTAATTTTGAAATGCCATTTGTAGATGCTGTGGTACTATTTCATTGTAAGTGTGGTAGCACTCACTGCCGTGACAAAGAAAATCCTCCAATTCATCCAATCAATGATTTTTTAGCATAGTGTGACAACTGATGAATCTACTTGGTGGATGTATCAGTGAAGTAACCGATGCTGGGTTGTATCTAGCATTATGATACTTTTGCTGCTATACTGTGTTTCCATAGTTGCAAATGTCTAGATGTCCGCTCAACACATGTTAGTACTAAAAGATAACTACATTGAAAGACAAAACAATCATGCGGGGAAGATTGAACTATGTTTAAATTTAAAGTTTGTATATTTTGTACAGAATTGTACTCAAAGTATAGAATTGTACGTAGAGCATGGAGTTGTACTCAAGGTATGAAATTGTACACATGGAATGACATATGCATGTGTTGCAAGCAAGGACAACAAATAGTTGTGAATGACATATATTCATACACACATTTGATTATGAGGTGAAAGACCATCAATGCATGAAATACATGGACTCTAGTAATTGACTTTGGTAAAGCTAGTTAAAACTTGTACTATGCAGAAAAGAACCACCTATGTACAATTGATTGTGAATGGTAGTTCTAAACGCTAGTCCTTTTGCACGACCATCGTCTACCACATTCTCCCTCTATTGTTGTTAATAATATCAATTTCAACCCATATTGACAATATGACCTACATGGTAATCATTAGCATTATACTCCTACAATATGCCACAAATTATCGTCAACATTCAAAGCAATTAACATTTGAAATCAACATCCAATTCTATTTGTAACAAGCAATGTCATATTATGTCCAGAATCAACTGGGAAGGAAACCCCACACTACAAATTCAATATTATAAAATAAGCCATACCACAATGGTAATTTTAATACTAAACCCTAAACCCTAGGCATTGAAGGGAAGTAAGTCTTCATTTGCTAGAAACACTTCTATGTCAAGTAATGTCCACTATCTAGACAATGCAGCAACATGGCCACATCCTTTTGACTGTGCACTACATTCCAATGTTTGTGAGCCTTGTCATGCATGATAGGATAGTGGAAGATGCTGAACCGTGTTTTGCATAGAAGCCTCTGCCCACAAATCTACCTAGCAATAAACACATTCAAAAGCAATTGTAAGACTACATACACGCACAATTTGGTACTAAGTTCAAGTCTAATAATTACTTATGGAAGAAACATAAACAGATGATGATGTAAAATTAGCACTGTAAAAGATGAGTTATTCCCGTGCAACTGAGCTTCCGTACCATTGGCACCAAATACTCCAAGGATCTGCAAAAGAAAAGGATTGTGAGCTTCACCTGTTGCAGACATTGCAGAAGTACTTTTGCAAGTGCGTGAGCTGCTTCTCTTGCACTTCCGCTTGCTCTTGTAATTTGAAATTGCGGGGTCCTTTCACCACCATAGGAATACTTAGGAGCTCAATGAAAACCTTGGTCTACTAATTTTGACTCACGGCTCAATGTTGGGAAACAAAAACAACCACATCCAGCAGATCCAAATATATTGTATATAGCTTAATAAATATTGAATGCCTCCAATCCATGACCTCAATGCAATTGTTGTCAACAATAAAGATAGTACATAAAGTCCAACTAAACCTTTAGTGAAAGGTATACCTATGGATTTAGTACTCCATGTTTAGATTTTCTATTGGTAGTACAATTGTTAATAATTTAAATCAAAGACATATGTTCCATTTGGATTGACTAGAACTATTGTAAATATTAGAAGTACAACATGTAATTACAAACATTACAAAAAATGAAAATTTGGAACTAAATGTAATTCAATGATTTTGAACATGAATATGGATTACAATTAGTACAATTAGTACTAATGATACCAGAAGGTGGTATTGCAGCAATGTACTAACATTCCTTCAGTTACAGATTTTGGTACAAATGCATTTGTACTACTACATACACTAGAAACACTACAATTTCTAAAGTCCAAGCAACTCAACAATTTAGAATCTGGACCTTGGTTGAAGGTAGTACAATTTGTACTCTTCCAACTATAAGATGGTAGTGCAACACTTTACAAACATTCAATTCAATTACCAATGTTGGTGCAAATGCAGTTGTCCTATTACAATGACATACAACTCATAATAAGAATAGTACATAAACCATTACAAAAATTGTTGATGTACAAAGCAATGAGGAACCTACATAATGAGTTCAAGAATTGTACGTCATGAATCTGAACTCCATTCCCAATGCATAGAGGGTAAGTGCTTGAAATTTGTAGCCACTATTGTACTACCTAAAGGAAACGACTAAATCAGAACAGTACGCTCAATTCTAGATACTAATGGCTTTTCATTCCATTGGATTAGGACAGTAAATCTATGACCATCTTACACTACAGCTAAACATAATTCAATGTAATGAATGCTTACAATCTATATAACCTAGAAAGATAATAATTAGTGCATTAGAATGAAGAACATGTCTCAATTATGTTGTCATGGGTAAGGATATGAAAAAATGGAGAGCAAGACAAGAGCTAGACTTGTTGACTATGCCATGTGCAAACTTGAAATCTAGAACTGCCGCATTCAATTGGAGACTACAATCAAACACAGCGCCAATGATGCCTTCAAATTGACCCTTGGAAGGAACCATTTTGAGATTCCTACAGTAAACAAACCAAAAGCAAGGTGTCAAAATTAGTTCTAGGATGTGTGCATTACATTATAGCTTGTACAAAGTGTTTGAGAAGGTAGCTGAGAACTTCTCCTACTCCCTTGTCCTTAAATTAGATCAAATGGTAAGTTGAAATCAAAGTGAAATGGAAGTAATAGGAATTGTGAATACAAACCTTCACATACTTTGGTTAACCGACTCAAAAGAAAGTGTAGGGCCGTCTATCTCTATTGCTCGCTCAAACAATGCCTCACTGCTTCTGACAATAGTAGTTCTAGTGCTACAAAGTCCTAGATAGTACGCAATATTTCCTTGCTTTGACGTTGGTGTTTTTGAGACAAAATTGTCTGTGGAAGTAATTGAAGAATCAAAATGACTACTTACATTGGCCAAGGAATGACGTCTAGTATTACATAATGAAAAGTACCGCGTGATGCATTGTTGAACAAGCCTAGAGCTACAAAAAGGAAAATAATCTGTGATACATTGTTGAACTAGTGGAGACTTTGGGAATGGAGGGGTAGACATTGCACACAAAGCACAAGAAAAACACAACAGAAAAAAACAAGAAAATCTCTACACGTCTCTTGCAAACCACTAAAGCAAAAGAACTGCCAAAGGAGACAAAGGGTTGGTAGCTCCATATGCCCCGCAATTCACAAAGAGTATTTGCAAAAAACCTTCTAGATTGTGAACCTACAACTCAAAGGTCATCCGGGTACCGTTAATGCACCTTCAAAGATCATTTGGACAGTACGATAGGTCAGTACATTGTGCGGACAAAAGTAACCCAAGTACAAATTTGTACAGGAAGTATGAAATTGTACAAAATGAAGTAACCATATAAGAAAGTGTCATTATACAATGATGTAAGTTTTGGGTTTTGGAGTATAATGCTTATACTGAGGATTAATTGTGCAGCTGATTCCATCCTTGAACAAATAATAGGACAGTACAAAAGTATGGTATTGTACAATGAAGAAACCGCTTGAATTTAGAAGGAGCATAGTAGAATACATTTGAGAATGCTGAAGAATAGATTCAACATAGATGCACCAAATGAAAGATGCAATTTTTCAAAGTACGAAACAACTTGTGTAAGGAGACTACTAGCTACTGCAGTTAAAGTATTTAAGAAAATGGATGTATATTACAAATAAAGTCATCATAAATCATCCCTAATCCTCTTCCTCCCTAAACCAATGTAACAAAGCCCTAATTATGTTGATGTTGTCTTTGCTTATGCCGTAGGTAACCTCCCCACCTTTTTGCCTGCCTGGCTTTGGAATCATAACAAATTTACCATGCACCACAAGATGTGCATCAATATGGGCTGGTTGAGAGTTGCTCAAAAATACGTATCCATTCTTCTACTTTTGATAATAAGTCCCTTGTAAGATGAAGTCTCCAGCTTCAAAATCAAGGCCCAGGCACATTTGAAACCGCGCTCAACCTCATACTTCCCCCTTGTGCACTGCAGAATATAAAATTCCACCCCTTCAATATTGCCCTCCATAGTAGGGACAACAAAGTTTTCACCTGGCTGAATTAGATCTCCAAATTCCCCACCTTCAACGGCTTCCTTCTAATCCTCATCATTTGGAAAATTGTGGTATGTCATGTGGTCAGCCACTTCTTGGAGATAATATGGTTTTAGTTTCACCAGATTCCAATTTTCAACATGAGATCTATTCACGCAATTTGCAAATTCTCCGTCAAGACAATAGGCACAAAAGCATGAGAGTTTGCAAACATAAAGTTGCGTTGGATCTGCAACAGCAAACGAGTAAATTGAATGCAAGGCTTGGGAACCTTGCATAGTTTCACACTAATAGCTACAATCCCTCATAATGTCCTTGGGTATTTCCCAGAAGAATCTCTTTACTTCTTTGATGCAGGTCTTCTCAAAGTTGGTATCAACCATCCCTCCCATTGTTTTGTTCAAGAAAGACATTGCGTCATAAGCATTTTGCATCCACCGCCATGTGTTATGTAACTGGGACTGCCTCAGCGCACGCTTTGCAATAGCACCAGCTCCATCCCACTCTCCCTTCTCATGACTAGTTCCAAAAAAGTTCCAATTCATAGTACACCCATTTGTGGCGCCAGGATATCTAGCCACGAAATAGAATGGGTGGGTACCCTTGAACTGGCCTGCACAGCCGTCAAACCACACTATGTGGTGCTTTGGCTGAATCCCTGTATTGCAATGCATGAACAACAATCAATTCAAGCATACCATTTCTAAGTGCAGTACATAAGCTAGCATCAAAGCAAAAGGTTTTGATTCTCCGTGCTAGCCATAGAATACTCTTATAAGAGCTAGGCCTATAGTTTAAATGAGAGAGGAAGAGAAGAAATATAGAAGTAAAAGCAATGTCATGCACACCTTGAGTCTCAAGCCATTGCCAATGTTGCATCAAGCAATGCTGTACAAAAAGAGAATCATGCTTTTTGTCATCAGTTATGTAAAAATGCGATTCCTTCACCATGTCTCCATCAAGTTTAAAATGGTACGTGATGTGCACAAGGATACTGATCTGCATTGAGCACCAGTACATGCTTTGAATCTGGTTTTGAATCTCAAAAGTGTAGTTCTTGGCAAAATCAATATGTGATAAAACCACATCTTTGTCCAAACTTTGCATAGAATGCTTGCAGTAGTCGTCTTGCCACCTTGCAATGAAGCTGTGCTTCACAAATTGGGGCAATTTAGACTTGAAGTACTCAAAAAACACCCAAGGAAAGGTGTCTTTATATACCTCAACAATCCTCTTTTGAGACTTCCCATTCCATGTCACGCCAATGATTTCACTCTCAAAACACTTCCAGGTGACATTTGAAGACAATGATGACTTAAGAGGGAAAATCAAAAGCTTTGAAATACCACAACTTGCACACGTACCCATGATACATTGCAAAGCATGCCATTCTTCATTTTCAAGCTTAGGATAGACGATCTCCTGCCACAGAGTTGTTGTACTTGCATAAGTCTTCATATGCTCGTTACAACGTGACTCTTCCACACAAAAGAGACACAAATCACACACGCACTTGCAATTCTCTAAGATGTGGATTCCCCTTGTGCTGTCCCAAATCTGATTGAATTCCTCCTTGAGCATGTCAATTTCTACGTGGTATCTGCAACAACAAACATTCCTCTCGTTGCAGGCTCTAACAAAATAAAGCTTTAGTTTCTCAAAGGCTCTCTATTTGATTGGCACGTCTAGGTGCGCAACTTTAAACCGATGGAAGAATGCGGTCTGCAAGAATGCAAATTTTTTTTATGAGAAAGCGGTAATGACAAGTACAACCTTTGTCCAAATACCCTAAATCCTATTACGCAACAGTACACGTGGAGTACAAACCTTCAATAAAGCAACCATCCAACAAAGAAGGCACTCTGAATACTCAATCTTCAGACCTATTGTACAGATGTTATATACTATACATTTATTACTACACTATGTACTTAAATAGTTATAATAAATGTATTGCAGAGTACACATATAAGCCATCAAATAGCGGAAGGAAATACATGAAGGTGTGGGCATGCATAGTGTATATAACAGATGGAAAGAATATCTAAGATTGTATACATGACAAAGCAATAAGTGAATGAAGTGTTGCCTTACTGCAATTGATTGACAATACCTAGCTTTCAAGCAAATAGTGAGTGCAATGTTTCTCATACGTGTTGGGGCTCATCCACTTCTATACAATTTCCTTCTTATTGGGGCTTACTTGGGTCTCTTCTGTCCACCACTTTGTAACGAGGTCTTTAATCTCGTCAAGAAACCCTAGTCTCTTTTTGCGTCTTGCAAGTGCAAAAGGTGTTCCAAGCAGACGCACACTACTTTGGCAGGTTATAGCAATCCTTCAATTGGATGGACAAACTTTCAAAACTTGTGACAAAGCTGTGGTGCTTGTCACAGTAGAAGATATAGCTGCATCTAAGAGAACAACCTTCCTAGCAAACATATTTGCCAATTGAACACCCTTCACAACGTCCAATTCCAATTGATACACTAGTAGAAAATTCAGCACAAAATCAACAGAATTTCAACCAAAAACTGTTGATTTTTTCTGTGAATTTGGTCAAGTTGATTTGGATACTTTTCTGTTGATTTTCTATTGATTATTTACAGATTTCTGTTAATTTGTTGTTGATTTCTATTACGTATTTTATGTTGTTCAATTCTATTTCTTTTCATTTCTAAATTATTATTTTCATTGAATTTGCTTTTATCTTACGAAAATGTGAAATTTTTAGGGGACGGGCAACTGCCCAAATTTTTGGGCAGCTGCCCGGATTTTTGGACAACTGCCCAAACTTCCGGACAGCTGCATAAATTTCGGGGCAGCTGCCCAAGCTTTCAGGCAGCTGTCCAAATTTCCGAGCAGCTGCCTGAATTTTTGGGCAGCTGCCCGAGCTTCCGGGCAGCTGCTGGTAGCGGGGTTTGAACCCTCCACCTCTCCTCTCACACTGCACAACCTTAGCACATTCTCTAAACCATTAGAGAATGTGCAACTACACATGCACACATTGGTATCTTGATTCAATTTGTACATTAAATGTTCATGTCTTTAATAATCCAGTAGACTTTGGAGGCTATTTCCGCCCATTAAAGGACCTTTTTTCAAAAAACTTAGAACTAAAAAAAGTTGGTAAATGTATGTTACTTTCACCTCCAACAATTTTTTTGGATTTCAATCTTTTTATCAAAAGTTATGAGCTAAAATCAGAGAAGGTGTTTAGAAATTTTAAATAAATTGTTTATTTCCATCCTTTTGATTTTGTTTATAAATTTTTATTGGAATTCACAAATCTCAGAAGGATTGTTGCAGGCAAAGGTTGGATTCATTAATAATCATTATTTAGTGCTAGTTTTTTGTAAAAAAAACCTTATTTTGTTAAAATAGCCTCCATAGTTTGATAGCTTCAAATAACATGAAGTTGTGAAAAGTTACGGAATTAAAACCTTGCAATTATAAAATCAAAATTCTATTGACTTTTGAATAGTTTTGGATATTTTTTAAGGGCATTAATATGTGAACCACACCCTTTGAACTACTGTATCACACCCTTGGGGTAAATTTTAGATTTCTACCATCAAGAATTTGAGTTTGAGAATTTTGAATTCAAACTTGGACTTAGAGACCATGATATTGTCTAGGACCATAAAAAAGGTTGCAATTCAACAACACCCAATGAAAAAGCTTATCTTTTTTTACAAACGAAAGTAAAATTAACAATTTTCTCCCTAACTAAACTTTTTCATTAGGTATTGTTGAGTTGCAACTTTTTTTATGGTTCTAGACAATACCATGGTCTCTAAGCCCAAATTTGAATTCAAAATTTTCAAAGTCAGCTTTTTGATGGTAGAAATCTAAAATTTATCCCATGGTGTGGTATAGTAATTGGAAGGGTGTGGTACACATATCAATTCCCATCTTTTAAAGCTTATAAAAATATTTTATAAGATTGTTTTTTTTTAATTCATTTGGTTAGTAATAGAAGGAAAAACACTAAAAATACCCTTTAAGTCTTTCAAAATATCAAGTTTACGCCAAAAATATTTGAAACATAAAAAATATTCCTTATTTTTTGTAGGAATATCAATTATACTCCTATTATTTTGGAAAAATGATAAAAAAAAACTCTTCTATTTTGAAATGTTAAATATATCCTTGTATTATTTGAAATGTAAAAACCACCTTTGGTTTCTTGTAAGAATTTGCATTAAACTATACACTTGGTTATCATGTAACACAAAGATATTTTTGGTACTTTTAATCCTTACGGGACATGTATGATTTCTTCAAAGAATTGAGGAGCATCATTTATATTTGTTTGTAAAGAAATTTTGGTATTTAAAACAATAAAATGTTGTACTTTTTATATAAAATTTTGTTGAATTAGTGAAGTTGTGTCCAAAAGTATCTAGATCAACAACAAATTGTTGAGATTTTTGTTATTATGGTCATGTTTTTACTTGACTTTAAAGGCTGCTAAGTTTAAATCTTACCAAATTGTGAAAAGTAAAGAAAATAAAACCAGTCAATGTACACTCAAACTTCTAAACGATTCTTTTTTTTTGAAAACTTCTTTTATTTATGAAAACTTCAAAAAAATTTGATGAGGTCCAAAGAGATTTTAGAAAGATTTCAAAAACAAACCTACACTATTGATAGTTTTTTTGAAAGTATTTTGATGATTTACAAAAAGATTCCTAAAGGACTCTAATTTAGTCTAAGAGATTCTATTTCTATAAGTATTTTGAAGTACTTTAACAAATTTCATAAAGATTTTAAAAAGATTCTCAAAGATTCCAAAAAGGTTCTTGAAAATTCTTAGAGATTTTCAAAGATTTTTTGAATTTCAAAAAAGATTCTCAAAAGATTTCCAAAGCTTTTCAAAGATTCTCAATTGTTCTCAAACATTCTCAAAGATTCCAAAATACTTGAAAAGATTCTCAAAGATTCCGAATGATTCTCAAAGATTCGTAAAAGATTTTCAAAGATTTTCAAAGATTTTCAAAGATTTTCAAAGATTTCTAAAGATTCTTGAAGATTCTAAAAAGATTCTCAAAGATTCTCAAAGATTCTCAATTGTTCTCAAACATTCTCAAAGATTCCAAAAAAACTTGAAAAGATTCCCAAAGATTCTAAAAAGATTTTCAAAGATTCTCAAAAATTCTCAAAGATTCTCAAAGATTCTCAAAGATTCTCAAAGATTCTCAAAGATTCTCAATTGTTCTCAAACATTCTCAAAGATTCCAAAAAAACTTGAAAAGATTCCCAAAGATTCCAAAAGATTCTCAAAGATTCTAAAAAGATTCTCAAAGATTCTCAAACATTCTCAAACATTCTCAATTGTTCTCAAACATTCTCAAAGATTCCAAAAAAACTTGAAAAGATTCCCAAAGATTTCCAAAGATTCTTGAAGATTTCAAAAAGATTCTCAAAGATTCTCAAAGATTCTCAATTATTCTCAAACATTTTCAAAGGTTCCAAAAAAACTTGAAAAGATTCCGAAAGATTTCCAAAGATTCATGAAGATTCTTAAAAGATTCTCAAAGATTCTAAAATCTCAAAAAGATTCTTAAATATTCTTAAAAATCATGAAAAGATTCTCAATGATTCCCAAAAGATTCTTGAAGATTCTTAAAGATTCACAAAAAATTCCCAGAAGATCTTCAAAAGATTCCAAAATTTCTGTTGATTTAGATAATGGTGTCCAAATCAACAGAACATATTTAGTTTTTTACAGAATTTTGTTAAATTAGTCAATTAGCGTGGGCAAGTGCCCAAATCAACAAGAAACTGTTGGTTTTCTGTTGTTTTGGAAGGAGTTTTCTACTAGTGTTCTTCCGGGTCTTCTACGTTAGGAACTAGTTATTTCATGTACAGGTGTGAATGAGCTCTTAGTTGTGCAAGGGGAAATGTATTACTATCACATTGATTATACTTATACTTCATAACCTCTAGAATTAATAAGGTTATGTTTTTATACCTCACATTTTCATCACTCTAAATATGAATACAACAACACTAAAGTGGGAATAAGGAGCAACAAGTGTTGAACATTGAGCAATGAGCGGTTAGAATGTTAGATTTGATCAATTATTGATGATTAATTATTAAAAATAAACATGTTAAAGTAGTAAAAGGTGAAGTTATAATAAAAAATAGTGAAGCTTCAACTATCGGAGTAGAGAATATTACAAAGAAAACTTGAAATAAGAGATTTTTTTAAAAATTCATCCAATGCCCTAAATAGAGTGAGCAAAAACAAAAATGGTAGAATTCTTCATTTTTTGCAAATGAAAGGAATTTAGTGATGAATTACATTTGTAATTCATTCATGATTTAATGTCATTCATACATTCACCCATCCAATTATCATCTAATTGATACAATTATTAGATGGCAAGTACAGTTCAAGAATTTGTTTCATTGATTTGAAAAAGAGAGTTGGAAAAAAACAAAAAACATTCTTCAATAACAAACATCTTTTAGGAGAGATATAAATATACAATGAACATTGTTGAATAAAATTATATAGATGCTTAGATTTTACATGGTTTTATAGCTAAAAACACGATATTCGTTAAATTGGGAAAAATGGAGGTGCCATTTTGTACTCCACCTCAATTCCAAAAAATTGCTTTAAACCAGATTTGAAGGTATCAGATATAGTATGAGCCACTAAGTTTTTTTCCTTTGCAAATTCCTCCTCTCAAGTGAGTCTCAAGTGAGGACTCGTGTACCAAAATAACGTAGCTAGCTCGGTTTGAGGTGAACTCCTCAAAGTCCCAAAATGTATTATTTTTCCCAATTTAATGAATATCGCGTTTAAGATGTCAACTTCTCTTAGAATCAGTTAGAAAGAGTGAAGAATCAATATATTGAGATTTGCCATAGGCAAGGTAGCTCCATTGTTATACTTGCAACACATAGAGTTCAACCCTTGAAAAATCGAGCAACCCTTTGCAACGAGTACAATATGGAGTATTTTTCTTGTATATAGAGTGCATCCACACCTTTATTACATTTGAGATCAACAAAGAAGCTAGAATATAGATCAATGATGTTCTAATGAGGTAGTCAAGATCCCAAATTATAACTTTTGTTGGTAGCAAATGCCAATTATACAGTAGCATGCATAGTATGTATTATAGTAGCTCGGTCCTTTAAGGGTTAAGCCTCTAATTCCAGAAAGGCCTTTGATAAGATTTTACAAGTTTATTGACAAATAAGTCTAATCTCATGTCTAAGGAAGTCTCAAAAATTGCTGAAGTTTAATGATGAATTTTGCCACAAACCTGACAGCCTTAAAGACAGGCATGTTGCTAATAGAGCACACACTTGCTTGAAATCTCAAGAGGTCTATGATTCAAAAAAACAACTTCATTGACATACTATAGTCACTCTTCTTGGAATCAAATAGGTCTCATGAAGCCTAGCTCAAGCACTATCTAAGACTAGAAAATTGCAATGACAAGCTTATACAGAATACACATCAAACATTCTTAGTATAAAAAGAGACTTAAGTCCATGCAATAAAAAAACTTGTTTAGAAATATGGTCACTTTCTTAATCCTAAGGAGTTCTTGAAACATTCTACTCCAAGTTTTAGCTTAGAGTAAGTTTTTTTAATATCTATGTAACTTCATAAACATTAAACATTGCATATGACAATGTTTTTTTGCAAAAATTGTTTTTTAATGTATTTTTTAATATTTATGATTTTACATATGGTTATGAGATTGTCTTTGGAGAGTCACACTATGCTCTTAATTTCAATTACCAAATTTAATAAGGTACATAATAATTTCTCATTGTAGATGTTATCTAGCTACATAATAATCTAATGCCAATTCTATCAAATATCAAATATATAAGAGAATATAACCCTAAAGATTGCTACCTATAAGAAGTAGCTTTATTTCATCAAAGCTTAAACACGCTCCGTGTATATATTTGTTATTTTCAATTTTGGCATTCCATATAAACTTGAAGACATAATATAAATGCTTGCATTTTACTCAGGATTGCTTACTACCAGAAGCAGCAATACTAATAGTGATGAAGTCTTTGCAAGTACAAGAAGGGAAGTCCAAAAGTGTAATGCAATATTTCTACTAGAAGGAAAAGACGCCAAACATTAAGGCTATTACTTTATCATAGCCAAAGCATGGAATAATTGTTTCGATTTCAAGATAACCTTTAAATTACATGATGTCTCCTATTTGTTGTGGTGCTCAACAAGCTTTAGGGTTTTGGCTAATAGTCCTTCCCAATTACTTTGTGGGTTGCATGTTACCATTAGGTAGTAAGACAATATTATTTAAATATTTGAATTTAAGTTGGATACACCTTTAACTTCTTCCAAAAAAAATCACAAATTTAATGAGATGTATCTCATATGCAATGGGCCACAATTTTAAAAAAAGAAGCCAATTGTGAATCCAATTAATTTGAAAACTACCAATACAATGCAAAAAATTGTCTGCACAAAACTAAAACTCAAAGTTAATGATGGCTTCATTCTGTATTTTGTCATACGCCCATTGTACGTAGGTGCTACCATTCTACTCTTCTTTAGTTTGTTTATTTTGGCATTACAAATATTTTTTCATTCCTGCTTGGACTTTGTGGCAAACCTTTCATTTTTCCATACATTTTGCATTGTGCCACAAAAAAATTTGTTGTTTAATTCATTTACCTTGATAGCATAAAGACATAGACAGCTTAGTTCTCTTTCTTTAGTTGAAGTTAGCATAAATGCACATGCTTTTGTATGTGATCTTATTGATTTTGCTTAAATTCTTGATGCAAAAAACTTCATTATACCCTATTGATGAAAATCAAAGATAGATCCAAGTAGCATGTTTAACTTGCATTTGACAAAGCCAAACACCTTTTTGCCTTCCAAATTGAGAACTTGTGTTGTGAAGTGGTCAACTTTTGGTTGGCAACAGCCTCCATAAATTTTGCTGAATTTTAGTATGTTTTGCAACTCAAAGGCAAAGCTCATCTAAGCGAGGATGCATGTGTACAAGGCATACCTTTAGTAGAAAGCACAGTAGTTTGTTGATTATTGAATAGATTGCATTTTGTTATCTATTGTGACAACATATAAGCATGTTCTTCTCTTTTCAAACATTTATAGTTACTTATTGTGAACAACTTCCGCTAAGTTATATAAGGGCACATTGCAAATTCTTCCAAATTCAAGTTTTCTAGTAACAATTACAAAACTTGGTGAAAATGTGGTGGTTCTTTGGTTTAGAGTTGCCTCATCTAGTGATACTAAGGCCCCCTTTACATTGGAGCTGAGAAGCCATGGAGAGAAAAATTCTAACCAATGAAAACTACAAAAATTCAAAAGATCAACAATTGTCATTTATATTGGAGTATTTTTTCCAAGGGACAATAAAAAGAGAAAATGAGGTGGACAACACTTTTGTACTTTGTGGAAATGAAAAAACACAAGTTTTTGGTCCCCAAAATTATAGTTAACCCCTAAAGGACCAAAGAGCCTAATATGGCCGAAAGGGGTGCTTGGAGGTGTGAAAGGATACAAAAGAGGCATTTTTAGCTCAAATTTTGGTCTGCCACTCAAGTCCAAATGGAGTTGTTAGCTCAAGAAATTTTTTAATTGGCTTGCTGTTCCTTGAAGCGCCTCCTTTGCTTTAGATTCTACATGGAATATGGAAAACATTCTATTTTTCAACAAATAGGAGAAAAACGTCTTTGGACAAACAAAGGGAGCCAGGGTTGCTAGGAGGCTAGCCTATGAGCGGGAGCTTGTGAGCCTGGGAGCCTATGAGCACAAAGTTTAGGGGCTAGAAATTTCTAGAAAGGACCTATTACCATGGGGTTTAGGGTTTAGGGTAAGCCAGATACATATTACCGTGGAAACGGTTTAGGGAAGGTTAAGTTAGTATTATTGTCAATTGTAAAGGGTCGGCTCAAAGAAAGGGTCCTCAGTAATAGGGTTCAGGGGGTTCTAAGCATACTTTGTTAGCAAAATAATACAAATGCTAAAGGTAGTGGACTAGACCATAACAAGATTGTTGAGGGATTAGAGTTTAGGGTTCAAACAAGGCCAAGCACAAATATATAGTATGTATGGAATGATACAAAAAATAAAAGTCAATCCAAAGTGTAAGGGTTGAAGGTGCTATGCCATACTTGTCTCATTAGCTGAGTCAGTACTAGCAGTGTCTATAGAGGATCTCCGCCCTACTGCTGCCATCACGTCCATGAATGGTAAGACCTCACTAGAGTATCTAGGAGCAGACAAGGAAGGCTTCTTACTACCATATACTACATAAGCATTTCCCATTTTTTGTGCATACTCTAGATAGAAGATGGTCTTATCCGGACTAATCCATACCGCCGAGCTAGACTTGCTTTTGGACTTCTTCTTCTTCATCCCCGCTTGGTTGGATAAACAAAATGCAAAAAGTGTCAGAATACAAAACATTGGCGTGTATAGCAAAGAAAGGAGAAATTTGGAATGAAACGTATGTACAAGCTTTGGTTTTCCTTTGGAACTCCATGGGAATAATAGGGCCTGCCTTGGGATCTTGCAATTCTAATATTGCAGGCACTACCTCCATTTGCAATGGAAGAGCTGAAGCCAAAGGTACATTCCAAATCATAGGTTTGAGTATAGCCTCAAAAAGATGGCCGTTGTGCTCTAATGCCAAAATATTGCATACGCTTGCACAACAGGCTTTGATGGACGCACCTACAGAAATCTAAAACATACTTCAATTAAGAAAACACAATGAGCTTCAAGTATATAGAACATTCAAATAAAAAGTAAAAAAGCAACGTATCGCTAGAGGCTATGCAGTCAACTACAACATCTCCATTAGCAGATCCGGCTTCAATAAGCAGCTGATAAAATAGAGCGCCTTTCTCTCTAGGGCCTCTTCAAGTTGTGGTTCCATTACGGGTCAAGTGATTCTTCCCAACAAAATTTGTGAGCATATCAGTCTGTCCAACATTGCCGCCCATCTTATCCATCAACTTTGTATGATTGAAAGAGAAACCAGAGACCTTGTCCTTCCCCAAATCTTTCACTAGTAATGAGACACCAAATTTATGAGTCTGCAGAACTAAGAATAAAAAAATTTCATATCAGTACACATTAACCCCAAAATGATCTACAATGAAATCAAACAAATTCAACACACAGAACTCAGCGTGGAGGATAAATCAATAGCTGAAGTGAGGTGCAAACAATTCATTGCTTCCCATTTCTTTCTAATGGTCATCCCATAGGTCTTGCATACTCCAGCAATGCAAGATAAGGAGGTTTTGATGTAGAAGTGCACCACTGTAACAATACCATCGACATGAAGGTGCTTCTCAGCAAATGCAAAAGTAGCATTCATTACGTCAAATTTGATGTCCATATTCCATAAGGGAATGTCACTCTCAGACGCCAAAATCCCTAGAACCGCTAGATTCTCTTGGCAATCAACTAGCACAAGGTCAACGAGTGCATCAACATGCACCTTTCCTTCAAAAGCCGCTTCTTTCCTTTGGCAACCTGCACTAGCAAGCCCTCAAATATAAATTGAACATCAATACTTTAAGAACATCAACAAAAGCACTACAATATAATCCAGTTATGGATAGTGGTAGTAAAAAATAGAAACAAGACATTCATTAATGAAATCAATACCTTCTGCAAGAAAGTCAAAATGTCAAAGTAGTTGTTAGGGCCTTCCTTGTTGTTGTCCATGTCCTCTACAACATCAGAAATATCGGTGTTCCTAATCTTCTCTTCTATGTCGACAGCCAAAATGTCATGAACAACCACAACATCTCTCCCTTCTAGCAAGGTCTCCTCCTTGTCAGTCAAATCAATAGCCAAGCTCTTCCTCTTCAAAGTTCTTTGAGACCGGGTCTCCATGTTGGACATTCCAGCCATTGGAATTGGTGTTAGGTTAGAACTTGGCACCGCCACCTTTGCTGCCTAGCCTCTAGGTTTTGGTCCCTTCTCCTTCTCAGCAGCTTTCTCTTCGGCTTTCTTAATCTTCTCAGCCTCCTTTGCAACTTTCAACTTGACAATGCTAGCCTGCTTCAACTCCTTCTTCAAGTCCACAATAGTCCTCTTCTCAATTGCTTTGGCTCTTGCCGCATCATCCAACGCCCTAAACTCATCAATATCTAAGTCAATGACGCCAACCCCTTCTAATGACTTTTGCAACTGCACCTCAGAGGGGTGAGTGAACTCAACATTGCAATCCAAATACCAACCATTACTAGCCAAATGAGCAGTAGTAAAGTTCCTCCACTAAGTAGGTGTAAACATGTACTCTGCTAAGCTACTGTCTTGCCATGAGTATAGGAAAGGAGGAAGGTTGTCACGTGAAATGGCCTTTTTTGCTTGGAGCTCATGCTTGAAGTACCTTCAACCAAGAAACAAACATGGACAATATATTGTTGTTAACTTTCAATAATAAGCACACTAAAAACAACCTAAATTCATAGGGATTGGATTCAAAAAGTAGAACAATGACAAATGAAAGAGAGAAAAGTAACCTTCTCCAATGCAAGTACAAAATGATGGTCCCATGACATTCTAGAGCATATTTTCTAAACCCTCAGCTCACTACCAATGATACTAAAATTGAAGGAAGCAAAGCAAACCTAATGTAATTGACCACCTCCATATGAAAAACATACCAATGGAAGACCCGTTGAATTGCTTGCTTTAACCCTTGAAACTTGGTAAAACACTCTCCCTTTTTAAAATTACCCCTGCCTTTAAGGTACCTGTTGAATCCTTGATCCCAGATTTTTTGACGCCACCCTTCAATATACTTGGCCAGTGTCTCATGCTCCTCTGCAACATGCATATTCACCTGCAAATTATCCTTTTTCAGGACATTGTCAAAGTAGGCGGCTGCACCTTCCTCAATCTAATTATGAACAAGCAAAAACCAAATTTCACGCATCATTGATTAGACTTGAATAATGAAAGTATTTCACTCAAACAAAATCAAATATTTCAGAGGTGAATAAAAGGCCCAAAGATGAGTTGAAGCTTACCTCGGCATAAAAAGCACACTTTGCGAGAAAATTTTTTAGAAGATCATCTAGAACTGGCTTCAGCGGAAAATGCCTGGCCTCCCGAGAGGGTAATGATGAGTTCCACCACCTTAAGAACTTGGTCTTGTGGGAAGCCATTGTGCAACACATAGCGACAATCTGTAGATTGTCTAAAGTCATCTCCGGAAATTCATTCAAGCTGTAGTGAAGCTTGACCTAAAAAACAAAACCATATGAGATAGGCCAATGGTGACCTTCTAAAAGCCTTTCACAAAAAAAAAGCAGCAATTTCAAGTACCTGCTCCAAGAATTCTTTGCCATTGCTGGGATGCACTACGGCAACAAGCTTCATCATCTTGCCATAAAGCTTTTTGGTCCTTGCCTTCACCCTAGCGCGCATGGCATTGGCTATGTCAGTCTCTACCTACTCCTCATTAGCGGTTGCCTCATTGTATTTTCAAAGAGCATTATCCGCACCAGCAGATATCTCTAGCTGCAATAAAAGAGACAATTAGCATGAATATGCACAACTCAAATGAAGCACCGTAACATTCAGAAGCAACAATTAGCACTCACTTCCAACAATGAATCAATACAACTCGAACCCTATCCCTATTACAAGCAACTAAAGGGTTGACAAAAATGAGTATTATACATTAGGTCAGATAGCATAACATAAACTCCAAACTCTAAATCACAGCAGTCAACTAAATTTGGAAAACAAATAGAAACAAGTATTCACGGTTGCGCAAATTAGAGCGCCACGCACAGCTGCGTCTACGAGGACGAGCAACAATAAGAGGCTACCTCAAATAGTAAGGGACAAACATGAATTTAATGATGCAAGACTAAGCTTCAAGGTGATGCGGATTAGCAAGCCACTAGAAACAGCGTTGATGACAACGCTGCTCTAGGTGGCATGCTGATTTGTGTCACCCAAGGCCATAAGAGGCTAGTTCAAAAACTAACGCGTCAAACTGATATAACTAATGCAGTGACTTATAGTCTTAGGGTGGTGCGGATGCGCGCGTCCCTTGGAACAGCGTCGGCGACAATGCTGCTCCAAGTAATGCGCGCATCCGCGTCACCTTGAGGCTATAAGATGCTGCTTGAAGTTGTCACGCGTGATCAAAACATTTGTGTTGGCAGAGTTAACTCTAGGTGACGCGTGCATCCGTGTCACCTCGGAGCTAACTTTGCCAACACAAACACAAAGCAGCAAGCACAACATACAAAACGCAAGACTACACATTGGGGTGACACAGATGTGCGCGTCACCCTGGACCTAACCTTGCCAACACAAACACAAAGCAGCGAGCACAACATACAAAACGCAAGACTATGCGGTGGAGTGACGCGGACGCGCGCGTCACCCGGAGCTACATCGGTGCCGATGCTGCTCCGGGTGACGCGCGCATCCACGTCACCCTGAGGCCTAGAGAAGCTGCTTGAAGCTATTACGCGCGATTAAGAGATTTGTGTTAGCGGAGTTAGCTCCGCGGTGATGCGGATGCGCGCGTCACCTGGAGCAGCGTCGGCGTCAACACTGCTCCGGGTGACGAGTGCATTTGTGTCACCCCGAGACTATAAGATGCTGCTTGAAGCTGTCACGCAAGATCCAAAGATTTGTGTTGGCGGAGTTAGGTCCGAGGTGACGCGGATGCGCACATCACCTCGGACCTAACTATGCCAACACAAACACAAAACAGTGAGCACAACATACAAAAAGCAAGACTATGCGTCGGGGTGACGCGCGCATCCACATCACTTGAAGTCGGGAATTACAATCACGTGCTTGTTATCATTACATTAATACGGAAACTGCCTTTATTCCTTCCACTGCACATTGGCTCCTTGTATTTTCCTTGGGGTTGTTTAGTGCGCATTTGCACATGCGTAGTTTAGGGACTAAAAAGTTTATGGTTACATCTGATCATGACATAGCAATGGCAAAAATGCAAATCTAGAAGGTTTAGAGCAATACTCTATAAATGAATGCTGTCAAGACCTCCGCTGGGGTGGTGTACCAAGTTTTCCTCAAGACTGTGTTTGTGCATTTCCTCACTTCAGAAGGGCGCAACATTTCCACAAACTTGTCCACGGGGAGGAGCTCGTACTTCTAGATTCGGTAGATTGTGTGGACTAGGTTGGTCTTCACGTGCGAGTCTTCAGTGTACCTATAAGAATACCCAAGCTACCCCTCATTAGTCCAATGACATCAATTGCCTTCCGTTATTTGTAGTGTATGTAAGCATAATGCAAATAAATCAATGAATACTTTTGTAAGGAGTTACTTGTTTATGTCATGCATGACCTGCAAGACAAGCTCGTTTTGTCCCTTTGTCTCCAAGACAATTGCGTCAAATAAAATATGCTATGTTGTGTCTAGGAGATGATGCTTGTTGATATGTTTCATCCATGTAAGTCTTCTGTGGTTTCCGTCACAGACGTAGAACTTCAGATTCATCAAATATAACAGCTCCGGATGCGTTGCCAAGGCCTCCTTGAAGATGGTGTTCTTTGCATGCCAAAGTGTCCTCTAGGATGACATCTCCTCCGCCGTGAAGTTGCTCTCCTCCCCAACTTCATTGGTTGTGGAAATATAAAAGACTAGAGAACCATCCCAATAGACATGTACAAACTCATTTTTTAGCTTGGTCAGATTGTTGGATAAGGTTGGTTTGACCATCAGCATCAGGACAAGCCGGATCAGGAGGACTCAAAAACAAAACAAAGATTCCAGCTTAAGTTGGAGCCCTGCTATGGTGGTGACAGCATTCACTTTTTGCATCCGGCAAAGATCATTTTCAAAGAGCTTTGCTTCCTCCTCGTTAGGCTCGTCTTCCAAAACCATTTCCTTGTCCTCTTCTTCACCAAACTCAGGTTGCGTCATTTCCTCTGTCGCCAATGTGCTCGTATACACTTCGGCTGGCGTGAGCTGCAGTGGCGCCATGCCCTCCTGCGGATGTGTGGACGAAACCATCACGGCCTAGGTAAACACCACGGGCATCATTTGAGGCCAATACTTTTGGAAGTTAGTATAGGAAAATATTTTATTGCAGCCAAGCTTTCGATTTTGCAGAACAACAAAAATTTCTGTGATTGAGTATAGAAGAAAGCATTGTAACATAGAAAACGAAATATATTGAGAGGTTTAGGCCTCACCTCTATTGGTCCGCTTAGATCAATTTCACGCTCATCCTTGTCACGGGAAGGGAGGCCCATACCCTTGTCCTTTTGGACATTTGCCGGCAGCATCTCTGCATCACCTGACTCCTTTGAAATCTGTATTGACTCAACGGACAATGCCTGATCTTGCTTGCCAATGGCTTTCTTTGAAGGTCGTAGCGCCCTCTTGTCCTCAGAGTTTGACTCCATAACTGCAAGTTTTCTCAAATTCCTTGTTTGCATCATTACTTCAAGCACCTTGCCCCCTTGCAAACACCACATCAGTTACTTGAGCGCCTGATGCGGAATTCCAAACAACAACAACTTAAATTGTGAACCGTATCCAAAATGGTGTTGTCTCTAGCCAAACGATACTTTGGATTCTTGCTTTGATTACAATAAGGGCTACTAGTAGCACCAATGTCACTATTCATGTAGATGTTGTTTGCACTGGTTTCTACGGTGCAGTTCCCGCAAGGCGCGGTGACGGAATTTGATAAGATTGACTTTCTTCACCCTAACTAGAGGCAAAATATCTAGCGTACCAATTTGTTAATGCAAACCCTAGTTCCACTTTGTGCCCTCAATTCTTGTCCTCATCGGCGCTAGAGCTTTACATAACCAAAATTGAAACAAATCTGAAGAGTCACCGAAAATCCATCAAACCCTAATAACGTAGCGGTTTAGGACGCAACGACAATGTGACAAGTAATGCGGATCTACACTCACAACGCGGCACGGCTGCAGTCGAGCGGGTTATACCCTCGGCAACAAAAAAGGAGGACAATGGTGAGAGCATTCAGGATGTTAGGAAGAGAGAATCCAATGGACGAGTAAGACCCACTGAGCCCTAGGGAAGCCGTTTAGAATGAGCACAACACCGCCTTGACCTAGAATTTTGAAAATCTGGCCTTTAGATTAATAATGAAGTTAGGGTTTGTCCCACTTTTGTTAGGGTTCAGTCTACATGTGTTCTATTAATTGCTCTTTTTGGATTTTAGTTCAAGCACTAGTGATATGCCGTTCCTCTTGGGAGCATTATAGTTTCACTGAAGGAAAATGCTCAGATTGAAGGCATTGAAAAGGGTCCATGTTTTTTTTTTGAATAAATTTTCACTCTGCTTGAATAAATGAAAAGGTTGTTAGGGACATCTTCATCCGCGGTGGACAAAAAAATTGACTGCATGTTTAACAAAGTTATTGTCATTCTTCTAGCAATGGATTGCATTCTCAACTACAAATTCTCTCTTTATATACTTTTCTAGGTCTCTATTCAAAAGTACTAGAACATGATGAACTAAACTAATTCATATTGTGCTTAGTTAATTATGTAAAATGTACTTCTCTAACATTGGTATTGTTTGTGAACAACGTCCTAGTACATAACCACTTCTTGGTACACAATACCTCAATCATGAATCCAACTTCTCAGCTGAAGACACTTAACAAACTACAACGACCGATTCACTACAATAATACCTACTCTGTCAATAGCAACTCAGTTGATGTTGATGTTTGACTAGGCTTTGTCTTGATTAAATCTTTCTCTTTTGGCTTTGGGCTAGACTGTTCTACTTCACATGCACAATCAAACTCTTCAAATGTTAACACTTTTTGGACCCTCTCACAAGTTTCTAAAAGCTCTGAGATGAGCTTTGTGCATCTCTTCATTCTATGTTGACACTTCAATGGCATGACTGCAATAACTACCACTTCTATAAACAACACATTCAATTACAACTCTATGCAAGTTATAAGTCAAAGTGCTACAAGACGTCGTCACTACTATGACCAGATTAATTCAAATGACCAGGTTCTTTGCGATAATAAAGCTTGCTTGCAGGAAAATTAAATGGATGAACTCTTTAGACAAACGGATGTTAATGTGACTTTTGTTACAAAGGTATTTTGAATTGGTAATCCCACTACTGTACTTCCTCTCCAACCCATTACTACAATGACCAAGTGAAGACGTGTGCTTAACTGACGGGAAGAGTATTAATTATAATTACCTTCTTTGACAAACTGTAATTTAATTTACCTAACCCGCAACCCATTTAATGGTGTGAATCATGTTGGATTCCAAATCCTTTCAAAATTACAGACAACAATTTTGGCCGGATTATTGCTGTCGATCTGATAGTTGTTGATGCGATCCACAAGTACCAATGATGTTAAGTTCAAAATCTTTACATACCTGCCATATTCCAAATCTGACGGCACCATTCTGACATTATAAGCATTTTGAAAAGCTTAGGCCTATCCTATACCAACTTCTACTGACAAGTCTAACCATTATTATAAAATGCAGTTTAATGTTGATTGTTCTTCTTTCAAGAAAAGACATTCAAATTAATTCATTTAGTACGGTTTCCTAAATTATTTAATTTGCCGATGCCGGTTTGTTTTATAATGATAGTGATATGGTGCCCATGTGATTCAGAAACCCTTTTTACATGGGCAGTAAATATTAAGCTCCTACGCTCTCACAATTTCATTGTGTGTTATTCATTGAATCAAATCCTTCATTATTGGATTTCCTAAACAGCATACATATCCGCCCTAATCATTCTTGGCACCGCAACCTATCTCACTTGCTGCAATTACACTCTTTGGTTAGTCATGGTTTTGGTCTTGCATACGTATTGCTCACCCTCATTGTTAGTCTCTCTTTTTCACTCCTTCCATTTTCTTATTGTAAAGTACCCAATTTGTTTAATGTAGTACTCTGGTAGTGTGATTTGTGAGCAGTATGGCTTCAATATGTGCGGACGGCCATGAGATCCCACTAGTTCTTCCGTTGGATGCTCATGGTAAAGCTAGAGTGTCAAACCACCTCTTGCATGTTAGGTTTTGTTTCAGTGAAAGATCTGTGTATGTTGAGGAGGAGAGGCGGTCAATTGATGGCGTTTTGCTTGAGTGCATTCCAGTGTTGAAAAGTGTAGAAGACAATGCTAAGTTCTAGAACTTACACTCCGAATCATTTTGTGTGTATGGTCTGCCAATGGTGACAGCCTCATTTTGTACCAATAACCCTAGTTGTAATTCTAGTGGGTCCAATGTGGACATACCCTACATACCTCCTTTGCTTATTGTAGTTCCAACTAATCAGGAAAATCGTCTTGAAACTACGGCACTCCCTCCTAGACCTGTCAAATTGGAGAATGTGTCACCCGTGCTTGAGTTGTCCAGTGAGTTTGAGGAGGATACCCATGCCACTGATGATCCTCCACTAGTTTCACCATGTGGGAATTTTAACGTGGTCTTACCCGTAGACAACCAAAAGCCCATTACTCTATCCAGCATAGGGACACCGTCAAACCAATCACGTCCTCTACTTCACCCAAATAGCAAGCATCCCAATATTTTAGAGTGTTTGAAGAAGTTAGCGAGCATGCACCGCCATAGAAGTGAATTTTCACTGCTTGATTACTCTGCTCTAAAGCATCACCATGTAGATTATATGCCTCCATGCTATGATGGTAACATCTTGTTTGAACTCCCTCCATGTCGTTTTGATTCTGCAGCGACGGCCGCCAAGAACTTACAGGGGATGGAGAAACGATGTGATGGTCATTTGTGGTGCAAACTGAAAACAACAAATATCCACAATGATAATAATTTGTTCTTTTGGTTTATTGTTTGCATGGGTCATTTGGCATGTGTCAATGCTGAGTGTGAATTCAAAGTGAGAGCAGGTCATTGCAATGAAGCAAAGTGGAGTGGGAGCACAACAATTGCATTTTGAGTTCGCAATGTTCTGCCAAAAGATTGCACTATTGTTTGCAAGGTCTACAAATTGCCCTCCAATTGCGTCAATTTATGCGATGCACGGTTGTACTATGTGTATAGCAAGAATGTTAGAATGATTAGGGCAGCTATTGATTTGGGGAATCATGATCATTCGGTTGTAAAGGGTTTGTACAAAGACTCTTCCAATGAGATCCGGGATCTCATAGCTATCCAAGTAGCTAAGACTCCCAAAGCAACCATATCTGCCATTACTCTAGCTGTTGGCTATGACTTTCTTTCTAATCATCTGTACCATAGCAGTGATGGTGAGAAGACCATGCTAGATGACATTGGCAGAGACAAAGTCATGGATCATTTTTGGGGACTGAGTAGTCCAAACATACGCAATCTTATCTTGTCCTTACGGTCAAATAACCAAGGAGGTGTCCTTGACAAGCTAATGACAATGAAACAACTATCAAAGTTTGAATTTATTCATGATAGTGTGTTTCCAAGCCAGGATTAAGAGAAAGTTTACTTATTCAAAATGCTGACAGAGGGACCAGGTAGTGGCATTGATTTAGTGAAAAGAATGCAATTAGGAGGTGACCTCTAGTTATCTTGGATGATATTTGACCACGTCAAGCAAATAGATGATAGGACTACAATGGCTTGTCATGTATATGATTCGAGATACAAGAAGGTGATAACTATTGCTACCTATGATATGCAATCCGAGAATACTGAAATCCAAGTACAATTTTGGAAGTCATTGAATGCCGTGATGTCAAGGTTTGGAGTTGAAAGTCCAAACTTCAAAGGTTTCATGGCTAACAGCGCGATGGCAAACTGGAGAGCTGTGCAAATTGTTTATGGGTCTAAAATTGCTGAGGAAGTCATGCAGAATCGAGAGCAGACATGTCTTCTACACTGATGAAGTTCACTAGTGAAACATACGCATAAGTACATCAAGGAGACACTGCAGCAACAACACATTACACTTTGCAAGCAGTACAAGGACTCCAACACAATGGATGATGTTGAGACACGATATTTGGCTATTTGTTCTTGGTGGCTATCGTCGGGAGCTGCATTAGAAGATGTGTTGTCCCATCTAAACCATTGGCTAGACTTCTAACACTTTCGTTACAAGCAATGGGGTGGCTCATCACAAATGGTATGTATTTTTTGCCTCTCTACATACCACTGGACGTGTACATGTCTTTGAGTATGATGTTAACTAGCTTGTAGTGTGACATCTTTTCTGATGTAAGAGTTGATCTTCATGTAATACTTCCACAAGATTGATGTTAGTCTTTGAACATTTGTCCAAGAATGATATCCATGTATGTGTATAGTCCGTGAGAATAAATCACAAATTGTTAGTGGGGGTAGAGAATCTGTTGGTTCCATCAATGGAACATTCTTCCAAGAATGATGTTTATGTATATGCATTGTCCATGAGAATTAATCACAAATTTCTAGTGGAAGTAGAGAACCCATTGGCTCATCAATGGAACATTCTTCTAAGAATGATGTTCATATATGTGCACTGTTCGCATGGGTAATTCACCAGTTTCTTGTGGAAGTAAAGAATCCCTTAGTTCTATCAATGGAACATTCTTCCAAGAATGATGTTCATGTATGTGAACTGTCCATGAGAATAAATCACCAATTTCTAGTGGAAGTAATGAATCCCTTGGTTCTTTTGATAGAACATTGTGTAAGAGTATAGATGTTAAAACAAACATATACTATTGAGTAAAATATAATATTGATCCAGAAATTAAGTTTACAATGAATAAGTGTTTACTTATATATTAATCTCTGTCTAGCTTTTACTTTAACTAACTAAAAGTAAAAGTTCTTTTACTTTAAGTTCTATCTTTGAATTGAAGTTATCTTAGATTAGGGAGTGTACATCTGAGCTTCTAACTGGGCTTAGCCCATGACATATGCCTCCTCCTCCTCCATAACTAAGAATGGAGGAGAAGATCTGCCCAAGGAACAACTAAACCTGCATTGCGCAAGGAACGCTCATAATCATCCAAGGCCACTGCATCTTGCAAATGACGTAATGGTTCCCAAGTGGGCTCGGGCCAGCCAAGCCATTTCACAAGTAATTGCCAACTACATCTTTGGCGCCGATGTCGCAATACCCGTTCAACTGCGTACTTGCCGTCATTATTAGTTGGGGCATCTGAAGGATCTAGTGGATTGTGCAAAACAATCCCAAGCTCATTATCATGTGCCAATTGAGAAGGCAAAGGATCCGCTCCTGCCTTCTTAACCAAACTCACATAGAAAACATGATGAATACCGGGAGGAGTATTTAAACAAACCGCATGTGTACCAACACATTTAAGCACGCGATAAGGAAAGGAAATCCAATTGAGCTTCTTGATCGGCTGTGTTGTATTGATGTTCTTCAATTTCAACCAGACACGGTCACCTGGACGGAAGACTTCGGCCACGGAACGTCGTACGTTAGATTGACGTTCTTGATTTTCTTGCGCAATTGCCATTGCTGTTTTTGCCATATCAGCGCTATGACTCCATTGCTCAACAAGCTTACGTCCCTTCTTTGCCGGTGATAAAGAAGATCCTTGCTCCTCAGGTATGGTAAAATCCATGAGAGATTGA
Organism: Ulota crispa; assembly: GCA_963920765.1. Classification (NCBI taxonomy): domain Eukaryota; kingdom Viridiplantae; phylum Streptophyta; class Bryopsida; order Orthotrichales; family Orthotrichaceae; genus Ulota; species Ulota crispa. The sequence continues at coordinate 3,565,597 of OY987244.1, forward strand.
TGAAAGCCGTGAGTCATAAAAAATGCTGACATATCTGTGGACTGCGTCACCCGATTATTAAATGCCATCATTGCTATTGGCAACTGAAGAGCCCAATCGTCTTGTTCAAATGCAGTGAAGATGTGAAGGTATGTCTCAAGCTCTTGATTGGCACGCTCCGTTGCACCGTCCATCTTTGGATGAAAGGCTGTTGACAATCTCCGTGTGATCCTCAGCAATCGGCACACTTCTCCCCACATCATACTCACAAATTGACTTCCGCTGTTGGAAACAATTGGTCGGTAGTCCGTGATATTGAAAAACTTGCTCTAAGAGTTTTTGAGCCACATCAATAGCACAAATTTCCTTCATTGGCACAGCAATGATGGATTTGGACAAACGGTCCGTTACAACTAAGATATTTGTTTAAGTGTTACTTAGTGCCAAGTTGGTAATAAAGTCGATAGAAAGTTCCGTCCATATCCGTGCGGGAATTGGTAAAGGTTTTAATAAACCTTGCTTTTGTTCACGCCAAATCTTAGATTTTTCACAGACATTACAATTTCGTACAAATCTTCGAACGTCTTGAGTCATTCCAGGCCACGTATATTCGCGTGCAAGCAAGTCTCGTGTTCTTTCACGACCTGGATGTCCAGCCAATGGTGAGTCATGAATAGACTGAATCAATTGCGTTTGAAGTGGTTCGTACGCCGGTATCCATATTTGTCCACGCCAACGTAGCCGATGGGCTCCATCTACAGAGCATTCACTAATTATGATTGGTAGGCTCCATTCTTTTGGTAGTCGGCATTCACCATCCATAACAGCCTTCTGCATCTTCCAATATTGATGATTCGTTTTGAGTCCTGCATCCCACAATGCAATCATCTCTGCGTCTACAAATGGACATATGAGACGTGGTGTCATCATTGACTCCGTAGCCGCGATTTCTTTTTCCGAATCCGCATCGCCATCTTTTATTCATGCGGATTTTGCAACTACTTTCAAAGCGTTACCATCTCCTTTTAATAGTTGATGACGTCGATTCATGATCCGATCATCATTCATATTGTTGGGAGTGTCTTGTTCGCAACGGAAAAGTGCGTCTGATTGAGCTTGCTCTCTTCCAGGTTTATGCACTATCTCAAAGCTAAAGTCATTCAACTCATAAGCCCAACGCATTTGCCGCTCTCCCAAATGTTGCTTCTTTCGGAAATAAGCCAAATTACAATGGTCCGACTATACCTCAAAATGTTGTCCAGCAAGCTCCATACGCCATTCACGAATGCAACAAACAACTGCTAACATCTCCTTATTATGAATTGGATAGTTAAATTTGGCTAAACTATGTTTCTTCAAAAAATTAGCAACCGCGTGCCAAAGTCTATCCACCTTCTGCATCAAAGTGCCACCAACCGCATATCGAGAGGAATCACATTCAATTGCCGTTTCCAATCCTGGGATCCATTTTGCTAATACTGGTGCATTTACCAAAGCTTCCTTCAACCGATCAAATGCAAGTTGACAATCTGATGTCCAATTGAAAGGTTGGTCTTTTTGCGTTAATCGAGTAAGTGGTTCTGCAATATTCGCTTATCCATCTATAAATTGTCAATAATAATTGCAAAAGCCCAAAAAACCACGGACTCCTTTCACCTTCTTTGGCGGCTCCCATTTTCAAATGGCTTCAAGTTTCTCCGGGTCAGCCCGCAATCCCTTACCAATTTCTACCAGATATCCAAGATACTTAGTGCTACTAGCTTCAAACTTACTTTTATCAAAATCAAGTTGAAGCCCTGCGTTAGCAAGTTTACAAATGATCCTAAGCACAGCGTCGCGGTGTTCTTTTTATGTATCACTATAAATGACTACATCATCTATATATGCAGAACTACATACATCTAGTTCGTCTCGAAGTACCCAATTGATGTATCGCTGAAATGTTGCGGGTGTACCAGTGAGCCCAAATGGCGTGACTAACCATTTGTATAGACCAAAACGTGTATTGAACGTCGTCTTCTACTCATCACCTTCTTTGACTCGTATTCGATGAAATGCAGAGATGACATCAACTTTTGAGATGTACTTGGCTGTAGCAATAGTCCTCAATGTCTCGTCAATGCGCGGGATCGGATAGTTGTCCTTTCGACTTATCTCATTCAATCGACAATAATCAACACAAAATCGTAATCCTCCACCAAGTTTTTTAACAAATATCACTGGGGCTGCTGCAAGCGAATTGCTTACACAAATGAAGCCGTTGTCCAACAATTTTGTAAGAGTCTTGCGTAGTACTAATAGCTGATCCTTGAACATTTGGTATAATGGCATTGCAAGGATGTCGTCGTTGATCTTCCCTTCAACAAGATTGATTTCGTGATCGACCCTTTTCTTGTGTGGCGGCAACGACTTCGCGTCTTGCCAATCAAAGGCATCAATAACTGGCATCAACCAGACTAGAGCATGTTGCGTAGGATCCTTGTACACCTTCTGTTAGAGCGCCTTCTGAATGTCAACCAAGCTAGCAATAAAAATCTGTACAAGTTCATTGCTAGCTTGCAAAGTCCAGATTGTTGCTGCCTGTATTTCCCGAATTGATTCCGATATAATGGGTCGAGTCTTGACGATCATCTTGAAAGGCTTCCGAATACAAACCTCATCTTTAGCAAGTCAAATGCTAGCGTCATGTCGCTCCATCCAACCTTTTCTAAAAATGACATCATCAATTTGTCCGGAAATAACATATGCAACAATCATTTCTTCTATACCGTTGATATCAACTTTAAATGTTGCTATGCGTTGAATCATAGGTTGCTCCTTTATGATTGTAACTTGTTCGAGGGGTTTTGGTTCAATTGGTGAAGAATCTAATTCGTTTTTCTTAACAAATTGCTCAGACACAGCTATGAAGCATTGGCATCCAGAGTCGCATAAAGCACAAGTAGATAAAATTGAATTGATCAAAATATCAATGTACATACCATTCGTGTCAAGATTCTTATGTAAACGCCAACTTTTCAACTTCAACAACTTGCCTACACGCTTCCGACTGAGTCTTTTGCCGGAAGCTACTCGTTTTCCGACTCCTTTTCAGAGTCAAAAGTCTCCAACTCTTTGACCTCCTTTATGACAACATTACTCTTCTTTTTGACTGCGCGCATCTTTGTGGTCTTCTCTACGTCTTCTTTTTTAATCTTTTCTTCGGCATCACCCTTCTTTGACAAACAATTGTTCGCGCGATGGCCACGCTTCAAACATAAAAAGCATCAACCTTCCTATCGGCGCTTTTCTTGTTCATCCAGCGTCAGGCGTCTTCGAAGTTTTCTTACTTGAATGGTAGGCGTCCAATCCATCTCATCTCCAACGGGCCACACGTAATTTGTTGTCGCCATCGGGGATGCACAGCCTTTTTGATATTGAAGGCAATCGAGTTGAGAACCAACTGCCAACAAAGCCTGCACAAAAGTGCCATAATGAACATATGTGACGGGCCCGATCATCGCGCGTTGCATCTTCACATTGAGAGCACCTCAAAGATATCCAATTTTCACCATGTCAGGAACCATGGTAAGCTGACTTTCACCAAGCTCTTTCTCAAACTTGGGCAAAAACGTTGCAAATGATTTTCTGCCTTGCTTCATCGCTTGAAGCTTATTCAATGCCCGCGTCGCTGCATTTGGGTCGATAAAAACGCTGTCAAGATATTGAACAAAAGTTCTTGCATCACAGCCCGATTGGTTTTGGTAGAATGATACTACCATTAACTGCGCTTTTGCCTCCATCCTAGTGAACAAATACGCCGCTTGGTCTTGGGGTGTCCCGAGTACTGCCCCATCAACTCGAAGCTTGTTATCAACTTCGACCTTCCACATTGGATAGCTCTTCCGACTACCATCGAACTTTGAGATGTCCGGCAATCGTTTACGCAACACAGGAGCAGTAACTTCATACTGTTGTTGTTGCAAAGATTGCGGCATCATTTGTGACAAAGATAGACCTCCCAATTGCTTTTCAGCTTGTTGTGAAGCAGCAAGTTCTGAACGCAACCTCATAATCTCCCATCGATAGTCCTCCTCCGTATATTCTTTTTGCTGCTGCTGCTGCAAGATCTCTTCGTTGGAAAGCGCGTTGTCCCCCATCTCCAAAAAGTAGACACTCCTCAACTAACGTCTTCAAGCTTCGCAAAGCTTTCCTTTGCGTTCCAGTTCTGTAGTCGTCTCCTATCGTTACTACGAGGGTGGATAAAGTCCTCAATCAACTTGTCCAAGTTTTGCCGTTTGAAAAGCAAGGGTGGATTAAGCCCCTTCAGAGAGCAAATTTCTGGATTATGTAAGAGTATAGATGTCAAAACAAACATATACTACTGAGTAAAATATAATATTGATCCAGAAATTAAGTTTACAATGAACAAGTGTTTACTTATATATTAATCTCTGTCTAGCTTTTACTTTAACTAACTAAAAGTAAAAGTTCTTTTACTTTAAGTTCTATCTTTGAACTGAAGTTATCTTAGACTAGCGAGTGTACATCTGAGCTTCTAACTGGGCTTAGCCCATGACACATTCTTCCAAGAATGATGTCCATGTTTGTATATTGTCCGTGAGGAATAACAACTAATTTCTAGTGGAAATCAATTCTGCCATGGTTCTGTGAATGGAACATTCTGCCAAGAATGATGTTGTTGCGATGCAAATGTCGACAATGAAATTAACTGCACTTCAATGAAGTGAACTGCAAGTGAATATTCTGCCAAGAATGGTTCTGCAAAGTCTTAATGTCCGTAAGAGCTGTCAGCACATTTCTTTTGGATTAATGGAAATGCTTGTATGTGCTATATGCAAAATTTCAACTTAGAAGAGCTGGCAAATATGCCTACTTGTAATCTGTCAAAGACCATGCACAACAAGTTGCTCTAGATGTTTGGAAATTGTGGAGGAAATATATTTGAAGCTACATGTGATGATGGCGTACAAGCATGGCAGCAGATGACAAACTTTAGGGCCTACCTACTCCGCGGAGATGCTTCTGGATCCGGTCCTTCAACAAACGAGTTGAAACTAAGAGCTGCAAGGCGGAGCGACAATCCCAAAAAAATAGCTAAAGCACTCAATACATTGCCAAGAGCAGAGGATCTTGGAACACGCATTCCACATTTGGAAGGTGAAGAGGTTTTTGGTAGTACTAAGAGGAAAGTGGTCACTCCAATTGGTGACGAGGGGAAATCTCATTGCCCTGATAAGGTAAATTTTTTGGAACCACGTGTGAAAAGGAGGTCTTCATGCAACTTTGAAGACACCAAAGGTGGACCTAGTATTGTGTTGGAGGTTACTAACTCCACGTATGTAGCTGTTCCTTTTGAGAGTGACTGTGACACTTCAAAATGGCACATTTCTAGGATCAAGCCTAAGTCAAGCATTAAGTGCCATGTTCAATAGCGCAATACCAATTTGAAATGTATTGCTAAAGTTGGTAAGGGTTCAAAGGGTACTCTTGCTCCAACATACCGTGGAACAAAAGTGGATTATAGACGCTGTGAGGTTACTACAAATTTCTAGTTTTGTGCTGATGACATTGAATGCTATGTGAAAGGCTCCAAGCGACAATTTGTAATTGACTGGCCAAAGGTTCTTGAAATTTGGCCCGTACTCTTTGGTACAAAACTTACTTGTGAGGAGTCTATTTTCCTGCAGCATGCAGGTTTCCGCTTACAAGAGCGGCCTTCTCTCTCCCCACGTCAGCTTTTTGGCATCCATGCTTGCTTTGAGTGCACCCTACATGACAAAGTGGACCCACCTAATCTTGACTCATATTCAAAGAAGAGGCAAAACTCCACGATTCGTTGTCTCACTAATGTGCCTACTCTTGAGCAGAGGAATAAATGGGAAAGTGCAAGTAATGTATGCGGTTCAATTTTGGGAGCTACAATGCTGCCTCTGCCTGCTTTAGAAGCAATTGTTTCACTTCATATAAGTTTTGAGGGCCATCGAAATGTTTACCAAATTACACTAGGAAATTTTCCTACCTGCAGTTGCCGTGACTTCACAAACATGGCTGTTGCTGCCATCGGTGGTCGCCCGCAGTATGTGAACTGCAAACACCTATATTTCCTGTTTTGTTATCATTGCAAGATGGACCTAGTAAAAGACACTTTTATTCATGCTCCTAGCTTTAGCTACTCTAAAGTCAAAATCCTGCTCATTCAAGCCAGGATCATTAAAGTGATGGAGTAGATGAACCCATGCGTTTGATACATGCTATTCTATACCTCAATACTGATAGCAATGTTCCTCTCATGTACTATAGACCAATGTTCTGTAGTCAATCCCAGGCATGTATTTTGAATCAGAACAATGCTATCACTGCCTTTTTTTATTAATATATACTGGCCATGCCCACATTCTTGGTATTTAATGTATTTCGTGTATAAATACCCTTTTGTACATTCCATTGAGAATGAAAAGTTTACCTTTTCAAAACTTATTATTAATACGATGGATGTATGTTGCTCGAACTAAACAAATAAAGCTTCTCTAGTTGTACATGATTTGTTTTTCCCTGAACAACAAACATGTAACTAGATTGAGACACGGAAATGTCTTCAACCTGCACTTTTGTTCTGTCCTTCCTTCTTTGAGCCCATATTAAAACACCTGCAAATATGCCTTCACTACCGCTAAACAAATCCAAACCCCTTCTGCGTCAATCCATGTATTACAACACCAAGCCATGGCAAATCAAATTCCCTCACTTTTCAACCCTTTTCTCCATTTTCTTGAGTACTACCTACTTTGTTTTAATACAGCCACATCTTTTGCTACAATGAACTCGGAAACCTCAAAACCATTCAGCTAAAACCACTTCAAAAGCACAATCATGGGTGCAACCCAATATCCATGGTAATAGGACCCCATTCTTAATTTGAGCACTAATTTCATTTAATTACTACAAAAGCTTAACTACATCAATGTAGATCTTCAATTATGCTACAAATGTTTAAGATTTAGGGTCCTTGCTCATGACTTTCCCGCTCACGGCTCACAAGCTCATCGCTCGTCGCTCCCCCGATAGCATCGTTGCAAAGGGAGCAGCTTAGAGAGCGGATGGGATGGGTGCTCTCATGTCTTGTATTGTACAAGGGAGAAGTTTGGTGATGTGTCACTTTTTTTTTCCTTGATTTGAACAAGGTTTTTATAGCTCTAAAGTAAGGAGCTAGTAGAATCTAGCTACTTTGAGTGACCATATCTTTTGGAGTTTTTTTGATTTGTGGAGTTTTTTTCCATCAAGTATAGCAAGACACAATCTCATGGGATCAGCCATTAGGTAATTCTTTTTTTTGAGAAAATATTACATGAAAGTCCAAAATCCATATTTTGAATTGTTGCTCAAATTGGAAAACATGAGATTCTCAATGGTGGGGATTTTGCAAACTTACTTGGATTTGAAATCAAATTGGTTTAAAACATTTGATTTATAGTTGGGTATAGAATGACCGGTTTGGATTATGTGATTACTTGTTCAACTTTCCAAAAACTAGGGAAATGTGTTGAAGGTTTCAAGTTGGAAGTATGATGAATTTTCTTAGCAAGACGCTTAGGGGTTAAACCCACCCAAAAAAGGTGGGTTGGACTAAAATTGTAGGGGACCACAATCTTTGCAGCCAATAAAAAAAATTGGAAAAAAATAAATAAATAAATAAATAAATAAATTTTAAAAATGAATCTTTAAAAACATATAAATAATTGTGGCATCTTCTTATTTTACATTACAACTAGAAGTCACCATCTCCAAAGGCTGGCCTTTCAAAGACAAGCCATGGCCTATGAGAGGTTTTCTTCACGGCTTCTCATCTCTATTGTAAAGGGGGCCTAAAGTAGAAGTTCATTTTGAATATGTATGGCTTTATAAATACTATAGGAATTGAAGTCAACAATTCACCAAAAAAAATTGGAATAAGATATGGAGAAAATGAAATTTGAAAACTGAAGCTAACTTCAATGCATAACTTTTCCAAAAAAAAACAACCTAAAAACCATAAAATCTATGCCTTCTTCAAGGTTTCAAAGTTTCTTGAAGTTTTTTGGACACCAAAATCTGGTGCCTTGGGCATTTAGGGATTAATATTGCTTGTGGGTAGTTGCAAGAAACACTTCACAATTTTGTGTCAAACACCCTTAAAACTGGTAGTACTAGGTGGTACTATGAGCTTTTTAAATATTTTTTTTAAAATAAAATAAAACATGGAAAATTTGTAAAGCACTTAAAATAGCCTACTTGTGAATATTCAGACCTAGAAAAAAATTATTCTAAAAGTTATGCACAAAAATAGAGGGATAGAAATTACCAACAAAAAGGTAATTTCCTTTTTGCTTTTTAGAAAATAGTAAAAAATTTCAAAAATTAAAACATAAAATAGCTATTTTGGTCCACTGTGAGGGGCATTAACTGATGCAAATAATTTTTCAAGAATGTTTGTTTCCAAACCCTAATGCATGTCCAATGGATGCCAACTTCGAGGGAAAGTGGAGGGCATTTAATTTACATTTTTCTAAAATCCCTTGGCAAATCCATGTAATGTTCAATGATGAACTACTTCCCAAATTTGTGGCCCCGGATTCCTTTTTTTTACTCATTGTAGTACTCAAAACCCTCAAAACAGCCAAGGTAGACATATTATCATAAATTGTTTAAAACTAGTTAATGATTTTTTAAAAATCCCAAAAAATATAGTAGGTTTGTAACTTTGGTGTGAACCTTCCTCTAAATTTTTATGTGAAAAGAAATTATTAAGGACAAGATACACCTCTAATACCACACGCCATGTAGCAAGGGGATAGAAAGCAAGACAAGTGTTTCTTGCAACCACCCTTGTACTCTTTGCTTAACCCTTGAACAACCAAGTAAACCCTTTGCAACCAATACAATACAGGATATTTTTCTTGTATTTGGTTGTATTTGGAGTGCATCCACACCTTTATTACATTTGAGATCAACAAAGAAGTTAGAATATAGATCAATGCTGTTCTAGTGAGGTAGTTAAAATTCCAAATTAAAACTTTTTGTTGGTAGCAAATGCCAGTTATACAACAACGTACATAGTATGTATTTTAGCTTAGTCCTTTAACCCTTAAATGATGGATGGATCACCGTGGCTTGCCTTGCATGTAGCAGTCTACGGTGTTTTGCACATGGGCACTAGTAGTATTGTTTCAAAAAGTTGGAAAAGTCAACAATGCATGGTGCCCTCATGAAAATTGCAAGAAATGCAGCTTGGGAGCTAATACCATATTTTTGAATCTTATAACAATTTGGGTTACAAAAAAAATGAATGCATCTCAAGAGGTAATTTTTGTCTTCCATGATGGACCATGTGTTTATGGTCACTTCTGAAAAAAAATCAAATGAAAAACAACTTTTTTTTTAATCAAAGAATCTTTTTTCAGAGCCAAAGGACGTTTTTTGTCCTCCTGAATGTTTAGGGGTTAAGGGTTAACACCATTTGATTTCTCCTTCAAAGTAGAAATAGTTGCTTGTTTGGATATCGACCTCAAAAAAAAATGAGCCATTGTGGCTAACGTTGAAAATTGAAAAAAAAATGCCTTGCCTACTACACGAGGCTTTAAAAATAGCCCATTCTTGCACAATTGGATACTACTAGGTGTCAAGACCAGAAGTTATTTTAGCATTGTCAAATATTAATTTACATAAGGGCATTGATATGTGTACCACATCCTTTCAACTACTGTACTACATCCCAGGGAAAATTTTAGATTTCTATCATCAAAAAGTTGAATTTGAGAAACTGGAATTCAAATTTGGACTTAGAGACTGTCATTTAGTCTAGAACCACATGAAAACGTTGTAATTGAACAACACCTAATGATAAAGTTTAGCTAGGGGGGAAAATTATTACTTTTATTTTTATTGATAAAAAAGACAAGCTTTTTCATTGGGTGTTGTTCAATTAGAACCTTTTTATGATTCTAGACTAAATCAGGGTCTCTAAGTTCAAATCTAAATTTCAAATTTTGAAATTCAGCTTTTTGATAGTAGAAATCTGAAATTCACCCTAGAGTGTGGTACTATAGTTGAAAGAGTGTGGTACACATATCAATTCCCTTTACGCAAGTAAAACTCCAAGATGAGAATTTGGGGTTGATGCTTTTATTCTTGAAAAAATTTGATAGATACCTTTGGAGTTTACCATATTTGTACAAATGCACTTGATTTTTCAAAAATTGCATAAATATGCTTAGATCATAATTGTCAGACATTTGTTTTGTTATGCATGCCAATTCCTTCTCCCTTTATGCACAAACTGCTTCTAGACACGTGCTCTCCAAAATAAACTTTAATACCAAAATAATAAACCAAATTCTATACCTCTCTGTTGATTGATATGAAGACGCAGGGTTTGCTTCTTGCTTGGCCCTCGCAGTAAGAACTCTACGAACTCTGAAAACCCAGCCATACAAAAGTCCGCTGTAAGTTTAGACGTCCAGCTCTGATTCAACTCGTCGAACTAGACAGAAATCTGGTCCACGGAACAAGAAAATTTGTATGAAGTTTAAGAGGAGCGCCATGCAGACTTAACCTCAATTAACCTGTATTTTCGCGAGAGGACTTGGAATTCAGGCCTCCATCGAATAGCAGCTATCAATTTGGAAAGCCAGTACAAGCTTCCATCCACACCATTGTCAAGGTCTTTCCCGACCATGTTAGAGCTCACATAAGGACTCAAATCCTCTAACTTAACTGAAATGTGATGGAGATAAGAAGCTGAAAGGTGTTGACTAAGAGCAAGGAACGAGAGATAAAAGTGAGAGTGTCATGGGAGTGTTTCAGAAATTGTGGAGCTGCTACTACAAGTGACCCGCCTCTTGACTCTCCAAAACATTTCTCACGTTCTCCTCCCAATGAAAGCGGTGGAGTTGCTCTAAACACGCAAGAGAGATACTGAAAGAAACCGGGGTTTGTTGCTTTATTAGAAGGAAAGAAACGGCACCAGTCAAACGGTTCATGTAATCGACAGTACAGCCTCGACGGCACCTCAAGAGCTCCGAGATCATTCACCCGCAAAAAAAACTCACACAAATGCGGTTTCGGAAGCGGTTTGGTGGATTCGATTGCTAGATTGTTTTGAGAAAGAGAAGCTATGGAGGGAAGGGAGCGACTTGGCCAGCGTTCAGAAAACCGGTGATATTATGCGGCGACCTTCTTGGCGGTGACGGCGTTGCAAATGGTGGCGAACTCCGCGCCCTTGAGGGCGGCGCCGCCCACGAGGAACCCGTCGATGTCTTCCTGCGTCGCCAGCTCCGCGCAGTTCTGCCCGTTCGCCGACCCGCCGTAGATGATGCGCGTCTTCGACGACACCGGCTCCGACACCTTCTCCTTCAGCCACTTCCGGATGGCGGCGTGCACCTCCTGCGCCTGCTGCGGCGACGCCACTTTGCCCGTCCCGATCGCCCACACTGGCTCGTACGCCACCACGATCTTCGACCAGTCCGCGCCTATGGCGTCCGCGAACGCCTGCATTTGCTCGAACACCACGGTGGTGGTTTTATTGGCCTCGCGTTCTTCCAGCTTCTCCCCCACGCACGCGATCACGCCCAACCCCTTGGACAGCGCGTACGCGCTCTTCTGCCCGATCATGGCATTGGTCTCCCCGATCACGTGGCGCCGCTCCGAGTGCCCCTGCAGCACCCACTTCACCCCCACGTCCGCCAGTTGCTCCGCGCTGATCTCCCCCGTGAACGCCCCGCCTTTCCCCACCCAGCAGTTCTGCGCCGCGACGTCGATGCGCTTGTTGAGCGACCCGATCACCTGGCCGATGTACAGAAACGGCGGGGACACGATCACGTCCACATCGTCCTCAATCTTGGCGCCATTGAGGTCCGCCACCAGCTTGGCGATGGAGTCCGTGGTGCCATTGCACTTCCAGTTTCCCCCCACGAAAAACTTCCCCGTTCCCACCATCGTCACCACTCTACTACTACTACTCCTCCCCTGCACTCCCAATTCACCCGATCACGTACCCCCGTCACTCAAATTCTCTGTACCACAGAATTGGGGAATGCCGGGGATTCATGAGCTGTGAACGGCGAGCTTACATTTCGTGTTGGAAATATTAAATTTTACCTATAAATGTGTACATAGGGCCTTATAATTATGCATTATAAACATCCATCTCTTGAGAAACTTGCTGTTTTTTGAGTTTTTCAATGATTTTGAGTTCATTAGTTCCCGCTCACAAAATCTTGGCTCACCGCTCATGGGCTCACCCTCACGCTCACGAAATAGCATCATCCCCCCACAATTCCATGACTCACGTAACACGTCGGATACCGAAATTCTCCAACAACGTTACACGTACTGGTATCTGTAACGCATGGTTGCAATGCAAAACTGTGTGATTATATTATTTGTTCAACACGAGCTATCACGAGCTATCACGAGCTATCACGAGACCGAGCAAGCAAATGAAGAGGAATTCACCTGCAGTTGCTGCGACAGGGAAAGGAATGAATTCGACGACGAAGAAGGCTGGTTTGCGAGCTCCACACGGCGCAGTCCGGAGAAGTGAGGGCGAGCAGGTGCAGTGGAGGACGAGCAGGGCTTGGTAGTGGAGGAGCTGGATGAAGAAGTGGCAGCAGCAGCAGCGACAGCGAGTGTGGTGGAGTGAGCAGCGCAGCAGGCAGCCAGCGCCATGGCTGCGACGAGGCTGTGGAGGCAATGCGGGATGGGAGCCCTCAGATCACTATCCAAATCACGAATGGCTGCTGCTGCTGCAGCTGCGGAAGGCGATCACTGGATCGATCGATCAGTAAGTTAGTGTGGCTGTGGCGCTGTGGCAGAGAGTGTGTGCGTGCCCGGGTGCTGGAATCCGCGGGCTGCGTGCGTGCGTTGGGGATTCCTGGGAAATGGACAGAAAAGTGAAGGCACGGGTGAGAAAGGCAAGGCGGAGAGGGGTCGTCTCCGTCGTCACCGCATCCAACGGTCCCGCTCTCCGGCGATTCCTTGCTTGCGTCCGTCTCTTCGGCCTCCGTGACTGTGGCTCCTGTTACTGCTCCCTACCGGCTCGGTTTACTGCACATACGGTCGATGTGGGGCCAGGGTGATTTTGTCACCCGCCACGGAAATGTAAGAGTTTAGATATTTAGCATCAGGAGAATGAATTAGGAAATTTTGAATTCAAATTTGGATTTAAGGTAAACATATTCATTTTCAAGCAGCACTCATTTTTGAGCAGCATTCAATTTTGCACCCTATTATTGAGGTGTTCACTGTCCACTCTTGAATCCAAAATGGAGTAGTGAACGCTCCTTACACAAGCAGATCTTGTCACATGTCAATTGCTAAGCTGCTTTGAGAGGGTTGGGATTGGGATTGTCAAGTGCCATTATAGGAACACATCCAAGCAGTTTCAAGGTTAATCTAGAGTTGGTTTTAGGGACTCTATGAGCTGCAACTTTACCCTTTGATATAAAACACTCTACAATAGTTTTTTTCACAAAACTGATGTTCCATGATAGCTTGTTGAAAGACTAATCCTGAGAATTCCTTTCCTAAATTTTCCAAGACTTTGAGGTACTCCAAACCCTTAAACGATTGAGGATGGGTCTGTCTACCTGAGAGTTCTTGTGGTAGTCATGAATCACGGAGGAAGATACTACTAAACAATGTAAAATAGGGGGCAAATTATTGTTTTTACCCTTGTTAGTAGATAGTGCTAAGCTCTTCCACCTTGGTCAAGCTCTGATTTTCACCCGCCATGGAAGTGTAAGTGTTTAGATATTTATCATCGGAATTGATATATGCACACCGGGGATGATATTTGCACATTTCCTGACCTAAAATTTAAATTTCTACAGTCATAAAGTTGAATTTGAGAATTTTGAATTCAAATTTGGACTTAGAGACCATGATTTTGTCTAGAATCATAAAAAAGTTGCAATTCAATAACATCCAATTAAAAAGCTTATCTTTTTTTACAAACAAAAGAAAAAGTAGCACTTTTCCCCCTAACTAAACTTTTTCATTGGGTGTTGTTGAATTGCAATTTTTTTATGGTTCTAGACTAAATCATGGTCTCTAAGTCCAAATCTAAATTCAAAATTCTCAAATTCAGCTTTATGATGGTAGAAATTTAAAATTTAGGCCAAGGGGGTGTGCAAATATCAACCCCCGGTGTGCATATATCAATTCCGTTTATCATCGGTAGATTGAACTAGGGAATTTTAAATTCACATTTGGATTTAGAAACCTTGGTTTAGCCATAAATTGTGGAGGAGGATACTATTGAACAAAGTAAAATAGGGGGCAAATTATTGTTTGTACCCTTGTTAGTAGATAATGCTAAGCTTTTCCACCCTAGCCCCACATTGACATATGTGTAGTAAACTAAGGCTTGGTTCAAACTAGTGACTAGACAAAATTTTCTCAAACGTCATTGGTTGAAATATTAGTTTTGCATGTTATAGTGTTCACACTTGGGATTTTGTCTGGTATTTCAACTTGCCATGTCACCAACCAATATGTCCATGTCACCAACCAATATGTCCATGTCAATGGACAATATAGGGAAACTTTGGGGCTTGCTCAAAGGGTGGTACCAAACTTGTTTGGTAAAGGAACACTCTTGGACAACACATGCAACTATTGGACAGCTACTAAATGATGTGACATTGATCCTAGCAGATGAAACATTGGATGAGGTGCTAATTTTGCTGCTTTGTCCGGCCGCTAGTCTAAACTAAGCCTCAGTCCCTCCTACCAAGTGTTTAGAGCCATAATTGTAGTGTAGGAGAGAAGGTCGGTCTCTCACCCCAAGGTTTTTTATCCCCATTGAAGCAATCTTTGTTAAAATGACAAAGCTATTTACATCCATGGACATAGATGTCAAATGCAAATATAGATGAAAGCTCAATTCTTTTGTCAAACATAGTCCACATTCTTCCCAAAAGAATAATTTCTTCTCAAGATTGTGGAATAATTGAGCAATTTCATTTTTAAAGAACATTCTCGTAACAAAATTGTATTGCTTTTGAGAAAAAAATGGCACAAAAGTAAAAATGTGTTTCATCCTTTTTGGCATGCTTTTTATGCAATAAACAAAAGGCAACAAACTCAATCTTCATTCCTTGTAGGCATGCTTTTGTTGCAACAAGCAAAATGGGTTGTAATATGGCATCCGATTTTAGAAACACGTCTCATTGTAATTGTTTCTAATTAAAAATTCAATTTATCTTGAAGACAACATTGCTAGGCAAACCAACTTTGTTTCGAAGGTACCTTTAATACAAATGACATACCATCTTTCACAAAAATAGTTTTTTTGAAAAAACCCCTTAGGAGAAAAACCAGGGTCGTCCTGAGATTTGAAAAATAGTGTTTTTGAGTGACATGAAATTATAACGAGGCTTTTACTTTTTTTTTTTGTGATACAAGCTTATAATTTAAGCTCATGAATGGAGAACCACCTCTCAAGGCCGCTTCAAAAGGATTAAGTTCATTTTGAAGGCCTAGGAATTCCCAATCCATGCCTCTCCTCGATTCAATTTTTGTAATTGACTCCAAGATGATTACACTCTAAACCAAGGTCAAAGTATTTAGAATCATTTTAATGCTTAGTAGGCAAGATCATACACTTCTCCAAGCTAGGTCCACCAAATATAGAATCCAATTTGAGGTCTTGGGATCATTATTAAATTTCATAATGATAGTGATCCATTTTTTATAGATTATATTTGGATAATTTGCAATCATTAGTTCCTTACACTAAAGCAAAAAGTCCCTTGTTATACTCTTATTTTAATAAATAATTAAGACTATTATTTGATCTCTTCTAGCGCTCATATGTGCTCGATCAACTAATAAATAAATAAAAATGGAGTTCATATGACCCCAAGTTTTGGCGGCCTAGACTCCTAGTATATACCACCAAGCATTTGGGAAGAAATGCTAGCTTCATCAACAAAAACCTAGCATTTTCCATTTTCAACCAACTTTTCATAGGCATACACTATCTTTTTCCTACAAGTTTCCTATGTATATATTGTGATATTCTATAATCAAATATTTAGAAAAAGGGAATTGATATGTGCACATTGGGGGTTGATATTTTCACATTGGAGGTTGATATTTCACATTGGGGGTTGATATTTTCACATCAGGGGGTTAATATTTTCACATTGGAGGTTGATGTTTTCACATCAGGGGTTGATATTTGTACACCCCCCTAGGGGTAAATTTTAGATTCCTATCATCAAAAAGCTGAATTTGAGAATTTTGAATTCAGATTTGGACTTAGAGACCATGATTTAGTCTAGAACCGTAAAAAGCATTGCAACTGAACAACACCCAACAAAAAAGCTTATATTTTTTCACAAACAAAAGTAAAAGTAACTCTTTCCCCCCTAACTAAGCTTTTTCATTGGGTGTTGTTCAATTGCAGTCTTTTTTGTGGTTCTAAGCTAAATCATGGTCTTTTAGTCTAAAACTGAATTCAAAATTCTCAAATTCAACTTTTTGATGTAGAAATCTATAATTTACCCCAGGAGAGTGTGCAAATATCAACCCCTAGTGTACTCATAGCAACTCCCTAAAAAATGGCCGGTTTTTTTAACCAATAGTTTCATGTTTCAACAAGTTTTCTTGCAATATCAATATACTACATGCTGGTTCACCCCAAACCTTGGAACCACCCCCTTAACCCCTGAACGGCCCATTGACCATTTTTGGTTGTATGTACGGCTGTATATATAGCCGTATTTGAGCTGTTATGAGGGCTTTCCAAAAAAATTATGCTCCCACCATCGTACAACCCTTCAATATGTATGGTTGTAACACTTAATTTCCAACTAATTCAAACTTTTGAATATTGATTGCGACCGTATTTGGTACCATATCTCTAGAGCCCAAGGGCCCTTCAAGGGTTAAGATCGTGGTGCATGTACGGTCCTTGGGGAGATGCATATAAGACAAAGATTGTATTGTATAATACTCTAATGTTGTTTGGGTTTTATTTAGAAATGTAAGATTCTTCTTGCTTCCCTCTAGATAACCATGAAACAATTGATTTGTGGATCTATTTTAGTTCTCTTGTGCAGAAAAATGGGGACCATAACATCAGTAGCCTAAAGAGAGGCTACCTTTCCCTCTCTTCAGGTATCATCCCCCAACTTCATTTGACCAAAAAAATAAAATAATTTTTTATTTAATTTTTAATTTTTAATAATTTTTCTGACATGGCTGGCCCTCATATCAACATCTGTGCACTAAACTAAGCCTCTCTTTCATAAACTCTCTGACATCAACCAAGTGTCCCCATAGCTAAAGATGGATGTGGAATGTTCCACACCATTTCATCTAGAAGGAGGCGCTACCACCAAGCGCTACTGAACGTTATGACAGTTTAGAAGTTTCTGTTTCCAAAATTGACCAAGACTCTACAATCAATTTGTCAAACAAGCAACAAAGAAACAAAACAGAAAAAGGAAAAAAATGAGCAAAAAAAAGGACTTGGACTCACCTGGGTCATGCATAATTTGAATTTTAGTACTATTACAAAACTAGATGGTTCAAATTGCTTATGGTGCTTGACATTTTTAACCAACAACTATTGCAACAACAAGATATATTAAAGCATGTCAACGTTTATACCGATTAGCTCAAAAGCAATCCCACACTAAGAACAATACATGGGCTTCATCTTGGTGGTGTCAGGTTTTTGATGGTTTTTTATCTGACTGAACAGTAGACTAGCCACTTAATTTGGGAGTTGTTGGTTATAAGCATTGTGCACTATATGATAAAAAGAAAGAAGAAAAAGAAACTAAGAAAAAAGAAGGTTTACTCTTGTTTGAGCGTGAAAGTTGAGCTTGATTAAATTTTCTAAATCTCAAGGACCTAAGTGACAAATTCTATCCTTGGTGCCTTTGCTATAAGGTAGACTTTACAGATAATGGACATCTTCTTTGACTTTCTTCCTTTGAAAAAATTCTTGGGTCTTCATATGACATGAAGGTAATTTGATCTCACCATAGTTGGGTGTATTATGATGATAAACACCTTGCAAAGGCTTGATTTTGAACTCAAGGCCTCATTGTTAATGTGCCAAGGCCAAAGCCATCAGGGCATGGTTACAAGGGCTTTGTATAATAAATTAATGTAATTGGATTCCATGCATAGGCTTGGTATGATTGATCAAATGTCTTGATGCTCATTGTCTAAGTAGCTACTTGATAAGACCAAGCTTGATGCCACCTACAATTTTGGAAATCTAAACCAAATAGTGCATTGAAATTGCCCCACACTAATTTCTCAACATTTTATACTATATAAACACTTGTTGATACTATAGTAAGTTTCATCAATAATTTCTCCAATAAATAGTTTTTAACAACAAAAAAGACTTGACAATAGCAACAACGTTGCAAAAAAACAATCTAATAGTGATAAGGCCATAAACCACTTGAAACCTAGTATTTAGAGAGTTGCATGTGCATCCAAGTGACCAAGTGATGAGTCATGAGGTAATTTTCCAAATTAAGGCAACCTATTTGTTGAGACAAACTAAATGCACTATCTAATGTAGATTACTAGCAGGCTTTAAGGGGGCAAAGTTTCTCCACCCTTGTACTTCCAATATGTTTTATTAACAGCTAATGGACTAGTTTCTAATAGATTGCGGTATTCAAATAACTTGGATTGTGGCATTGGAAGCTATAGTTGCTACATGAATATGCTTGCAACACCTTTCAATAGTTTTGACTTTTCAATAGACCCTCCCAATAATAGTGCAAGAATGAAAATGATCTTAAAGACACATGAAAAGGCTCTCCATAGTAGATAGCTAGGGTGATTAATAATGTTACAAGTGAGTGAAAAAATATTTTGTTTAATAGGACTAAAAAATCTAACCTAATTTGCACAATCACAAATGTGATTGAAGTTTTTTCACTGCTAGATGAACCAACTTTAAACAATAATGTTCCTCTTCAACTATTAGGAATTATGCATACCTCATATTTAGAGTATGAGATGGCATCCAAAACAATGAAAATATAACCTAGAGTTTCCACATTTTGAATGCAAAAGGTGTGTACACAAGAAGAAAAAGTTGCCCTAAACGACTGGTTCACGACTATTGCAATGTCCTAACAACTATACAATGACTCAATTACAGTTGTTTAGGACATTTGCAGTTGTGGTGAACCAGTCATTTATTGCAAGATTTCTTCTAGTGGTAATCAAAATCTCAAATTCCTCTTTATTCCTCCACATAAACAACTCTAGCAAAGACTTTTTTTTTCTTCTTCCAATTTGCAAGTTGCCAAATAAGCAACGCTTTTCATTTTTACTTTTGCACATTTGGAAACTTCCAATTTATTGAAAAGTTAGTATAGCAAAATGCAAAGTCAAAGCAAACATCTAATTACACATCTAAAGCCAATTGTACAATGTTTGTAAATGAAATCACATATGTTACAAGAGGTTTTGTCCCACTAACACTAGCTCCTTTTTCAAATAAGGCAAGTACACAAACATTCTTTTAGTAGCTTCTCTCCATGCAAAACCTCCTCCCTTGCAATTCAAAGCCAATAAAGATATTGGCATTAATAGAGTTGCTTTGATTTAAGTTCATATTAGCCAGTAGCTAGTGGCATAATGGTGACACTTTTATATCTAAATTTAGGAATGTATAGCAATGTAGTATATTCAAAAATAAAAAGCAATAATTAGCAAAAAAAATTGGTGAATTTTTGCAAGTACTAGACCTCATGGCTCATTTTGATGCCAAATACCTTAACACTAAAAATATAGAGTAAAGTATAGGTGAAATTGCAAAACACCTCTTTTAGAAATAGTACATTTGCCAATATTGGGATGAAAATTTTTAGTGATAATTGCTCATACGGATGAATGTGCACACATGGATGGTTATCTCCACTTTTTTTATTATCTAATTGCATTCTAAAGTGTGTTGCTTGACAAAGAAAAAAGGTGAAAAAGAACTTTATGGTTGTAAAAGGCATTAGGCACAACACCTCTTTGAACCACCCCATATCAAGATTTATGCAAGTTGAAAGCCTAAACCACCACAACATGATCTGAACAAACTGGATATGGTAGAATGAAACCATGGAATGAAGAAGATAAGTGGCACAACAAACCTTGCCCTCACCTTCTAATCCCTCAGTCTAATGTTTGGACTAAAACTTAATATCACATGGTGCTAAGATTTCAATGCTTGAACAAACATCATGCATTGAGGATCTTTTGGCCAAATTTAGAAGTACTGTTCACCCAAAATAGGCCTTGGAACTCCTAACACATTGAAGGGCAAGTCTTTTAAAGAAGCCCATTCAATCTTTCACTAGCCATCTTGAACTTAAAGAAGGTTTTACTGTTTGGAACCTCCATGCATATTCTCCAAGTTGGGAAGATCCTATGCTCACAATCTTTTTCCATGCGTGTATAGACCAAAGAGGGATTTCAATTTTTGTCTATAGGGTGGAGAGATTTGGAGGCTGGCACTTTCATAAACTTGTTGTGCTAAACAACGTGTTTGTTTCAAGGTTCATTTCTTTGTGATAGGAGTGCATCAACTTGATATTCTAGGGGGTTTCAAATCTCTATATAGATTTTTCAACAGAATTTAGTTTTGTTTTGTCTATTCCAAGACTAGTTCCTTGTTTCTATTTGTTCATTTTCTCATGCAGAAATATCCATGCTTACACTCTTTTGCACCTAGTTAGAGATACAGGAGAATTCAAATTTCTCAAGAACAAAATTCTGGTGTTTCTCCTCTAAAAACGCCTGGAGAAAATTTTGTTTTCCTTGAGTTTTGAAACCCCCCTTATTGGGAACAGCATTGGCACATATGTCTTTCAAACTGCTCTCGACATTCGAATTCTATGCAGGGCCTGGGAAACTGGGCAGGGGCGAGGGCCTCGGCATTGGAGCCACCCCCCCCCCTCGAGGACAGCACGGTGTGGTCAAATATACCATTCCACGTCAGCGTCCCGGCAAATTAGTGAGCTTCACCGCTAAAAGCCAGTATTTCCCAGTTTCAACCAATTTTTTTCGGCAAGCACCGAATACTTTCTATAATTATAATTATAATATGGGAATTGATACATGTACTACTCTTGCTTGACTATTCTACCACACCCTACTATATATGGTCAACTTTTATAATATTAACCCTTAGAAGATCGTTGGGTGGCTGTGGCCTGCCCACATTGTAGCTTCAACAATATTTATATTGTTGTTTCAACAATATTTATACTATAGCTTCAATAGTGTTTATACTGTAACTTCAACAATGTTCATACTATAACTTCAATAGTGTTTTGGTTGATGGACACCAATAGTATTGCTTCCAAAAGTTTCCAAAGTCAATAGTGCATGCCGTCCTCATGAAAATTGCAATAAGGGTAACTTGCTACCCAACATTGTGATTTTAAATTTTCTAACAATTTAGGTTACCAAAAAACATGAGTATATTTGATATGATTGTTATTTGCCTTCTATGATGGATCATGTGTTTACGATCACTTTGGAAAAAGAAACAAATGAAAAACAACTTTTTTCTATTGTACAGATTGTTTTTTCAAGGCCAAAGGACAAAAAACGTCCTCATGGGCGTTTAGGGGTTAACCCCTAAAAGACCAAACCCCCTCTTTTAGAAACATAACAATTTTGGGCTGGTACCTGTAATTGGAGCTTTTCATATTTTAGGCTGAAATTTTAATAGAATGTGGGGATGAGGTTTGTTTTTCATTTGCACTAAATTTCATCACATTTGGAACTATGAGTAAAAAGTTAAGGCCTCATATGTTGTTTTTACGTTTGTCGAGCAGCCTAAGCAGATTTGTAAAAGTTGCTTTTTTTGGAAACAAAATTTTTAAATGAGTTTAGGAGATTTATGTGAATGTAAGAAGCTTCAAATCATTCCGTCTAGATCAACGAGATGAAAGTTGTGTGGATTTTTTGTTTGCGGGCAGTTTTGGATTCTCTACTCCAAAATAAACTTTGAAGTCCTTTATTTTACTCAATTTTCAACATTTTGGAAAAAAAACAAAACCAAAGGATGATTATTTTTTATGACAACATTATGACCATTGGGATTGGCATTTTTCATTTCCATAATTAAATTCTTAACAATTTAGTGTTTTGAATCATTCTCTACTTCTTTTCACTTACTAATATTTTTCCATATGTTATACAACTCCAAATGATTTGAAACTTTTTTGATATGTACTTTACTCAAGTGGAATAAGAAGTTTAGAGAAGCACCACCCTCATGGCCTTTTTTCCTTAGGAATTTCACCTTCTAAAGGATAGGTGCCCAATTTTTCACAAGACATTTTTGAATATTCAAACCACTCTAACTTCCAATCCACGTGGTTGAAAACTCTAAATTTTTTTCCACATCTTCTAAAACCATTGTTCTACAAGATCCTATGGTCACATATGCATAAAAAAAAAATTGTTTTCAAATTTGGTTGACGCTCTAAAAATGGTAGTTTTGAAGAGTTTTTGGTGAAAACTTTGCTTGATCCTTTAGGGGTTAAAATAGGTATGGACCACCAAAAAAACATCACTAACTTGATAATATAACTTGACAAAGAAGTTGCAACTTTAATTTTGTTTGTTTAGCTTTAGATCTTACTCATGGAAGAGATTGAAAAATCTAAATTAGGTTGAGTTTAATTCATATTTTTTAAAATTGATTATGTGAGCAAGATTAAGAGCTGAAAAATAAAAATAAAATTGCATCTTCCATGTCAAGTTGTATTTTCAAATTAGCAATGTTTTTGTTGTGCTCCACACCTATTTTAATATTGTGAATATTGACCATATATAGTAGGGTGTGGTAGAATAGTCTAGAAGGGGTGGTACATGTATCAACTCTGTTATAGTATACTACGATTAAACTTTGGAAAAATTGCCCAATTTTTCAAGCATCTTCAAAAAAAAATTTGTCATTTCAAACAGTTGACTTTGTATTTATAACTTGTCCTTCTCAACATTGTATTTCTAACTTGGTGTAAGGTAGAAGCATCCAATTCCAACATTGTATCTAATGGCGTTAGTATTTACACAAGGTGGTCATTCTATAACTTAAATCTAGGTACCTCATAGATAGCTTATTGGAGTTGACCAAAATGATAAGCTATCTATGATGTACCTAGATTGAAGTTCTTAAATGATCACCTTGTGTAAAAATTATTGCCATTAGATACATTGTTAGTAAATTAGGTGCTTATACCTTACTACTTAAGCATGTTTTACCCCTGAGCGCCCTACTCGCAAGATCTGTCGATTAGGATTTCACTAGGCCCTTGGGGGGATGGGATCTAATTTTTTGATTTTGTACTAAACTACAATTATCAAGGTAATCAAGTGGTCCTTGCAAGTGAAGTAATGGTAATTCAAGTCAAATGTTGTACAAGTAGCTAGGGAGTCATGATTGCATGGAACACCATACGTGGCGAGTTGGCAAGGAGCATCTTACATGTTGCAATCAATCAATATCCCTTGCAATCTTCCTTGCAATGTATTTTGTGGTAACAAGGAATTCATTGGCAAGGGTTCAAACATGTTCTAGACCCTTTTCAAGGTAATTCTCATCAACTCTATCACACATCGTTTTCCATACCATTGTGGTTTGAAACCCTCAAACTCAGCTTTCAAACAAGTACAATTTTTGATAATTTGCAAGTGTGTGCATTCACATCTAATCTTGCTACCCACAAAATTGGAGATGAATCAAGGGCTTATAGAATTTTGTAAAAATCAACAAATAGCAATTGCTTGCCAATAAATGAGATTTGGCCATCACATGTTGTTTGATCAAATGTTATAATCTCCCATCTCCCACGGTCAATTGTTCCCAAAATTTGCAAGCTCTTTTCCAAGTAGGTGTTCCACTATTTTCAATGGTCACTTTCTTTGGATCATCCAATTGAGTGAGATATGATGTATAAAAGTTGTAGGTCTCCAAAAACCCACATTTTGATGAAATAACTCTGGGGCGCTCAGGGGTTAAGGGCCAAGGTGGAAATTGAAAAACATCACCTTTTTTACAAATAAGTATAAGAGTGATATTTTGCCTCCTATTTTAGAGTTGGTCAATTTCATTCTCTTTCTTTATCCAAAACTAAATCAAGGTCTTTGAATCCAAACGTACATTCAAAATTCCAGAGTCCAATCGTTGAATGGTTAATACCTAAACTTTTACGTTTTCTGGCAAGTGAGAAATCAGAATTCTTCCACCCTGGACCCACCAATACGTATGTGCAATAAACCAAGCTCTAATTCCAATTATTCCAAGGATTCTTAGTACGTATACCAATGATTCCGAGTGATTCCTAATACATATCCCAAGTATTCTAAGGATTCCTAGTACATATTTCAAGGAGTGCCATACTGTACTCTATTCATAACAAGGACTGACGTCGAAGATAAGCAAGAATTGCTGGCCATGGGGGGCATAATTCACGTCTCTCTCGGAGAAGAAGGGGCATTG
This sequence comes from Ulota crispa, assembly GCA_963920765.1. Classification (NCBI taxonomy): domain Eukaryota; kingdom Viridiplantae; phylum Streptophyta; class Bryopsida; order Orthotrichales; family Orthotrichaceae; genus Ulota; species Ulota crispa. Next base: position 3,590,111 of record OY987244.1, read on the forward strand.
ATTGCCCCTTGCATGCACTGAGCGGCTACGTAGATTGCAGTGCTGTCCTCCCCCCCAAAGAAGGGTTAGAAAATGATTTGATTATTTTATGCAAATGCATTGTTGGGAAGTGCTTACGGACTTGGATTTATGTTTTTTCTGGTTAGACGCAAAGCCTATTGAGATTTGGGAGGGCCATGCATGAAGCAGTAAAGAACAAACACACAATTGGAGAGGGGTGGGAGTGGATTGTTGCACTACACCCTTTCACCATTTTTCACAAACTTTTTTTATAAATAAAATCGTCAATGGCTGGTCCGGAGACGTGACTCCAAAATAGTCCTAACAAGTATTTGACAAAGCCTATTTCGTTGACTCCTAAAGGTTCAACAAACGCACTCATGTAAACATTTTGGTGAGTCGACTTGAGACAGAGTGTGAAATTAGAAATCTTGATGTTTGACCAAGGGTTTTGAGGTGATGCCCAAGTGAGCATGTGTAACCAAACTTTGACAATTTAGTTTGATTCTCCAAGACCCCTATTTCTACTAGTGAACCTAAATCTTTTAACAAAAATCAAGCTTTGAAGATTTTGGGGAACCTGCAATGGATTTGGACATCCAAGAAAGTAGAAATCAATTTGAAACTTAACAAAGTTCCTCAAAAGAACTTATTCCTGCATTTGTAATTGATCTTTAGAAATTTAGCCTTATCTCTTCATGTGTAATTGATTTGTGAAGATCAGTGTCATAATCTTTTAAGGATTATTGAACGCTTAGAATTGGGAGGTTTTCCACTACAAACTACAAGCAAATTTTTTGACAATTAAAAGGTATGCATACTAGTGGAAATACGGTTTGCAAAGATTAAGTTCTAAAACCCAAACTTGGTCAGTTGAACAAGTATGAGTCTTAAATCTTAGTCTACATGAACCATATATCTACTAGTGTTAAAGAAGCCTACAACTCAAATTGAAGTGTCCTATACTTTATTTTGTAGACACATGTGTTTGGATTACAAGTAAAGAAATATCAAAGCACAAGGTGCTACCTCAAATTGTTGCTCTATTGATATAACCTAGATTCATATTGGCTAAATTGTCATTATTTCCTTTTTATTGTTATTCTTGATGTTGAAGCAATTTGATATTAACATCATTTTCAAAAGAATTATAAAACAAAGGAAACAAATGAAAACTTCACAAATCTAGAGCTTATAAACATTTCCACTTCCTACCCCACGGAAACCAAACACTCCTAAGAAACAACTAGAGATGGGAAGACAAACAAAAAGATGCATAGAAGAAAATGAGACACTAGCAACAATAAGATGAATGTTTCAACAAGATTTGTCAAATGAGGAGAGTAGAAAGCAATACTACAATGCAATCTTTGGATCTACAAAGTTCAACATATCAAAGGTCTTTGTATTCATTGATGCATGTGCAATACGGGGTGCAATAGGAGAATGTGAGGTAGACGTCACATATGTGCTCATATGTGTTAACACAAAAAAAATAGATATTCAGCTAAGCAATGACTATAATAACTTGATATTAGGATGTCTACATCTAACAAAAGGGATCAAAATGTTTGAGCATCTCCATTGTTACATTGGAAATAGGCTTGCAACATCACTTGGCGCACCTTACTAAAAATGCGTTAAATTCATATGCAAACTAGAGCTTATGAAATTGCATGTGCAAATTGCAAATGTCTAAGATTTGTGCAATTTGTTAATGTGCCCACATTCAAAAGGTTTTTGTTTGATTCTTTAGTGGTTGGACAAAGACTGCAACAAGAAGGTGCAATTGAGACTTCATGGCTACGTACGTAGCAACAAAGAACTCCCGCCTTTACTCTTGCTTACACACTCAAGTTGCCCACCTAGATGCTTGGATTAGCGCTCCAATCTTTACTTTAGGGCAACAATGAGGCCTCTCCAATCAAACAAGTCCTTGGTCGCTGACACGCCTTCAACATTTGATTTTGCTAGCTTGTGGTTGCATGACTAGGTGCGGATGCTCTTAGAAAGATATGTGGAAGTTTTCAACCAAAACAAAAATGACGCAATTGATGTTGCAATTCAATTTAAAATTGTGTACACAAATTTCAACATGAGGACAACTAAATATCTATTAATAAAAAAACTACGCTCCAAAAGGCTTTATCCATGTAGCATTAACTGAAATTCTAAGCAAGATACCTACTCAAGTTTCTCTACCTTGATGCAAAGCCTCCACGTTTAGGATCCAAAGTCAATAAATGGAAGATTTCAACGAACCTACAACTAAGAAGCCCAATATCATGAAGCAAATTTGAGGTCCTTTGAGACTAAACTGCCATCTTTCTCACATTTAATAAGAATTGAATACATAAAAATAGTTTGATAAATCAATCAAAGTCTCTCATCAATAAAACCACATAGATGATCCTCATCGACAACTCTAGAGATAGGCCAAACTCTAAATTTTTTTTGAAATAAAATCGAAACCCAAATTACAAAATATGCGTTGTACTTACACAAAAGGCAAAGCAATACACATACAACCACTACAAAATACAAAACGTTCAAAATATCACACAATGAAAGTGAGTAAAAAATGTACAGAAAATTCATGTTGTGACTAGTGGGAGTTAGAGTTAGAAGTTTGAAATTTTTGTTGGAGGACAGAATTCTTGGATGACATACTTGTCAAGTTTAGAAAAAAAAACTACGATCAAACTTCAATGTTTCGATTATAACTACATGCATGTTTGTCTATTTTAATGACAGTGAAAAAGGCTTAGCAATTATAAACCTAAAAACTAGAAAGATTCTTAGAATTCAACTCCAAGTTGAGAAAATATGAGCCCTCTACAAGGCCCCTAAGAACCCCTTTTAAGGGGTCTCTTTAATTGTTTTAATTTGTACTTTGGGACAAAAGAAATTCCTTACACCCTACTATGCCTTTGAGTACAATCATGGCTCACTTTAGCATGTCCAATTTTCATTGGGCATCACAATTACATGTACATATTACCATGGTCCTTTTTCTCTATATTAAAACCGTTAACCTAGTACTTGTGAGGGTAACATTAGCTATGATTGTGTACAATAGTAGGAGAATAACTAAGAAATTGTGACGTAGTACTAGATTGCCATTTTCTATTCATAGTTTTAGTGATGTACGTCATACAAGGTAGAGACACTTCACACATGCTTTTAATGTACCCACTCTAGGCCCATTAAATGTTAGAGTGTCAACTCTTAAGAGCCTTGTGGAGGGTTCACATTTTTTCTAATGCTCCCCCTAATTTTTAAGAGTACCAGAAGAAGAAATCTTCAATACTGGTTACCCTAAATTTTAGGCTTACTTTTCAGATTCTGGTTTTTCCATCTTCTTACAAAACTTTCAACATTGATGCTTACTACCAAAAGATGTTGGAATACATCATGACTCATTATTTAGGGTATTCATCATCAAAAAGTAGTACTTATATAAATCCACTTTGTAATAACTTGAGACCAAACAAAGCAAATTAATCCTTGAAAGATGTGCTTATGACCACTTTTTGAAACTTCAAAATTTCTTTCTTTGTTTGCTTCCATTGTACAACTAAGGTAGAATGCAATTTTTTACATTTACTTTTATAGATGTAACTAGATGCCTTCTACTAGTCTTAAGAAATCAGCTTTTCTTTGTGATAATCTGAATTTTTTTATTAATTATTGAATAAAAATTGAAGAAAATTCATATCAAGCTGGTCACGGGATCGTTTTTGTATTTTGTTTTGAAAAAGGGAAGACTGAAGTTTACTTTTTTAGAGGCAAAACAAGCTATTCAATTGTCTTTAGCAATCAAGATCTAATGCATGGCTAAATGTTTGTATATTTTCTTAAAAATTGGCCCTTTTGACTGGAGAAAAAAATGACATGTTCATTTAGATAGGAATTTTGCAAATTGCATAGTTAACAAACCCCCAAGGCATAAAGAAATCTAAAGCAATGCTAAATTATGGCCGCCAATAGTTTGTATGAGGAGATTCATGTTTAAAAAATCAATCAATGTTTGTGCCTTGATATCTCTTTGGGTATCATTACATCTGCAGGTTACTTGATAAACTCTAACCTCCGTAGTCCATTTTTACATGAATAATTCATAATTATGTAATTGAGTATGGCAAACAAGTGTAAATTCTTTGACTTCATTCTTGCCCTATCCACTTGTCCAACTCATAACTGTGGTTGGTAATTGTCTGAGTTTTTAATGACATGTTCTATAGAACCTCCCTTTTCAATTAACATTCAATCTCTCCCAAGTGAAATAACAAACTTTTTGGTTCTATTTTTGCGTATTGTAAATTAGCCTAGTTAACTTTGCTCTCAAAAAGCTCATTCCCTTGTCACTTTCATCTGACTAAGTTGCATATACTTCTTTGGAGTTTATTTAAGAGAAATTTTCATGAATACCCCTGAAGTTTGCAATAAATTCATAGATACCCTGCTTTTTCAGAAATATCATTGGACCAAAAAATCTAGATGTTTGTTTTGTTGTGCATGTTATTTTCTTTTTTCATTTGTACGCAAGCATAACAAGAAAGAAGTAGTGTATGCACAAAGGGAGAAGGAATGACATGCATATCAAAATAAGCCCCTAACTTTTTGGTTCAAGGATATTTGTGATATTTCTGAAAAAGCAGGGGTATCTATGAAGATATTACAAACTTCAAGGATATCCATGAAATTTCCCTTTATTTAACTAGTTGCCACATATTTGAGCCCTCTCCATTTTGACACTTTGGTTTTCATTTTTTATAAAAACCCCAAATCTTTTTTTGCATACAACTAACACAATTCATTAAAAAAAACCTCCAAAAAGTTGTGTATAAAATAGAAAATTCCATTATGCTATTATGAGAATATTTCATAACCCAAAAATAAATACTCTTCATAAACCAGCATAAAGGTACAATCCATGCTACTCCTACTTTCTACACCCTTTTAGACATGGCAAAATTTCAAAAGAGCACAAATAGAGAATCCTAAAACATCCCAATTGTTGGCAACTAACAAGCAACTAATCCTAATTTCCCATACACTTTCACCAAATTTGTAATAATTTGTATGGTTGTCAACATTAAGTAATACAAAAAAATATGAAGAAGTATATAGTCATTTTTATTTATTTTTTCATCCAATTTTGAGCAAAGATAAATGCCTTTTAATTGAAAAACTTGCCACATTACAACCACAATAGCTAATTTTGCACACACTCAAAGTATATTAATTTATAAAGACTTAATCTTGCACAAAGGTTTTGATGAATATTCTAAGAATCTACTACATTCATTTTTTTACCTAAGAAATTGTAAACAAGTCTTTGTTTATACCATAATTTTTTTAATAACACATTGTGATTATATACTTACTTTGTTTTTTACAATGAGTTGTGTTGAGCTTTTATTCATTTAGATAACTTGATTGCAAAGAAGTTTAGACGTCCAAAAGACTCTTCATTGTACAAGGCAATGATAAATTTAAGCATGGTGATCTACCTTCATCTATGTAAAACTATTATTACCATTTAATATTATACAATGTATTTCTTGAATTAAGTATGCACAAATTATGATTGTTTAAAAATACATTCATGTTGTAGGGGTAGTCAAACACTATAGCCAACCTTTTGCTAGTTCAAGAAAGCCACCTTTTTATTTTCTTTTTATGGGTAGGCTCAAGGTTCAAACCCTTTTAGAAGCCAAATATTTCTTTTGATTCACTTTGGATTTTAAATTCCTTCATGAAGTTTTTCTTACAATCTAAAGTGTTTTGTTTGTATAATGAAGACAAACTTTCTCTACGTATATTTAATTAAATAGTACTAAATGCAAATAAAAACATATTGCAAGAACTCAAAACCACTCAAACCTTGTATACGGTCAAGAATTCAAAAGCCATCTTTTAGATTGTTCAAGGTGAAATATATTTGTATTGTTTAGTTCATAGAAAAACACAAAAAGAGCTATTTCAAAAATTCAAATTGTACAACATTCACAAATCTAATACAAGAATTTCAAGAGCACACATAAAAGAGAATAAAACTAGTTTTTGCATGCACATAACATGTTTACATTCACTCATTGTTCAAAATTTGCCCACCTAATGTTTAAACCATCAATCCTTGAGAGAGTGTATGAGGGTGAAGCAAATAGATTTGGAGTTTTTGAGGAAAAATAAATTATGGTTTGAAAAGATTCCAAAAAGAAAACTACCAACTTTGGGCATTTCTTTATCCTTTTCCATCTCTACATGATTTTAGTTTACAGCCTTGCACAAAATCGTAAAACACCCAATGATCACACTAATCACATAATCAAAAAACAAACAAAAATGCATATTTTTATGATGAGTTAACATACTTTCTTTGTTTCTTATAGCTTTTACAATAAGCAATTCAAATCATAAATCATCCACTATGTTGAGGGTTAACCCTTGAACGTCTAAGCATACTGCTATGACCAATACAATATGAGGTTTTTTTTTTTTTTTTTTTTTTTGTATTTGAAATGGATTCATACCTATACTGCATTTGAGATCAACAAAGAAATTGGAATATGGATCAATATGGACCTAGTGAGTTATTTGAGATCCCAAATTAAAACTTTTTGATAGTAGTAAATGTCAATTATATGGCAACATATCTAATGTGGGAATTGATACATGCACACCCGGAGGTTGATATTTGCACACCCCCCCGAGTAAGTTTTTGATTTCTACCATCAGAAAGCTAAATTTGAGAATTTTGAATTCAGATTTGGACTCAAAAACTGTGATATAGTCTAGAACCATAAAAAGGTTGCAATTGAACACCCAAAGAAAAAGCTTATATTTTTTATTATCAAAAGTAAAAGTAACACTTTTCCCCCTAGCGAAACTTTTTCATTGGGTGTTGCTCAATTGCAACTTTTTTTCTGGTTCTAAACCAAATCATGGTCTCTAAGTCCAAATCTAAATTCAAAATTCTCAAATTCAGCTTTATGATGGTAGAAATCTAAAACTTACCCCGGGGGTGTGCAAATATCAACTCCTAGTGTGCATATATCAATTCCCATCTACTATACCTTGGGGGTGCTTAACCCTTAAAGGACCATAGGGCATAGTATATACGTTGCCGTATAATCAATATTTGCTACCAGTAAGAAGTTTTAATTTGGGATCTCAAGTAGCTCACTAGAACCGCTTCAATCTATTCTCCAACTTCTTTGTTGATCTCAAATGCAGTAAAGGTGTGAATCTATTCCAAATACAAGAAAAATACCTTGTGTTCTATTGGTCGCAGCGGCACGCTGTGTCCTTTAAGGGTTAACCCCTAAAGAATGTCATTGTATTGTGCATGCTCTCATGTGTTGTATACAAATGAAATATTTGGGTAACACATGAACTCCATAAAAATTGTAAATTTTAAGCTAAGTCACAAACATACTGCCGATCAGCTAGGATTTTTAGAAATTTTTTGACATTTGTCATAAAACCATAAAACCATTTTTTCAAGTACTAAATGGTCCTCGTATGAATACAGCCACTTTTGGTAGGCAATATCCTTTAGGGGTGCCATGGGTCGTATTATTTTGAGAGATATTTTGATACGAGGGGATATAAAGTGACATTGCTATTTTTAGTTCTCACTACAATAAAGATGAAAGCGGTATCATCCAAGTAACGATTAGCATCCACAGTCTCGTTTGGATTTGATGGGTCCCAGCGGGATGCGAGCCATTGCGCCCCCTGCAACCTCCTCTGTCGCCGTCCCAATCCATACCGACCGCAAACGCCATAGCCTAACTCAGCAAAGATGCTGCACGGATAATTCCTCAAACCATCCGCTCCGCTTCTGCAACACACCAACTCCCCGCTTCTTTGATCGTCGCCGCGCTCCGCCTTCACCGTTTCAGCACACCCATCTCCAGGTAAGCCTACCAAATTTGCATGCTATTGATACGCTTAAGCAAGTTTCCGCCTCTGTTTTGTTAGGGCTTTGGAAATCCGGGACTCACAGGGATTGCAGGGATTGCAATTTGAGACACAGAGCTTGCCATTTGAGGGAGAGAGAGCTTGCCATATGAGGGAGAGAGCTTGCGATTTGAGGGAGAGAGCTTGCGATTTGAGGGAGAGAGCTTGCCATTTGAGGGAGAGAGCTTGCGATTTGAGACAGAGAGCTTGCGATTTGGGGGAGAGAGCTTGCGATTTGAGGGAGAGAGCTTGCGATTTGAGGGAGAGAGCTTGCGATTTAAGGGAGAGATTGCGGATTAAGGGAGGGAGACATTGGTGGGTTTGGATTCGAGGGTGCACAGGAAAAAGAGCAAGCGATGGTGGGGACGGGGAAGTTTTTCGTGGGGGGAAACTGGAAGTGCAACGGCACCACGGACTCCATCACCAAGTTGGTGGCGGAGCTGAATGGCGCCAAGCTGGAGGAGAATGTGGACGTGGTCGTGGCGCCGCCGTTTCTGTACATCGGTCAGGTGATCGGGTCGCTCAACAAGCGCATCGACGTCGCGGCGCAGAACTGCTGGGTGGGGAAAGGCGGGGCGTTCACGGGGGAGATCAGCGCGGAGCAACTGGCGGACGTGGGGGTGAAGTGGGTGCTGCAGGGGCACTCGGAGCGGCGCCACGTGATCGGGGAGACCAATGCCATGATCGGGCAGAAGAGCGCGTACGCGCTGTCCAAGGGGTTGGGCGTGATCGCGTGCGTGGGGGAGAAGCTGGAAGAACGCGAGGCCAATAAAACCACCACCGTGGTGTTCGAGCAAATGCAGGCGTTCGCGGACGCCATAGGCGCGGACTGGTCGAAGATCGTGGTGGCGTACGAGCCAGTGTGGGCGATCGGGACGGGCAAAGTGGCGTCGCCGCAGCAGGCGCAGGAGGTGCACGCCGCCATCCGGAAGTGGCTGAAGGAGAAGGTGTCGGAGCCGGTGTCGTCGAAGACGCGCATCATCTACGGCGGGTCGGCGAACGGGCAGAACTGCGCGGAGCTGGCGACGCAGGAAGACATCGACGGGTTCCTCGTGGGCGGCGCCGCCCTCAAGGGCGCGGAGTTCGCCACCATTTGCAACGCTGTCACCGCCAAGAAGGTCACCGCATAATATCACCGGTTTTCTGAACGCTGGCCAAGTCGCTCCCTTCCCTCCATAGCTTCTCTTTCTCAAAACAATCTAGCAATGAATGCATCAAACCGCTTCCGAAACCGCATTTGTGTGAGTTTTTTTTGCGGGTGAATGATCTCGGAGCTCTTGAGGTGCCGTCGAGGCTGTACTGTCGATTACATGAACCGTTTGACTGGTGCCGTTTCTTTCCTTCTAATAAAGCAACCTGTTTCTCATTCTACTTTCTGTGCTTTTTTCACGGATCCAATTTTTCTCATCACCTCTCATAAATTTGTGACAATGCGCTCTCACTCAGTGGACATGGCAATGCAGAGATGATCAATCATGTGTATGCATGACGCTGGCATGTGTTATGGTGAGATTTTGCTGAATGTGTTAGGTTTCATGAGCATCAAAGTTAGATACATGTACCGGGCTACCTTTGTATTTGGTTGAGATGTGCATAATCATGTTCAAATATGGTATCTCATTCTGGCCTATTATTTGGGTCAAGAATCCTGCATTGCATTGGTGGTGCAAGTTTGGCAATTGCTGTTACCTTTGCAGGTGTGGCATCTACTGAACTTGGAATCGCTGGGTTGTATCAGTTCCAGTAGGCAATTGAGGGCTGTTATCTCGGTTTTGAAAAAGCTCAGTTAACCCTAAGCGCCCAAGCGGATCAAAACGGTCTGCATTCCCGTCTTATTTGGAATCTTTGGAAATCCTGGACAGTCAGGGTTAATGTACTCAACATTGCATTTAGGTTGCCTTACCCCAGAAAGTTGATAGTTATCTTATGACTTATTGTTTGGTCACTTAGAACATTTGGAGACAGCATGCAACTTTTTAGATACTAGGATTTCACAACGTTTACAATTTGGATGACTCATTGCTTGGCCACTTGAAATACTTGGAGACATATGCAACTCTTTAGGGTTTAGGAATTCACAAGGTTTACAACTTGGATGTTGCTAGTTTGCTTTTTCCACACCTTTGTTGCTATTGTCAGGTCTCTTAACAGTTATGTATTGCAGTGTCCATTGATGAAAATTATTGTATAATCAGTAAGCATTTGTTTACTGTGAAATGTCAATACATTAGTGTGGGGGCAACCTAAACGCAATATTCAACATAGTTATAGTGGAAAGGAGAACTTCCTCTCTCTTTCAATGCACCCAAGAGGACAGGATAGGAGTAGTACAGACGACTCACTGTCGTAGACCTAGCAATCTATGGGGTATTGGATCTAACGAAGTCCTATTTGAAGTACAAAGGATCCTGTTGTTTGTATAGATTTTGAAGGTTAATGTAATCAACTTTACTAAGACCCCATTTTTGAAGTCTTGACTACAATTAACTTGCAGTTTTGCATAAACTCTACCCACTTTACTCAACGATTGGGATTCTTATAGGGTTGAGATTAGGATTCTTTCTGTCATTGCATTAATGTAGTTGACCTACAGGAAAAATCCCTTGTAGTGAACTGGGATTCTTGTCCAGGTTCTCTATAGTTCAAACTATCCCACGTGTATATGTTAAAATTTCTATCGACATTATCTCGTGTCTTGTAAATTTTATTTTTGAACTTGTAGAAAGATACACTAGAGGTAGTTGCACCTCATCCAAGAATGAAACTTCTATGAAGAATGAGAAGTTGTGGAATGGAAATAGGAGCCAATGAGAGCATTTCTTCATGGAAGAAGGTGTGATTGTTCTTTTGTGGGTGGTGGAGAATGGAGAATGAGTTTACCTTGAAAATGGTGATGTGCTCAATCTTCAAAGAATGAAACCTCCGCAAATTGAGGAGAGAGTGCCACGTCAAATTGTCAAGTGCCACATCCCCATTTTTTGAAGATTGAGAATGGGGTGAAGGTGTGACTATCCCTACTGCATAGAACATTTAATGCTTGATCACGTGGATTTTAGAGACTGAGAAGGTTACTAGGAAGCAAAGCAAAGAAGCGAACTGTGAACCGAATTCATGTCACTGTTCTATTATTAGAGCAGGTGACCACCAAATGATAAGTACACAAATTCAAAAACTCTTTTTTTTTTTTTCAATTGGGCTGGCTTTTGGGCATTTCATGTTTTTCATGAAAGATGACGTGGACCATGAAGAAGCACACAAGGTTTTTGTGTTTATTTTGAACATTTGTCATTAGTCCTTTGTGCTATGTGGCTTAGGGTGGGTAGAAATGGGACTGCTTACCTCTCATGTAGAGTGGTAACGCCTGGAATGTCAAAGTCATAGTGCAGATCCAGTGCTGCCTCCCTCATCAGAGTTTCTGACAAAGGGTTTTGGAAGGGGGTAGGTGTAGTACCCCGGGGTTTCTCTTGGGGTTTTGCTGGTGCTGGAGGAACTCCTGGAGGTTCAAACTGCCCTAATGCCTCCAATGGTTCATGGTTAGCTTGAGCCATATTGTTCAAGTCCCATTGTTCAAACGCTGGATTTAACCTGAAAAACCACTCACCCCAATAGTACTGAGTATGGCATGTAGGCCATTACTACAAACAAACTATGCCTTGCCCTCATTTTGCGCAATCTTGTTTACATTTTTTCTCTCTTTTTGGTGTTTGTCCTATCCAACTTGTTTCGATCTCTCTCTGCCTTCCTTTTGCACCCTCCCTTTTCCTCCTACCCCCAATGTTGTAATGACTTTCCACCCTCCCTTCCCTCTCTCTATTAAAGAATTTCAATTTTTTGACATTAGTAGAGAATTTTGAATTCCTTGAGACACATAGACACTTGAGGCTTTATTATTACAACTTTTGCAAAATTCAAGTTTAGACTATAAATGTGGTCCACAAAGCTCTTTGTTATCACAATTGTTTGCACTTTTTATGACAAAACAAAGTGCCCAATTGAGAGTACTAAGTGACTTTTCAATTGGATATGAACTTTCAACAAACACTACAGCTCCATGTTTGCAAAAGCAAATAGATTCTCCATTGTAGATTATTCAACCTATTAATTGTGAAAGAAAAGGTCATATATGAAAGAGGTGTTGTGCACAAAAAAGTTGCAATTTTTGCTATGCCAAAAAGAATATTTTGACTGATCCATGTGTTCATTACTCACTTTTCATCCAAAACTCTACCCAAGCCAATGTTTTGCAATACATGTGCAGATGTCCCAATATCACTATCTCAAGAGAACCCTCAAACTTTAATTACCACTCTCATGGAAATGTCTGAAACACAACATGTCCCGTAGACATTTAGTGCATGATACTTATAAGTTATAAGTAATAATTATTGCCACAACACATACCCATTAGCTCAAAAGCAATTCCATCGAGAAGAAGAGCAAAACCCAGGCTTTCATCTTGGTGGTCTTGAACTTTTGATAACTTTTTTTGTGACGGAGCAATAGTCTATGCGCTCAAATTTGAGAAGAGTTGTTGGTTATAAACGTCATGCACCATACAAAGAAGGTTAGAAATGAGAGAGACAGAGGGGGGATGGAGTGAGGAGTCTTACTGAGAAGCGTCAGGAGAGATCTGCTTGGTCCCAGGAATGGAATCCTGAAACGATCCAGACTTGCTGACGGAGTGGCTGCCACTGCCCTCCTCCCCCGGCTCGCCTCCTCGCCAGCTGCTGCTGCTGCATGGCCTCTTGCAACACGAGCAACTCCTCGACGTCGAATCATCATCGCTCTCAAACGCCGACGACGTCGACGACGCCGACCGCGCCTGCCTCCGGCTCCGAGCACTCAACAGCTGCACCCTGCGCTTCCTCCGAGTTGTTGGCTTCCTTCTCCGAGCTTTGGCTGCTGCTGCTGCCGCTCTGGGCCTCGTAGAGCCACTTGGCTTTTGGTTCTTCCCTCTCTTCCTTTTCTGCTGACCTGCCTGTGCCCCAAAACCCTCCCTCAGGGTTTTGAATTTGTGCACTGATCACGTGTATAAGGTATGTACACCCGTTAGTAATACCAGCCATTTAGTGACATCTAAAATTAAACCTAACAGTAAGCACTTTTGCACCCAAATACGACACATATGCACCCAAATCAGACACGTAAGCACCCAAATCAAACACGTAAGTTGACATAAGGAAATAAAAATTGTGTAGGTGGAATTTTATGATTGAGTGTGACATGATCTTTTTGTTGTCATGACATGGTTTTTTTGTTGTCGTTTTTTCATGAGTCTTGTGTTTACAATAGGTAAGTCTAGGAAGTTGCCTTCAACAATTCATATTTTATTCATATGATCTCTAGAAAATTTAAAAGACAATTTTCCTTGAATGTGTACCCATTCCCTAACAAGCACATGCCATTAGATTCTCAAAACACCCTCCCAATTACCATGTCTAAAGTAAGTGTCACTTTTGGGTGTACATCCTTACATTGGGTTCAAACAAAAAACACCATATTCGTTAGATTGGGAGAAAAAGTGGTCCCACTTTGTACTTCACCTTGATCTAGAATAGTCACCTTGAACCAGATTTGAAGGTATCAGATTTAGTCTGAGCCACTAAGATTTTTTCCCTCGCAAATTCCTCCTCTCAAGTGAGGGCACATGTACCAAAAAAATGTTGCTAGCTTGGTTGTACATAATCATGTACAACCTGCAGAAGTCCCAAAATGTACCCTTTTTCCCAATTTAACAAATATGGTGTTAAAAGTAGAATCTCCAAGTACTACAAGAGAGCAATGTCAATTTGGATTTTATTTGTCAATTAGGGCACCCCAATTGACACTTTTTGTCAATTTGGACATGTTTTTGTCAAAGTTTTGTCAATTCAGACATTTTTGTTAATTTGGACATGTCAAGTTGGACACTATTTCCTTGTAGTATATGGTTCCTATTGTTATATTGCTTGTACGTTTGTTGATTCTTGTAGAGGTTTTGTGATTCTTGTTGAGGTTTTTAGTGATTTGGGTTGAGTTTTTGGTGATTTTGTTTGAGTTGTTGGGGCTTCTTGTTGAGATTTTTCTTTTGTGATTTACGTTAAGTTTTTGGTGATTCTTATCAAAGTTTTGGTGATTCTTGAGGGTTTTTTTTTGTATTGAGCTTTGGTGACTCATGTTGAGTTTTTGGTGATCATGGTTAAGTTTTGGGGGATTAAGGTTGAGTTTTTGGTGCTTCTTGTTGAATATTTTAGTGATTTAGGTTGAGTAATGTTTTGGTGATTTATGTTGATTTTTTGATGATTAGGTTGATTTTTTTTGTGATTTATGTTTGAGTTTTTGGTGATTTTTATTAAAAAAAAATTGGTGATTCTTGAGGGTTTTATGGCAATTTGTGTTGAGCTTTTGGTGACTTTTGTTGAGTTTTAAGTGATTTAGATTGAGTTTTTGGTGGTTATGGTTAAAATAAATCACTAAACAAAACTCAACCTAAATCACCAAAAACTTAAGTTTTATGGTGATTCTTGAGGGTTTTTTTATGGCATTTCTGTGTTGAGCTTTTGGTGACTCATGTTGGGCTTTTGGTGGTTTGGGTTGAGATTTTTTTGTTGATTTTTTCTTGACATTTTTTTAAAAATTTGGAAAAATTTTGGATTATATTTGGAGATGATTGTTTGAGTTTTATTGTTTCTTGTTAATGATTGCAAGGGAGTTTCAATCAATTGCTCCAAATTGTTGCTTATTTGAATAGTATAGATATTAGGGTTTAAAATTTTATTTACAAAGTATTGTTTTTAAGGTATTGCGTATTTTGAGAATCAAAACATATTTTGGGTATTAGCAATTGGGTGAGTGTTAGGATTGGGTGTTTCTATCTTATCATGTTATGAAAAGAATGGCTACTCTTGCATTAAATTTTCTTTATTTAATATGGAGTCAAAGCTTGGTATGAGTATGTTGTGTTTCAATTTTAACAAATATGAATTACATGATGTTTATTGAATTTGTGACATCCACCTTGCTTAGCTTTGACAATGTCTTTGAGGGATATAATTCTCTTGGTGTTGGCTTTGATGTTGATTTTGACCGTCCACTTATGTTACCGTAATGCTTCATTATACTAAGTTAATTGACTATCTCTAATTGTGACATGCATTTGCATTGTAATAGTGCATGATACATTAATCCCTAGTGAAACTTCAATATTTGCAATGAAACTTTAAGATGATTGATTCTAGCATAGTTATGTCATTGAAGCCCACAAGTTGGCTAATTCTTTTATCCTCAAAAAGGGAGCAAACCAAGCTTTGGGACGTTTGGGGTTCAACAACAACCATTGATTTGAAACCAAAGGTTGCATTTAGATCTATTGATGCCTGTTGGTGCATTTATGTGAAGTGATTTTGAGTAAAGCCAAATGGACCAAGACGTTACTATAAATGTAATCATGCCAAGTATATAAAGTACATTTGGGTACACGAAACATACAAACCTTAATTTGAGCCACTCAAGTTTTTTTTATAAAGACATGGAGTATAAGTGGGTCATTTGGGTAGGAAAAATATCACTGCATTCTTATGCAATATAAAGCAAGTATACCAAATTTCAGTTTCTAAAAACCAAAACTCCATTTTTGGTGAATTGTTTTATAGGAAATTCATGATTTTACATGATAATTTATTGAAAAGTATTGGTGATGAATTTTTGAGATTTGATTCCATGGATATGTAGGAAACATCCATATGCACATCTTCCATGCTAAAAAACCCCCTTAAATAACAAAAACTTTACTAGCAAAAGATTCAATGAAACTTGTAATAGGCCTAAATTTTGTAAAATACATATTTTTGTTTTTTAACTAGCTTTTCATCAAGTAAACAAAACATGATGTTTAGAGATACAAACTTAGTTACAATATTTGAGTCAAACAACAAAATTTTATTTTCATAGAAAAATATGTATTTTACAAAATTTGGGCCTATTACAAGTTTCATTGAATCTTTTGCTGGTAAAGTTTTTGTTACTTAAGGGGGTTTTTTAGCATGGAAGATGTGCATATGGATGTTTCCTACATATCCATGGAATCAAATCTCAAAAATTTATCACCAATACTTTTCAATAAATTATCATGTAAAATCATGAATTTACTACAAAACAATTCACCAAAAGTGGAGTTTAGGAATTGAAATTTGGTATACTTGCTTTATGTTGCACAAGGATGCAATGGTATTTTTTACTACCAAAATGGACCACGTATACTCCATGTTTTTATTAAAAAAATCTGCCTGGCTCAATTAGGGTTTGTATGTTTCCTATACCCGATTGTACATGAATCCATTATAGATGAAGCTTTGAAGTAGTCATAACATAAAATTCTCATTAAGACAAGAACCATTGTTGATAATAGAAAGAATTTTTGACACCTATGTTGTGTTTTTTCTTGCTAGTGTGTACCAAAAATCTAGTTACACCTTAATTTCTTGATACACATAGAAATTTATAGGAAATGCATCAATCATTTAGACTATTAATAAAGAAATTTCTCATCTCTAAATAACTTATGAGTTGTTAAGAAATTGCCAATGATGGGTCTAGGGGCTTGACCCCCTAAAGCCACTTCAAAGGAAAAAGAATATGTGTTGGCAATATTAGTTGTATCTTTATTGGAATAAAAAAAATGGAATAAATAGAAAAAGAAAATGTGTTGGCAATATTAGTCGTATCTTTATTGGAATAAAAAAAACGGAATAAATAGAAAATGAAAAAAAGGCAACAAAAACAACAACAAAAAAAACCAGATTCATAAATTTTTCCTAAACTTAAAACAAAGTTTATATAAACAAATCAATATACACATATTTTAACTGTTCAGCTAAAATCAAATTTAAAGGCAATCACACTAAATAGTATGTACCATTCCTAAGGTAAAACAATGTAAGAAAATTTAACAAAAAAATATAAAAGTAGAAAAAAGTTGGTTTCTATTATTGATGCAATCATAAAGCAATAGTTGGAGAAATACGTCTTAATTTATACATGGATGCTTCATTTTAGTTATGAGATTGTAAGTAAAAGCTAAACGGAACTAGTGGATTCTCACGAAGCCATTTTCAGAATAATGATTAGTATTTTGAGGCCTAGTCAAAAGCTCAAACACATGATTTTGTGATTTGAAGCAATATACGTAGTATGGACTTGGTCTAAAGTGTAGAAAATGTATAGTCTCAAAATGCAAAATGTCTTTAATTTCAACAAGAATAAACAAAACTATCAATCATAATTATAAAAAGAGAAGAACAAAATTACTCATAGATTGTATGTGATCTCATATTCAAACTTTTTATTTATCTATGGATTTTTATTTGTTGATTATGAAACATGTTTAATGGCCTAATTATTATTTATTTTTTCATACTACCTTGAATAGGGCAATTTTTTGGAATACTTTTTGGGTTATTGGATATTTTCCAAGATTTGTACTTTCTGTGTATACTATATCAAGTGTGTAGAAATACCAAGTTACAAACTAAGATTGCTATTAGTGGTCAAATATACTTAATAAAGAAAATCGTGCAAAGTGTTTGATACATGGCTTGTTTCTTTAAATTTGCTAGTAACAGAATGCATAGATCTTCTTATCATGATTTTTTTTTTTTTAACATTATGAATCATCAAAATGTAAACTTTAGCATGTCATAGGTAAAAAATAATTGTTAGAATTGGAAATTTTGTCTTTTGGTAAACTTCGAAGAACAATCGTTTAAAATTGATGTGAAATAAATGATTTTTTTTATCTTTTTGTAGGAATAGCTTCTAATCACAAGGTTTGACCATCAAGAAAAACAATATCTCAATTTTATTGTGAAACTTATACTCCGTACTTTATAAGACGCTTTTTTGGGTCAAACACTCCTATGCCTTCAAAGGTTGTAGAGCAACGTAATTTTGTGAGATGGCATTTTAGTCTACATTTTGAAAATTTTGTATTATCGCATTTGACTGCATTGTAAAGAGAAATACGATTTTATGCATGTCACAAATGCAATGGACAATTGCAGAAAATCTACTTAATTATAATAATTATTTAGTAACATCATTATTATACTTGTGGAAGCTATGTTGGTTTGCAATTGACCACAAACTTAAATACAATTATTAGATTTTAAAATTATGTGTCGCGGGTGATTACACAAAGTCATCCACAATTATTATTGTTTTGAAAGGGATTAGCAAGTTTGTCCACGAGACTTAGAATTTTATTATAGTTGTCAGTTTATCTCATAGTTGTTAGTTTAGCACTAAAAAGAAGAGACTTCTATCAAATCATATAGTGTGTACAATAGTTATGAATGTTTTAAATAAGTCCTTACTAAAAATATATGCTACACTAGCACTATCCCTTCATTTGTACATGATTTGTGGACACTTATCCTTTTATTTGTAATTGACTTGTGGACATTAGTGTCATATTCTTTTGAGAATGGGACCATTGAAATTGGAAGCTTTTGCACCAAATAGTATAAATAAATCCTCCAAATTTGAGAGGGACCTAGTGAAGCCAAGATCTAAGATTCAAGTGCTCAAGATTTTATTTTATAAACACCTAATGTGTGTAATATAGGTGAAGAGACAAGAGCAAAGTTCCTTGCATCATAATTGTTGGTTTGAAAACCACAATACCACATATTGTCCAAGGAAGTTTTGAGCTTCTTTGGTAAAAATCTTACATTTCTCATTTTCAAGTAGTTATTTCATTGCATGCATTAGATATTACTTGTATACTTGGAGTATTGTTAGACGTTTCCCAATTTTTTTAATCCAACTGATTCAAATTTCAAATAATTTTTTTACATTTCATTTGGTTAGCTTTCTATTGTTTTCTGGATCTCTCAATCATTGATACCACACGCATTCAATCCTCTCAGATTATGCATTTGACATAAATTCTAAAGACATCCCATGTTACGTATCAATTTGTTGAGATAACTTCCACATGTCCACTAGTGGAAGGGAGGAGTTTCAATTTGGACATTTTTTTTTGTCAATTAGGGAGCCTTTATTTGGGAGCCTTTATTTGGACACTTTTCTGTCAACTTGGACATGTTTTTTTCAGATTTTTACCAATTTGGACATTTCAGTCACTTTGGACTTGTTACTCCGGACAGTTTTTCTTGTAGTGACTTATCAAATTGTGAAAACTTACAAAAGTACATTTAAGAAGCTCATGTGTCCTCCAATGCCGTGGAAGGGGTTACATGTATAACTCGCTTTCAGCCAAGCAACACGTCAGACTGGTTGCTGGATTTAGGACGTGAAAGAGGAATAAAAGGGTACATGATCAGCATGAGCTTAAAACTTACGCTTCCCTACAAAGCGATCCTTTCCATCAATCCCATCAGGGCTTTGCTTCTTTCAAGTGGTTTTGATAATTCTACAAGCAGCTTGTGCTTCCAGTAGTATTCCTTACCCATGTTTCACGGAATGTGTGGGGTGCCAAGTAAATGTACCATTGATATTGCATGATCTCCTGAAAAAAACTTTGTTTTAAAAATTAACCCTTAAAGGTCACATCAAGGCCCTTGGGCTGAGTTGGGTCTTCAGTGTACTTTGAAATACTCTTTGATGTTTTACGTTTAAGGGAAGTTCACACCATGTTCTGAAAAGGCCCAAAGTCCAGGTCCCAAGTTTTATCAATTTCTCAAAATATGAGTGGTTGAGAGGTTAAAAATTGAAACTTGTAACTTAGCAAAATGTTTTAGCTTCAAGTTTTGATTCACTTACAAATATTTGGATTGAAATACCTTTTGATGTAGACAACAAGAACGTGAGAATTTGTTCCAAGTAATGGATTTAGCAAAAACTCAAACCTAATTTAAGAGCTATTTTTTCTTTTTAATATTTTGCTCAGTGCATTTAAATATGCAGTATTTGATAAACTCTACATAGTCTAATGTCTAGAAAGAATTTCCATCCTCTGAAAGAAAAAAAACTAGAAGTGAGTGTGTTGATGTGTGTTGTCTATGACTTTCGTGAAGAGATTCCTCAACAACGGACCAATCTTGTACTTGGAGATTTTAGTTCTACAAACGTGCCTGACATTGGAATGTTCATGGATTATCGTGGCCTCATACAATATATAGTTTACCGTTGTAACCCATAACCTCATAAAATATAAATTTTCTTAGTTGAGTTTTTATTTACTACGCATGTACAACCCAGTTTTTTTGGAAATTAAGTGACCTTAAATTGGTACTTGAGGAACAGAGGCTTGGGACCTAGCGTAAATAGTCATGCAACGTACAACTACACAAGTACAAAATTTGAGCATGTTTCTTAAATTTTAGAGATGTACTTAACATGTCTCCCTTCTCAGTTCTCACTAGTAGTGAGTCGGCCCTTTCATTTTTGGCATCAAAGTGTCACTTGTCCCCTCCACATTGGAGTAAAATTGGAGGGAAGGAAGTCTAGTGGTGGAAATTGGCACTCTTGTGCTGAAAAAAAAGGGCTAGTAGTGATTGATATTAGGGTCGCTTCAACACACTGGTTGAAGGTGGAGAGGTGATCAACTTCCACCAATCAAATTGCAAGAAACTAAGAGTTTGGAACCTCATATTCAATTAATACGGAGTTGCATGTTATATGTGGAGTATATCTAAACCAATGTAATGTCCACATACACTCCATATGCAATTCCATATTGATCAAATATGGGGTTTTGGCCTCTTGACCCTTCACACTGGAGGCCCAAGTCTAAAGTTCCTCACCCCCCATGACATCACCCTTTCATTCAAAACGACGGTCTCTCAAGAAAAGTTTGGGTCAAGCAAAAATGGAGACCCAAACTATGGTTGAGAGGCTGTCACTTTTTTTTCATAAAATAATCAAAAGTCAACAAGATCTTGGCAGTTAGATTTGGAAGGTCTAATAAATGCTATGACTTTGGTCTTTGGGCTTGGCCTTTGGAGGCTTCACACTATGGTCATTCAAGTGAGAGGCTGTGGAAGATTATGACTTTGAACTTCAAGCTTGGCCTTTGGAGGCATCACACTATGGCCATTTAAGTTGAGTAGTTGCGGAAGCTCATTTCCAAAAATTTGGCCTTTGGACTTGGTCTTTTGAGGCTTCACACTAAGGGAGGCCAAAAAGTGTCAAAAACAATATTTTATCACCTATTTTCAACCAATTTCTTTGACCTCTCAACAAAATTTGGCCACTCAATCCCATGGACTCGCAACTTGGTTGGCCATAGTGTGAAGCGGCCCTTAAGCTTCCTTGCGGAAGAACAAGGGCATTGCCCAACAATTCGAAAGGTACCAGTAGTTGCTTTTAATTAAACCAATTTTTTGGAAAGCAAGATGCTTGAATATAAATTGTACAACATAATTAAGATACTAGAATTAGTACCAATGCTCACAACTGGCTAACATTTTAATTTAAGTCATATTAATTTATTTTTTTGTGAATACAAAAGAATTGAGTATGAGGGAGTTATTTTGAATATTTAAAACATTTAGCTGTGTGTTTAGCTAGTTGAGCTAATAACTAAAATCATATTTGGGATGAAGTTGCAAGTGGGCATGACCAAGTGGCGGGCAATGCAATAAATAATCTCAAAGCCTACAAAGAAGGACTAAACTAGAAGCAACAATTAGGAATTGCCAAGAGTTAACTCCCATAGACGTTTGGAACTGGAAAAGCTATAGGAAATAACAAACACATTACAAAATGTTGCATGGAAGTGTGTTGGAAAAAAATAAATTTGGTAATGATATGTTGACACTTTTTTTTTTCTGAGAAGCACAAGAATTTTGGGGTCTTGATTTCCTTAACCTCTAAAGGAACATTGTCCCTTTGGAGGAAAAATGGGATTTCGGGCATGTACCTATGGCTAAATTACTTTGCATGATTTTCTGAAACTCAAAACCACACCTACCCACAAACTAAAACTTCTCATAACTTTCATCTCATCTATCGAAATTGAATGATTCAAAGCTCCGCATGCCTATGTAAGACTGAAGAGCCTATTTCAGATTTTAATTTGAAAAAATGAAATTTTTAAAAAAGTTTTTGGTTGCCCAAGGAATAGCATTTTCTAGGAATTCATTTTTAACTTCTTCAATAAATGTCAGAATGAAGAAAAAATGACATTTCCACGTAGGTCTTTGAATTCCTCACCTTCAATAAAAGTTTCAAAAAATCATGCAAAGTAGTTTAGCCATAGGTACATGCCCAAAATCCCATTTGTCCCTCAACCCTTAGTCCTTTAGGGGCTAAATTGGAAAATGCTGATAACTGTGACTAATTCCAATTGTTCATGGAAGTTGGTCCTAAGTCCTATGCAATGAACCATTAGAAAAGGACACATCAATCAAGTGAGTCATGTAGAAATTAACCTTCTTTTGCAAACTATACTAAATACTAAATTTAGGTTATCTTAACAATTAGGTTGCCTTACCTTGGAAAGTTACCTCATGACTCATGGCTTGGCCACTTGACAGCACATATAGCTCCCTTTACATTAAGATTTCACATGGTTTATGACCTAAGTACCACTAGTTTGTTTTTCTGCAACTTATTTATTATTGTCAAACATTTGAAGGTTTATTTATTATAATAACCATTAATGAAATTATTGTAGTATTAGTAAGTATTTTTATTTAGGAAATTTTTTATGGATACCCTTGAAGTTTGCTAGAATTGTATAGATATTCTTGGTTTTTCAAAAATTGCACAAATATCCTGGGACCATAATTTTTAGGCTATTGTTCTATTGCAAGCCACTTCTTTCTCTCTTGTGTGCATGTTATTTATTTATTTTTTATTGCACTCCTTACTTTAACTTGGTCACAAAGGAATGCATAACAAAAAAACGCATAAAAATTATGGTCCAAGAGTATATGTGCAATTTCTGAAAAATAAGGGATACCTATACAAATATGGCAAACTTCAAGGTATCCATAAAGTTTTGCCTTATATTTATATAGTGTAAAATGTCAATAATATAGAGTGAGGCAACCTAAATGCAATATTCAGTGTACTTTCCTCAATCAGATGCTGACCTGGCGCTGACCTGGCAATGATTGATTGTCAACAGATAGACCACACTCTTCTAGTAATAGTCTCACTAAGGTAGGAGGCTCATAAATGGAGCATCTAAGGGCTGAAACTGAATTTTGGGTAGGTGAAACTCCTTGAAATGATTTTTAGTAAACTTCCCTTGAAAGACAAGAAGAATGAGCATATAACCCAAGTTGTTTCATAATTTTTGGAACTTTGTGGAATTAGTTATGAATATTTGAAGTGGAAAGGCCATATGGCTCTATAATGGAGCACCTCCTCAAATGTACATGAGCTGTACATTATTGAAGGGTTAAAAATATAAGATGTACAAAAAGAGTACATTTGAGGAGGTGCTCCGAATTTGAGTCTGCTTCAAATTTGAGCCTCCTACCTTAATCCTTAACCCCTAATGCCTAAAGGTGTTTTTCTTGTTTTTGGAAGGCAATTTTGAAGTTTTTGATTTGTCTTTGTAAGATCATTATTAAACATCAAAATAAAATTGTAACCTGCGTCCGGAGGCAATGTTCACAATTACATGACCAACAATGAACTGAACAAAGATTTCTTTCCAAGGTTGCAAAAAAACCCAAAGAAATGAACATTGAGAAGGTGAGAATAGGGAAACAGTGAAAGAAATGGACTAGGTAAATCGCAGTTGTATCCAAGTAATAACCCAGTTGTATAGAATTGCATAAACAACTGCAACACGACTCTATCACAACCAACGCAATGAAATGCATTCACATCCACCTAGAACTGGATTTTTGTAGAAGAAAGCGCTGCCCATGGCAACTAAAGTGAGGAAAAAATTCACATGAACAAGAATTGAGAAAAAAAAATGGTGCAGTCATGTTCTAGTCGTATTTTAGTAGGGTTGTAGTAGTATCATGAATCCACCTTCAACTATAGTACAATTGCGTTGGATGACATAAGCCACATCAATAGTTTACATCCAAGAAGTGATAGAAAATAAATGATGAAAATGTCTACATCCCTTGTAGTTGTCACCTTGGTTTTGTAGTTGTATATGCAACTGCAATACGACTACGTACAACTGCTATACAACTGGGTACCTTAAAAGTCAACTTCTTGGCATGTCAGCTACTTTTCCCTAGTCACTCCCTAAACCTGCAACTGACCCGGACATGGTAGTTGGGAGGTTGCAGTTGTTTATACCCCCATTTCCTTCTAGTATACAAATTGCAATGTGGGCTTGAGTTGTTTTATTTAGAAGCTGGGAATGTAAAAAAGGCACTTGTAAAAATATTCAAATTCAATATTAAAGCATTTGATGTAGTCTTTTGAAATATTGTAAATTGCAATGTGGATTGTGCTGCCCTATTTAGAACATGAGAAGGTGGAACATTCTTGTATTTGATCTTCTTTCTTTGAAAAGGTGGAAATTTATGAAATTTTGTATCCTCTAGTTTTCAAGTACTTTGCCTTGATTATTTATTATAATGTATCATTATAAACGTATTAGCATCATATTTTTTGTCATCCTTTCATCTACATTCATCGATTTCATTTTTCATTCATCCAATATGATTCTTCATTTGTTCTTTTCAATAGATGAATTTCATACAACATCAAAAAAATAATTCATATAATGACCATTTTTGCATATTTACAATTGTAAGAAGTTCATTAAATTATCATTTTCAACTTCCAAATTCTCAAGAATTTTTGCTCACTGCTCAACGCTTTGCGCTCACACTTTAGCACCCCTGGCCAGCGTCACAACTACCTACAACCATGGTATCTCACCCAAAACCCAGCTTTAAGTTACGCAGTCCTCCAAACCTTCGGTGATAGATCCTTCAACTGAACAATGGTTGCCATTGAACAAAAAATGAATGCGAGCTAAAAAAATCCCCCAAAGTTTGAGATTCAAGTGGCAAACCCGCAAAATTCACCAAAGCTGGAAGCCAAAGACAATTGCAATACAGCCAAAGACAATTGCAATACAGCCAAAGACAATTGCAATACAGCCAAAGATTGCAACCTCTCAAGAAGAAAACTTCTTTGTTATTGTGATTGCTGGCTTTTACTGTGATGTGAACAGCTTGGTTACTAACCACGTCATTAGAAACCATAATTACGTCTGGAAGTTAAAAAAACTCCAAATCTGATTGTGCTGTGTGAACAAAAGAGGTTTTTTGGCTAACAACAGTGGTAGGCCATATCTTCGTTTTGCAAGTGTGAAGGGACCCTAAGCACGTTAAACTAGTTGTCACTTGTATTGCTAATGGATTAGTTATTATTGAGCTTGTTAATTAGTAATTTTGACCTAACAAGCAGTTTGTTGTTGAGTGTATCCATTGAAGGCATGTCTTGCAAGACTGTTTGCCGCCAACTCAGTCACACATGTTGACAATATTTTCACTTTGATAGATTATTGCATGCATACTCAGTTTTTGCACGTTTTTGTTTCAGCTGTGCATGTAGAGTTCATGCTTTTGGATAAATCAAATTCTAAACTTTGGACATTTGGGTTGTGTTTAATGATCTTTCAACAAAATATTTATGTTGTCTTAGTGATTTGACATGTATTTGATATTTTATGACTCATACTTTGCACTAATGGTTGTGTAACTTGCAATGTTGGAATTTGCAAGCTGAAATTGCCATGCACAGGTGTAGTATAGTATCCAGCATCCCATTTGATTATTTCATTTTTTTGCATAATATAAAATTTAATTGTCATTTGTTGACTTGCATAATAAACATCCTATTCTTATGCAATTCAAATCAATTATACCAAATTGCATGTTCAAAAAAGCAAAATTCCAAATTTAGTGATTATTCTATAGCTTTTACATAAAAATTCATTGAAAAATATTGGTGATGGATTCTTTAAATTTGACAGTAAAGGTATTAGGCCACATCTATACACGTATTTTTCATATTGAGCAAAAGCCCAAAAGTTTTTGAAACATGTAATTGCCATTTATTGACTTGAATAGTAAACATCCAATTCTTATGCAATTCTAATCAATTATACCAAATTGCATGTTCAAAAAAAAAGAAAGGTCCATGCAAGGCTCCATGTTTGGTGATTCATTTTTTTAATTTTCAAGTTTTTGCATAAAATTCATTGAAAAATATAGATGATGGATTTTTTAGTTTGCTAGCAAAGCCATGTAGGACACAATGATACATCTATTTACACATTTTCAAATTAAAAAACATCCCAATTTTTTCAAATTATGATCTATGTAAAGTTTTTTTTTATCAAAATTTTCCAATTAGGATGTTTCTATATTATTATTTCATTTTGTTGGATGACCTTATTTGTAATTAATTTTGAAAAAAAAAAGTAATATTTTACAATTTTGGTCAAATGCTGCTGATATTGAACTCTTTATAGATCATATTTTGAACACCTTTGGTAAATTCAAGCATGAAAAATATGTGTATGGGTGTTTTCCATGTACTTTTGCTACCAAATTTCAAAAAATTGTATCCCATTTTTGTTGTTGAATTTTTGCTTAAAGCAATAAAAGTGAAAAAATTCAACAAACATAGATATTTGCTTTTTCAAAAATGCAATTTGGTGTCTTTGATTTGAATTGCATAAGAACTGGATAAATATTTTACTTGGCTATGGATTCTTATTTGTTAATTATGGACATGTTTAAAGGCTTGATTAACCATTTTTTGCATATTGCCCTGAATGCAAATTTTTGGAAGATTCTTTTGGATTATTGGATATTTTCCAAAATTTATTTTTTCTATGTATACTAGATCAGCTTAGTGTGTGGAAATACTAACCTAAGATTGCCTTTAGAGGTCAAAAATACTTAATTAAGAAAACAATGCAAAGAGTTTGATATTTGCTTGACATATTCTAAAAACATCTCATGTTATGTACAAATTTAATAAGACAACTTACACTTATCAAATTGTGAATATTTATAACAGTACATTTAACCCTTATATGTCAATGGGGACAAAAATTGCCCTAGCAAATACACTGAACCCGTATATTTGCGACGATAGGCCCCGGCACTTAAGGATTAAAAAACCCGTGTGTCCTCCAATGCCGTGGGAGGGATTATATGTTCAACACACTTTCAGCCCAAAAACATGTCAAACTGGCTGCTACATTTAGGGCACAATAGAGGAAAATAAAAAGGTACATGATCAGCATGAGTTTACTAGCTTATGCTTCCCTGCAAAGCGATCCCTTTCCATCAGTCCCATCAAGACTTTGCTTCTTTCAAGCGGTTTGATAGTTCTAGAAGCAGCTCATGCTTCCAATAAATTTCTTACCCATGTTTCACGGAATGTGTGGGTGTGCCAAGTACATGTACCAATGATATTGCATGACCTCATGAATATAAGGTAGAAATACCATAAACGGTTAAAATAAGCCACTTTAGACTATAAGATATGGGGAATTTCTTGAGAAATTAAGCTCAATTTGTGCAAAAACAAGGATAAGAAAGAGTAACATAATGGTTACCTCTAGAACCTTGTTTGAAAACATGAGTGAATCAATCAAATGCTAGAAAATAGCATCTTTTTAGAATATTTCAGAATTTTTTTCAAAGCTAGCTATTGTTGGCATTGTGAAAACTATGAAGCCTTCAAAAGGCCTTTAAAAATGAATTATGGCTATCTCAATTGCCAATTACTACCAAGGAAAGTGGCCACCCTCTTTTAAAGCAACCATATTGGATTCTAGGATCTCAAATGACTAAAGTTAACTACCACTTGTAAAGTTCTTGTCCTATTGGCTTTCTGTTGGATGCTTTGTGGCATTGAGTGGCGCCGCTTGTCAACGAGGTGGCTAGAGTTTTGCGCATCTTTGAACTTTGTGCTGTTTAACACTATCTAAGCATCTCTCACGCCGTTGAAGTGTATGCAACTTCTAAACAAGACTGGAAAGGTTGGAATACAATTGTATCACAAGCCCTTCTCTTGCAAAACTCTTGAGCCCCAACACACAAATCCTTGCCGTTGAAAATGCAGACTCTTGAGTCCCTCACACACAGACTGTCAATGTTGGAAATGGCAGGCTAGCGCCGTTGTTGAAAAGCTGAACTCCCGCCCACCTTGTGAGTATTGACATTACACTTGGCATCAATTACGCCACATCAATGGCTCTCCAATGATCCAGTCACAACCTGCAGTAATCACAAGACCCCATCCAAACTCAGGGCCTTTTCAAGGCTTCATATTTTTCCTAATGTTTCAAAACGGTCTACTTCTCCAAGTAGAGAGGAGGTAACCGTTTATGATATTCCTACCTTAGTTACTTTGTTCCAAAACCTAACCCTTAAATGTTGCACCAAGATCATTGGGATGGGTCAGGTCTTCAATGTACTTTGAAAACTTCTTTGATATTTAAGTGATGTTTAAAGTTTAAGGGAGGTTCACACTTCACACCATGTTCTAACAAGGCCCAAAGTCCAAGTCCCAAGCTTCATTGAGTTCTCAAAATTTGATTGGTTGGGATGTTAAGTTCCAAGTTTTGATTCATTTACAAATTTTTGTATTGGAACACTTTTTGAAAGTGTTGGCAACAAAGACGTGAGATTTTTTTTCAAGTAATGGATTTAATAAAAACTAAAAACCAAGTTAAGAGCCAATTTTTCTTTTTAGTATTTTGCACAAACGCTTTAAATATGCCATATTTGATCATTTCTACATAATTTGAAGTCCAAAAATACTTTGCCATTCTCTCACAGAAAGAAAAAGTAGAAGTGTGTGTTGATGTGTGTTATCTATGAACTACATGGGGAGATTCCTCAACAAGGGACCAATCTTGCACTTGAAAAATTTAGTTCTACAAATGTGCATGACATTGGAATGTCCTTGGATTATCATGGCCTTATACAATCTATAATTTACCTTTGTAGCCCATAATCTCATATAACATAAATTTATCTTGGTTGAGATTTTACTTACTACGCATTTACAACCCAATTTTTTTGGAAAGGGACCTTAACCCCAAAATGATCATGAGGACAAAATGTGTCCTTGACCAATTTTTGAAATTAAATGAAATCTTACCAAACCACTACTTTCAATAGTTTATATTTTGAAAATTTCTTTTTGAAGTTTAGTTTTAGCTTCAACAATTTGATTTTAAAAATAATTGATTATGATTTTTCAATTCAAGATTTTGTTCACTATTGTCGCTTGCAATCTCTTGACTTTTTAATATTGAGGCCTCTTGGGAATGAGCCTCAAATACATTAGATCTTTGAGAAAAAAATACATTAGAAATTCTTTAAAAAAAATTGTAAAGTAGATTTTGAGAAGTTATAATTCGATTAGGGTATTGCATGTTAGGCCCTTTGACCTCATATATTTTTAATGACCAACTTGTTAAATTTAACAAGTGAAAAGAAGATTAAAAGATTTCAAATCACTTTCACAATTTTAATACCCTCATGATCAAACATTATGATCTTTCAAACCATACAAGACATTGTTGTGTTTTCTTTTCTAATGTGATCTCTAACATATCTAGTTTGATTTCACACAACTACCCCTAAAGACCCAAGCCTTTTTTTCTGTGAAAGTCACTAAAAACCGCCACTTTGGGGAGAATGAGTAGAAAAGTAGGAATAAAGTTTGTTATGCAAATCCAACCATAGAATCTTGCCCCAGACTAGAAGAGGTATTTGTGAGAAAAAATCAGGTCATTCTAGATGGAAAAAAGGGAGATGTTTACTTTTGAAGTGAAAAAAAATGATTTTATTCCATGTTGTCTAAAAAATTCAAAAGTCTTTTGCCACTCTTACATGAAAAAAATTGCTCTACACAAAGTTGATGTTGTGTAAATAGAGATCGCTAAACACAACACATCGCGTACTATCACTAATAGCAGATAAAAACAAAAATGTAACCCAAAAACATATATACAAATATGCTTTCAATGATAAGATACAAAATCTAAGCACTTAAGCGTTAGTCAAGCTACCTCTTACTTTGCTCACGGGAGAATCCAAGAGTGCAAGGAGAAACGTGAAAGATAGTATAAAAATCAAAGGGTGGGTCTCAATTTTTTAGAGAGCACCCAAACCCGCAACTTCTACCCACTATAACTTCTTCAATAAAACTCCAAATGAAATGATTAAAGACAATTTGAAAAGCTATGATAACAAACTATCACTTCTAAAATTTTGAGAAGAAAATCTCATATTGTCCAAAAGTTGTAGCTCTTCAAAATCTCGGCTTTCTCTTAACAAAAAGGCAGCCACCTTCAAACCTTCACACTTCCATAACTTTCTCGTCCAAGCTTCAAACCTCAAGTTTAAAAACTTTCTAGAAAGCCAATAATAAAATAAACACTCTCTCCAAATCTTGTTGCAAAATGATATACAGATCATAAGTTATGGCTTGTCGAAGTCTCAGCCTTTCTTCATAGTTTGGCTTTTTGACTCCAAAATTCAAACACTCATAACTTTTGCATCACAACTCCAAATCAAACTTGCAAACTCATTTTGGAAAGGTAATCACACAAGGAACAACCTCCTCAAATTTCAATTCAAAATCACGTATACACAGAAAAAAAACTCACATCAAAGTTTCGGGATTTTTCCCCTTCTTCTCACCAACACTCATACACTAACTTCCAACAACTAAGGGATCTTTCCTCCACAATTTCGACCCTATCTAAGGTAGGGAGGTGGGGCACATCAGCCCATGCCCTCCATATCCTAACCCCACCATAGATGCCAAACCTTTTCTCCTTTCACACCTTCCCTATTGACTTCTAAACCCTTAGTATTTTTATTCAAACAAAGGCAAAATATATGAGCCTTCCAAAACATCTAGATAAACATATGAAAATGATTAAATTACAAAATAAATGCCATCGTAAAGTGGCCACGTGCCCTTGCAAGCATATAATAGCGTCAAACGCTTGTCTTCAGTCGCCAAGTCGTGAACTTGGTTGGCTGGAGAAGCGGTCGTCTCTGGTCGCCCGTCGGTCCGGGTTCGAATCCCATCGGACTCGTCGAGCGGTGACGGCGGCTCACGGCTTGGCAGCTAGTGAGGCAGGAAATTGGCCCAGCCAACCCGCTACCTACTCCCCTGAGCTGTGCATGTGACAAGACGGCGCAGCGCACTGGAATCTATGGCCGCTGCGCTGTCACCAAACCGTGGTCCTCACCACGACCACCCCTTTTGCTTCAACTGTTGATTTATTGAAATCAACACAAACATTAACATATAACGAATATCTACATGATGGAGATATCTCCATCAGGACATGCACCCTCTCTAAACCTGCACATCCTCCGGTATGTGCCAAGTTTGCTCGTCCTCTATATCTTGGTTGTCTTCTGCATCTTCCAAATCTTCATCTCTATCTTCAGCTCCTTCGTGGCTTCGCACCTCTTGAGGGTTAAAAATCTCCTCAAGGTCTTCATGATGAAATCTTCCACTCCTTCGAAAAGCTTTAATTTGTTTACCAGTAACAGGCACGCGCAGAGAAGTCCCATCCAATTCTCTAAGTGAATAAGTGCCGTTGGTGTGCACTTTCATCACAACATAGGGTCCAAACCATCTCTTAGCAAATTTGCGCATTGTACTATACTGATGCTCCAATGTACTGTCAAATACAAGGACCCAATCACCCTCTCCGATCTGCTTGGTTCTTAATCTGTGTGTTTTGTCGAATCGCTCTTTATTGCTGAGCCTCGCTGTCTTCATCTTCTCCAATGCAATATCAAGGTCACTTGACAACCTTCCAAGCTGCTGAATCCGAAGTTTCAACAGTCTTTCTCTGCTTATACCATCCTCCTATGAAAGAAACACCCATGTGAGAATATCCTCTTCCGCCGGCATAATAGGTTTCTGCCCATACACAAGTTCGACAGGCATGTAATCAGTAACTGTACTGTGCGTAGTTTTGTCGGCCCACAAAGCAAATGGTAATAGCTTTGGCCACATATTTGGTTTGCCTCTACAAGCTTTAACCAAAGCATGAATAATCGGAGGATGCCCTCTCTCAATTTTGCCATTAGCCTTAGGGTTGTAAGCCGTCGTCAGCTTCAACTGCACACCATAACGTTTGAAGAACTCTTTGGCCTCAGTGGCATTTACTTCTCCTCTGCCAGCTCTCATTCGGCCAATGTTGCCATAACGACTGAAGATGTCTTCGAGTATAAATCGGCATACATTTTTGGTAGCCTTAGTCCTCAAGGCTCTGCCCTCAACGAAATTTGAGAGCTCCTCTTGTGCCAAAACAAGGTACTTCATTCCCCACATAGCATTTGGCATGGCTACCAAATCTATCATCCACTGAAAATGGATTGCTAGAGGGTAAGCAGGATGTAATTCATCTCTGTAGCGCACCTTGGATTGCAGTTGGCACACCACACAAGAAACTACAAACTCTTCAACGTCTTTGTAAAGTCCTTTCCACCAGTACCTCTCCTTGATTTTTGTATAAGTGGCCCATACACCTCTGTGACCTGCCCAAAGAGTATCATGGAACTCCTTGAGAACTTCAGCTTTGGTCTTAGAGTCCCCTACCACTCTCAATGGTACTTCATCAGCTCTTTTTTCCCTCTTTCATAAAAATCCTTCTCTCAAAAGATATCTATAGGATTGATGCCTGATGTCTTTGAATGTTTTGTCTGTCCATCCTTCTTGCAGCTTCATTGTGCTCAAATATAGCCCAATGTCTTTCAATTTTTCTTCATAAAGCTCAGTTTTGAATGGTAAAGCATCGATCGATGAGCTCTCAGCATCTATCGTCACCACATAGCCTCCATGCAATAAATCTTCGACATCTTCGTGGCCCATCATCTCATCTTCATTAGAATACCTTACCCTAGACAATATATCGGCAACAGAATTCTTTTTGCCTTCAATGTGTACTAGAACCGGATTCATAGATTTGATGTAGGCGATCCATCGAAGCATTGCAATGTCTGGTGAAGAACAATTTGCTATCATCCCCAGCAAAGGTAAGCAATCAGTCTCCAGTACCACCTCTGCTCCAATAAGGTAGTTTCTGTCCGCCTTCAGAGCTGTAAGAGCACCCCATAGTTCTCTTTTCACTTGTGGATATGCTCTTTGACGCTCTGTCAAAATCCTTGCTTCAAATCGAATAGCAAATCTTTTGCCTTCCTCATCATCTTGTCCAATAGCCTAACCTATGGCAATTGGACTTGTGTCAACAGTCACGATCACCGGCCTCTTGCAATCATAGTTCACTTACTTGAGAACTGGTGGCGACTCCAAAATCCTCTTCAACTCTTTCATAGCTAAGTTTTGCTCATTTTCTCAAATGAATTTGATCCTCTTACGCAATAATTTGTAGAGAGGCTCTGATATATGAGCAAAATGGGGAATCCATATGTGATAGAAGACACAAGCTCCAAGAAACCTCCTTACTTCGGTGATATTGCTACAGGCTTTCATTCTTCCAATAGCATCAACCTTTTCAGGATTAGGTTTTCTTCCATAAGAGCCACATAAGTGCCCAACCACCAGAATTTCATTCACCCCAAATTTTGACTTATCAATGGATAGAGTCAAATTCACCTTCTCAAGTCTGCCCAAGATTTGAGCCACGTCATGGATATGGTTGTTCACAAAGGCTCGGCAACCATCACTCTGAACCGTCAAGTCTCTTTGATTCTCCTCGCATCCTTTTATTGGGATATCATCCACAAAAGGTATGGTTTTCTCTGGCACAAAGTCTCTTAAAATTTGATTCATAGCGCTTTGCATGTGTGCCACTGAATTAGTAGCGTCTTGAGGCAATGTGCACATACGCACCAATCCAAGAGGAGTTTTCATGGTCGTCAAATCCCTGCTTTGAGCAGCAAGTTGGAATTGATCATAATCAGAGTATAGATCTCCAATGGAATAGATTGCATGTCCAGCAAATGCCTCCGCCACTTCGTCCACAATAGGGCCTGATCCTTTGTTTCTGATTGTAACTTTGTTTGCAGGTTGCATATCTTGAATGAATCTCAATGCTCCTGACTTCTTTGGCACAGTAAACCAACGGTTTGAATATGGGGCCATTGAAGGCTCTAGTATGCCCATGCGTGTCTTTTCTTTGAGCAACTCCACTAATTTCGGCAGTAGAGCTCTAGGCACTGGAATAGGCTTCAAATCCCATGGTATATGTGGTACTGTGAATATGACCATTGGTGCTACAACACTTGGCTGCACACATCCAATCTCATCTGAAGAAGAAGCAAAAGCCTTTCCATGCATCAAAAGCATGTCTTGAAATTTCTTTCTCTTTGGCTCAGTCAAGAAACCATCTCCTCCAATCTTGAGGTTAGCTAGAGTCTCTTTGGTGAATTTGTGTCCAATTCTCCTTGACTCTCTCAAACTTGGCTCTTTCTCAGCTTGTTTGATGTCATCATCAGTGTCAAATGGTAGCTGAGTAGCCACTAGCTTCACCTTCTTGTTCACAGTCTTGTACTTGGTATGTACTGCAGCTTCAGGTCTATGTCCATTGATGTTAGAAGAACACAGCTTTGCCATTGCTGTAGAAATTTCATGATGCATTGCAGCTGTATGGACATCAATAAGACAATGAGTAGTCGGCTCTGCACCCTCATTTGTCTTCAAATCTTGCAAAGTATGCAAGATATCATCTGGCATACCACTTTCTTCATACATACCAGTAATGCTCTCATCTTCTTCAAGAACCTTCATTTTTTTTAGGTTTTTCTCTTTCTTTTTGATAAATCTTCTATGTACATGGTCCAAGTCTTTGGCATCCATGAAACTCGCAAATCCACATTTTGTCACGCTCAAAAATCCGCACTTGAAAGCAGTATGTATATTGGGGAATTTTCTAGTATTGATATCCTTGGCACCCGTGGTTCCCCACATCCCACGTGTGCCCTCTAGAAATCCGGAAAGTTCAAAGAAGTCGGCAAAGATACTTCTCTGAGTTGCATTCGGTGCCTCTCGTAGTTAGCTCTCACAGTTAAAAACTGCACTGACTTCTTCCCATCTATACTTCGAATTCGAGCATAGTGAGATCCATCATCTAATACTTTGGTCTCCATGCGTGAGGCAGTGATGAAAGGTTGGCCCAGAAGCACTGAATATGCTCCAGTATTCTGAACAAAGAAATTTTGCTCAACCTCCACATCTCCAATCTTTGCTGGCACTGAAGGGCAAGCTCCATACAATGAACTGCGCCCATTGTTAGCTGCTCTCATCACCCAGCCATGTTCTGTGTCAATTGACCATTTGCCCTTCTCATAGGTCTTGCGAGATATGATGTTGATCTCTGAACCATGATCTACAAGGGCCAAAACAGACTCATCCATTCCACCAAGCTTCACTCTCGTCTCAGTGGTGGCTCTAGCCCAATACGATTGCTGAAACTCAGTCTCGACATCATGAGGTCCATCAGTAGAATGATCACAACTGAACTCAAAAGTCTTAGCTTCAATCTTTGATACTCCATCATCAGATGTCTAAACTTTTGCCTCATTAGCCTTTCCATTTGAGCGGTGCACCCTCTCTGGCTCTTTTCTTGCCACCTCCGTGAGTGTAATTTCACTGCAATGAGCCTCATGATCTCCCATCATGGCAAAAATTTCGCCAATCTCAATCTCTTCATCGATGGTCATGTGAGTGTCCAAAGCACTCACCATCACAGTCTCTGCTGTCATCTGTCTCTTTCGCTTGATGATGTCGATAATCAGCTCATGGAAGTCTTTCTTGGCTATGCCAAATGCTTCCCTCAATGTGAACTCGATCTTGGCATCCAAGATCCTCTCCTCCAATAATCCCTTCATATCAATGGAAGTCTCAATATCGGACTGGAGCTTGTAAGCAGGGCTCTTCCCCTTTGGTTTGCCAGAATCTTCTTTTTCATAACCTCTTCCGCTTCTGCTAGACTGCCCCCAGTCTTTATCAGGAAGCAAATCATCCTCAGGGTGCACAAAGTTTGGACTTTGTGTCTTCGAGCGCGTTTGTACTCTGCGCCTCGACTCATTTGCAGAATCTTTCTGCGCTTGAGCCCTCTTCTTTAATGAAGGCTCTTCACCATCTTCAGCTTCAATTCTTCCACGCTTCTCTTCAACTGAGGCCTCATAGTGATCAACGTTGGCTTGATCTCTCTCCAAAAATGCTTTGATGCTGCTTGCATCAACCGGGTCTTCCCATCCAGTTACATTTCTGATGGCTTGAGCTCCTGATTTCATCAGTGTGGCTCGTTGAGCGGGTGAAGCTCCAATTGAGTGCTGCTCCACTTCAATGTGGTATGAATCAGCCTCACGTACATGTATGGAACTAGATCGTCCCATTTTTCTCTCTATAAGTTTCTTCATCCCTCCTCTGCCAAAGTTGGTCTTTAATAGTGTCTTTGTAGATGAATCATGAAACTTGCCGTTAATGAATTCAACAATGCCATCTTTCAAGGCTTCGTCGCACTTTGTGCAGTCTCGAAGACGACGCTTGCCATCTTGCTTGCTCTTGTCACACCATATACATCTTCAAGGAAGTGTCCTCCCTCCATCAGATGGCTGTGACGAGGAAGAAGAGCCAGATGCTTGAGACTTCCTCAATTCAATAAACTCCACCTTCAGCTCTTTGAAACTCTTGATGAGTTCTTCAAGAGCATTACCTTCGTTGGTTTTGGTGGTCTTCAAGATAGAGCCTGGAGTTATTGATGATGATGGTGCAAAAGATACTTTGGGATTTTTTGGAGCTGAAATTGGATTAGTGTCTACTCCTGCTCCAAATCCTCTTGACCTCACACGTTGTTGTTTGGCCAACAAGGTCACGGTCTCTTCCACCCTTCTCCAATCGGTGGTAAAACCACCTTCTGTGGTACGATTTCCAAGAAGTAGAAGAAGTTTATCCTCCAATGCAGCATCAGCTGCTTGAAGGAAAAGCTCTGCCTTCTTGGTATTGAGGAGGCGTCTCTCAATCATGGGTAACTGAGAAAACTTCTTCTCAAAGGCCTTCAGCAGCTCATGAGCACCCATGTTGTCTCCTGGCCGCTGCTCCACCCATTCTAGAAAAGATCTTCTGGTCATCTTTTCCGTGTCCTCGTCAAAGTACTCGTCACGTAGACGTTCAGCAAAGGCAATCCAAGTGTGAACTCTTTCGCGGATCTCTCGCACACGGTCATGAATGTCAGGCACAACTGCCATGTCGAAGGTAGCCATCATTCGATTTTCATCAACTTGATGCACCTCCATCTCGCAAACATAGGCTCGCAAAAACTTGGTTATGTTCTTGCCGTCAAACCTACCAGTCTTCACAACAATAGCTTTCAACGCCTCGGTGGCTACTTGACCACCCTGGTTGGCTCGATGTTGCTCCATGAATATGGCCAATGCTCCTAGAAGATCCTCCATTGGCATCTGAGGTCCACCAACACCTCTGGTAGTGGCGCTTGGAACCTCTCGAGGCAAATCAGCTCCACCGGCACCACCGGTACTGGCGCCGAAAGCCTCGTTACTGTCTCCCATATCAACAAACGCAATAATCGCCCCAAAGCTCTTTCAGTGGAAGCACCAAAATGTCGGGTTGAGAGGAGCGCGCCTTGGGAACACGCAGGGTGTCTTGCTGCAATCGTGCGTTGCCGACTGAAAACGTTGTCAATCTTGGATTTCTCTTCAAATCTTCAGTTTTCAGTCTTTCGTTGGCCTATCATGTGGCTGGCTCTAAGGGTATAAGGGTCAAGGTAGGGATAAGAGCCCACTGGATACGGGACGGGTAGATCGGGACAGCAGACACGAGCTGCCGTCCGTATGACGGGATCCTAAAATCAAATTCACGATCTGCTGGCCAAAACTCCAGATCGTGAGAACAAAGTAAGTCTCGACCATGTGGGTGATCAATCCCACTTCGTCACCACGACAATAAATGGGGTTAAGTTTGGTTTAACCCAAACTGCCCGCAACAAGGTTTACAAAATAGAATGGAAATGAATTGACACACGAGCCTCCAAAACCGGCTAGGAATAACAAAGCCACATCCCACACATACATAAAAAGTAAACCCAAAACATTCCTCTTGAAATCTTCATATCTTCAGATCTTTAAGTCTTCATGTCTTCAAGTCTTCATGTCTTCAAGTCTTCATGTCTTCAAGTCTTCAAGTCTTCATGTTTTAATAAAAACAATGAGGAAAATCACAAATAACAAGTCCTAGAAAAGGCAGCAACCTTCTATCTAATGCCACAGATGGCTCAAAGATTCAAATGCTAAATGTAATAGCCATTTGAAAAGCTCTCCTAACCTTCTAACATCCCTCTAAATTTCAACTCAATCTAAGATACTGTCCAAAAGTTATGCAAGTTCAAAGTAGAGGCTCTTCTTCCTCTTTACAAACTAAACACTGCCTCTAAAAACCTCTATAACTTTTGTTCTATACATCACCCATAGAAACGTAATATCAATTTAGAAAGATGATATCACTAGCTTCAATCCATAAAATTTGCACTTCAAAACAAAACTTTGTCCGAAAGCTCTAGTCAATCAAAAGGTGGGTCTCAATTTTTTAGAGAGCACCCAAACCCGCAACTTCTACCCACTATAACTTCTTCAATAAAACTCCAAATGAAATGATTAAAGACAATTTGAAAAGCTATGATAACAAACTATCACTTCTAAAATTTTGAGAAGAAAATCTCATATTGTCCAAAAGTTGTAGCTCTTCAAAATCTCGGCTTTCTCTTAACAAAAAGGCAGCCACCTTCAAACCTTCACACTTCCATAACTTTCTCGTCCAAGCTTCAAACCTCAAGTTTAAAAACTTTCTAGAAAGCCAATAATAAAATAAACACTCTCTCCAAATTTTGTTGCAAAATGATATACAGATCATAAGTTATGGCTTGTCGAAGTCTCAGCCTTTCTTCATAGTTTGGCTTTTTGACTCCAAAATTCAAACACTCATAACTTTTGCATCACAACTCCAAATCAAACTTGCAAACTCATTTTGGAAAGGTAATCACACAAGGAACAACCTCCTCAAATTTCAATTCAAAATCACGTATACACAGAAAAAAAACTCACATCAAAGTTTCGGGATTTTTCCCCTTCTTCTCACCAACACTCATACACTAACTTCCAACAACTAAGGGATCTTTCCTCCACAATTTCGACCCTATCTAAGGTAGGGAGGTGGGGCACATCAGCCCATGCCCTCCATATCCTAACCCCACCATAGATGCCAAACCTTTTCTCCTTTCACACCTTCCCTATTGACTTCTAAACCCTTAGTATTTTTATTCAAACAAAGGCAAAATATATGA
The DNA here is from genome assembly GCA_963920765.1 of Ulota crispa. Classification (NCBI taxonomy): domain Eukaryota; kingdom Viridiplantae; phylum Streptophyta; class Bryopsida; order Orthotrichales; family Orthotrichaceae; genus Ulota; species Ulota crispa. The sequence goes on from OY987244.1 coordinate 3,629,340, forward strand.
GCCTTCCAAAACATCTAGATAAACATATGAAAATGATTAAATTACAAAATAAATGCCATCGTAAAGTGGCCACGTGCCCTTGCAAGCATATAATAGCGTCAAACGCTTGTCTTCAGTCGCCAAGTCGTGAACTTGGTTGGCTGGAGAAGCGGTCGTCTCTGGTCGCCCGTCGGTCCGGGTTCGAATCCCATCGGACTCGTCGAGCGGTGACGGCGGCTCACGGCTTGGCAGCTAGTGAGGCAGGAAATTGGCCCAGCCAACCCGCTACCTACTCCCCTGAGCTGTGCATGTGACAAGACGGCGCAGCGCACTGGAATCTATGGCCGCTGCGCTGTCACCAAACCGTGGTCCTCACCACGACCACCCCTTTTGCTTCAACTGTTGATTTATTGAAATCAACACAAACATTAACATATAACGAATATCTACATGATGGAGATATCTCCATCAAGACAGCGTACTATCACTAATAGCAAATAAAAACAAAAATGTAACCCAAAAACATATATATAAATATGCTTTCAATGATAAGATATAAAATCTAAGCACTTAAGCGTTAGTCAAGCTACCTTTTACTTTGCTCACGGGAGAATCCAAGAGTGCAAGGAGAAACGTGAAAGATAGTATAAAACTTAAGAAAATACAACAAGCTTATTCTCTCTTAAAAACACCTCACAAGACTTGACTTGGTAAACAATGCCAATTTAGGGAAGTAACATGCCTTAACTAATCCCAAACCCTAAGTTGCCTTAAATAAAGTGCCACCTAGAATGAGGTGCCAAAGGCCCTAACCTTGTCCAAAACTACTAAAAACAAAGATCATCTACTAATGACATACATCTAATGTGGCATAGCCACAATGCTACATCACGTGACAATTGTTATGTAAATAGAGATTGCTAAATACAACACATTGTATACTATCACTAATAGCAAATAAAAACAAAAATATAACTCAAAAATATATATACAAATATGCTCTCAATTGTCCCCCTTAGCTGGCTAATAGAGACCCACGAGTCAACTAGGACTATATTAAAAGTATAGCTAGATCCAAATGCTAAGATGAATAGAAAGTATTCAACATCTATCTACACCAAAGGTGAGATTGTTGGCGGCCGACAATGACAAATGAACATGATGAAAAGAAAGTATAAAAGATTGTAGGCCGGGTGCAATAATAAGCCCTATCATCAATCACCTTTGGCAAATTTTTTGTGTCAATCTTTTATTCAATTTTCCATTAGTCCAATCTTGTGTACTGCAAATTTGGCGCTTAGTCAACTAATGTGGCAACGTTGTCATTTTGAACATAAGAGGTTTGACTTCAAGAGATTATTAGCGCTTATCCGGAGATGTAGCATGGCCTGAAGATCTCATACAATAAGGACAAATCCAATCTCTTAGAGGCAGAGTTGACAAGGGTGGAACTAAGCATGCCATATGTCAACCACGTTGACACTGGTCACATAAAAGTATAGTAGCCGCGCCTTACTTCTCTCCACAAACAAAACAAGGTAATCCATCTGGCACCACTGCCAACTCTGGCTGTACGGTACCATCAATGGGCAAGTGACAAGGAGTACAATTTTTAGAATGCTCCCTGCATTTTCGTCCATCTTTGCCTTTCAACAAAAGAATGCCACTAGGCAAGACATTCTTTGCGCAAAGAATAGTACGTCATGCTCTGACATCTAATGTAGTAGGCGCCTTACGCTGCAAATACACATAGTCTCATTGAGAGAACCTTCACAGTTGAGGTTGATAAGCGCCACTATGAATGTACGCATAATGCAAAGAATCTTAATATTAGGCTCTGTGTAAGTTCTACAAAGCCATAAACATGGCCCTCCTGAAGAACTCAACCCGATCATGTAGGTATTGAATCCAAATATTTGAACTATCCAAGTCCACAATTGAAGCTTATTTCTCCTGCACAGAACTAGGCAAAATAGGCTCCCATCCATATAGCAACTGATAAGGGTTGTAAGAGGCCAATAAAGCTTGCTTACTAAAACGGTAACCTATGGCAATCCATGATAACATCAAATTCCACTCTTGATGGTTTCCATGAAGCAATCCATACTTGCGTAAACCACGTTTGACTGTTTGAACAACCCGTTCAGCCAAACCATCCGCCTTAGAGTGATCTCTAGAGGTGGTGCGGTGATCAATGAAAGCCTTGGTACATAGAGTCTTAAAAGCCTCTAGAAACTCTTGGCATTGGTCTAATAAGACTTTAGCTGGTGCTCCAAAACGTACCAATACTTGGTGAAGAAATGCCATAGCCGCTAACTCCAAAGATTTCTGAGGCAAAACAACCAGTTCAATCTATTTGCTAAAATGCTCTATTATCACTAATACGTATTTGGCTCTACGTGGGGTGATAACAAATGGTCCGAGCAAAGTCTAAAGACCAACAATAACCTAAACTTATGATAAATAAAGGCCTCAACTGTAGTGATAAGGTGTTAAAACTTGATCTTACTCGATCACACACCTCACACCGAAAAACATAGGTAGAAACTTGCCGGTACATGCCAATCCACCAATACTGATTGCGCAATATAGAATGCGTTTTGCGCACTTTAAAATGACCAAGCTCCTCATGCATTTGATGTATTAAAGAAACTCTCTGGTCCAATCGAGGAACTATGCGCTTAGCTCTATCTGGTTAAATTCATATCAACAAACCGTCATTTTAATGGAACCTTGCTATTCGATGGTAAATTTTGTCTCGTTCCATGGTATAAATACTCAAAAAAAAGGATCCATGCTGGAATTTGTGCAACACCACTATGTCTTTCCACACATCTCTAATATTCTGAGACTTATCAAACTTGTCATTCAAACCTAGATCAACCGCTTCAGTAGCAAAGCTTGACATCAAAGTAAAATAAACAACTGCGTGCCAGCCTAGGTCTCTTTTCCTGTCGCAATTCCCATACCATTTGACATCAGTCAAATCCTCATCAAAAGGACTTAGATTACAAGAAAGCCCATCCGCATCCAAGTTAGTAATATCAGCTCGATAAACAACCTCAAAGTTGTACTCTTGAAACAGCAAAACCTACCTAGCAAGCTTGCCAGTAAATTTATCTGATTCTATAAGCTACTTTAAAGGTTGATGGTCTGTAACCAATGTGAATCGCTACCCATATAAATAAGGCCGAAAATGTGAAATGGCCCATGCCGTAGCTAAAGCTTCTCCCTTATAAAACGAATAGTAAGACTCTATTAAGTTGTTACTCCTTGAAGCAAAGGCAATAACATACTCTTGTCCCACATCATCTATCTGAGTAAAAACTGCACCTAATTCCATTGTATTTCAATTTGTATGCAATTAAAAATGCCTAGTAACATTATGACGTCGAAGCACAAGTGCTGAATCCAACTTTTGCTTTAACGTATAAAAAGACGGCTACTGCTCACGGCTCCATATTCATATTTGGTCTTTGTCAGTGAGCATAATCAAAGGCTTGGCAATCAAGCTAAAGCTTTTGACAAAGCAGCGATAATAATTTGCTAAGCCAAGAAATGCGCGCAGCTGAGAAATATCACAAGGTGCTAAAAGCTTTTAAAGAGCATCCACCTTTGCCTGCTGTACGCCAAGTTCTCTTAGAACTATCATGTGTCCAAAGTACAACAACCGGTCATGGAAGAATTTGCACTTGCCATAATGCAAGCGCAATCTCCACTTTCGCAACCACTCAAAAACGGCTTGCAAATGCCTCACATGCTCTTGAGGTAAACTACTAAAGACAATAATATTATCAATATAGCACCAAGCAAATGGCAATCTAGTCAAAACACAGTCCATTACCCTTTGAAACTCAGCAAGTGCGTATTTAAGACCAAATGAAAGAAACTTCCAATGATAGAGGAGATCTTTGCCATCATGATCCACTCCTGACAATGCAGTTTTTCACAATTTTCCAACCGTAGTGGCAACTGATGGTATCTAGATTTCAAATCTAATGTACTGAAGATTTGAGCCAATCCTACTATATCAAATAACTCTTCCGGCATTGGCATAGGATATCGGTCCAATTTGGTCTTTTTATTGACCGGACGATAATCTCTACACATCCTCTTCTCAGTCTAAATTCTAAAAATATTATTTTTAGAAGGCATCACCATAGCACAAGTGTACTTGCCATTAGATAACTCAATCAAACCTGCAGCTAAAAGCTCTTGGCATTGGGTTTGAACACCAGTTCTTTTAGAACTATTCAGGTTATAAGGACGTCTGAAGATCAGATGATCATTCTTAAGCTAAATGTGAATGCGCTTGCTTTTATAACCCTTCAAATCATGAAGGTTAAAAGCAAAGCAGCTCCGATACGAGTGCACAAATGCTTGCACCTCATATGCCTCAACATCTGTGACATGATGACCTAAACTCAAAGGCCAATTATCAAACTTTCTAGTAGTCTTCTCTAACAACAGACCACCGCCAGATGTGGACACAATCTGTGGTTGCTAATCAGAAGAGGAAGGTACAATATCATTGCCTCCAGCATCACCATTTAAGGCCAAAATAGCAAAAGCTTTTTGAGCTTGAGCTCCTCCAAAGTTTACCATTGAAAATGAAAATGATGCTCATAATTATCTTGAACTGTAGCGATTGACATTTCCACTGCTCCATGACCATTATCCTCTGTCCTCAAAGTGAACGAATAGTCATTTTACTGCTGAACAGCAAGGCGAATGCTAACAGCTCAAACCATGGTATGAAGATCCATAGCCTGGCCCAATACAAAACATCGTTGATCTTCAGTGAGATCATGAATTACTGTAGTGCCAGAAAAAAAATCCATGGCACGCTTTTGCTCACCCACATTGGATTCTTCATAAGCGTAGCTATGAGAATCCCACACCATGTCAGGTCAACGTACTTAAAATGCAAAGGACTTAAGATATGTAACAAAGGTTGATAATGCCTCACAAGGCTTTTCAACTTTGTTGATCAAAGCAAAAGGAAGTGAATTATTTTTTGTTACAACCAAAGATTCTTTGTGGTCATCCAAAAAATCCTTTACAACACGCCCTGAAGGTTTAATAACTCGTGAAAGTGCCTTAGCCAATATAGAATGTGACATCATGTTGGTCCAAAGCTAACGTGGTCAACAAATAAACAACCCTAATGGCGTGGCATCCACAAAGGTTGGAAGACCAAGAATTTGGCAAATGTAATGGCCATCATCCATTACCTTTAGGCAATCATTGCTCAATGGAGATACATTTTCAAAAATATACGCGAGTAGAATAGTTTGATGGTTATACCACCATTGTATAATCTTCATTAACTCCATAAAAGTGCTAGATCTTGGGTCATCTAACCCTTGACTTGCATCCACTTGTGAATGACATTGGTAAAGCTATCTTGCCGTAAGCAAATCAACGTGGCCCAACCTCTTCAAATTCTCATCACCAATAAAGGCAATGTCTCTAAAAATGTGGCCAAAACATCCATGAATGGATGACGGAGGCAATTGCTCAGAAAACTCAGCTATCAACTTTTGAAAATGATGTCAGGCTGCTCTGGTAGGCACATAACTGTTATCCACATGAACGTATCGCCAAACTATGAGCCTAGCCTCTAAAATGGCTGCTAATCCGGCACCAATGCTTCCAAAAAGCTCCACAAAAGTGATTTCGTCTACAAATACACGCCAATGAATAGGTTGTCCAAACATAAAGCTAATGGGAGGAGTAGAAACCAAAGAATCAAAAGGTATAGAAGCTGCAATATCCATACATCATCGGGACAATCTCTGACGGCTTGTCCAAGGTGACAAAGCATCCTTACAATGCTGAAGTGCAGTCACCAAAACTGGTAATTCTTGCCGGTCCTCTGAAAATGCAGCAGCAAACGCCAAAGTCTCCTCTAAAAACAAAAGATCAAATTGAAGGTTCTTCAAAAATGCTGAGCATTCAAACATAGCATCAGCAGTCATAGATATAGTCAATGCTGCAAATGCCATTGGAATAAGCTCCTTCTAGCCATCGCTAAAACACCATTCTAGTAAACCCCACGCCTTTTTGATCCAATTATCCATATCGAAATCAAGAAGGTAAAACGTCCACTAACCAACTAGAATATCATAGTTAGTAGCATTCATGATAGCAAATCTAAAAGAAAAGTGAAAATAGATAGATCTCCCGCCTACTCAAAAAATCAGTTGTAGAAGCTCTTTGGTATAATCTGTAACACGCCCCGTGCCCTCAACTAAAATGACAATAGTGAATGGACAAGGTACCAAGTTTTTAGCAGTCAAACCAAGTTTTGCCGTCAAATGCTTGTCAATTATAATTGGCTAGGCATCTGAATCCATCATTGGTCTAAGTGGAGTAGCTCGATGACCATGCTCTGTACTACATGAAACCACAAACATTCCATTATTATTTATTAAATAAACAATACTTGGGTGTACAGCCTGTCGTTCTCTTTCGGATTTTGCTGAAACATCAGCAGGATAAACTACTCCCGCCGTTAGAAGCGCATTTATAGATGAATGATGCGGTGTGTGGCTATCCACATCCTCACTAAATGCTGCAATGGCTTCAGCTGCAAGTTTAGCTCGTAATTTTGCTTGAGTCTCTGAATCTTCAACTGAATAACTCTCGGCAACAGCTTGAGAAACCTGAAAAGATGGCATGTCCGTATTCCTTTCTAAAACATGTCCCACCATATAAAAAATCTCAGAGGTTTGGAAATCAGATGCCATCAACTCTGAGCCAAAAAATATTGGCATTTGCATAACCTTAAAAATCATGGTTTGCAATAAATCAGATGAGGCAAAACCCTCAAAATGTGGAAGTACAACAACTGGGAGTTTGCCCGTGGCAACAATATTAACCAAACCAAAAGATAATGGCAGGGTGCCTAGCCAATAGAATCAGCATGATCACTATGGCGTGCGCGTGAGACAGTAGTGACATCTAATATTGGTGAATAAACTGATCCATCAGTAGTCTGAGATTGGGTAGCAGCTGCAGCTCCCAATTTTTTAGATGCAAAAAATATGTAATGCTCAGAATTAGAATAACCAGTTATCTTCTTAGAAGGTCTCTCAAAATCAGAAATTTGAACCAATGATACAGAGGTTTTGAGCTTTTGCTTCAACTCTGTTATTTTGGCCTCAAGAGTCTTCTCTCTTCGTGATTTACTAGCTATAAAACTAGCTGACTTTATCTCGGAATGAAGTTGAAATTAGTAATCCTTATCTGGTTAGAGCTGTCACAATCGTGACACTTTAAAGCCTTCTTCTTGGGCTTAGCTTCACCTTTCATATCTTTCTTTTTAGTAGCTTTGGATGGCTGAAAAAGAGTCTTGGGTTTCTCTAAGCAATCTTTCTTGATATGTCCATCTTGCTCACATTTCCAACAATGTACTATCTTCTCTGGTTTAATATTCGCCAGATTGCTAGTGACAGCAAGGGTCTTCTTAGATTTGGAAAAATTTGTCGTGAAAGTGATCATATTCGTAACGTCATGACGATAAAGAGTCTAGTCACATCTCTCAACGACAGCAAAAACTTTGGTTAAAGTAGCCATACTCTCATAATCAAGAATAATCCGCAGGGATGCAAAATACAACAACTGCTTGTCGATCTTTGACAAAAAGATCTTCACAAGCTGACTTTCAGTAAAAACTCCACTAGACTTGACAACAAACCGTGCTAAGCAGATGTACATTGTATATGGCGTATCTTCATTCTTCCTCTAAAAATCTTGGATACTCTGCATTTGATCATGACGGAATCTGCCTTATTCCACTTCTAAATGTTTAATGAACTGCGCTAGAGGATCAAACCGGGGTGAGGAGTCAACTATGGCCAGTGTTGCCTGAATAACTTGAGTCATGCGCAACATGATGGGTGGTATAACAGTCTTTGTTCTAAATCTCAGAACTATTGCTTTGTCTTTAGGATTCTCGGAGGCCTCTACTTCACCCTCGCTAGGTCTCTCCTTTACCTTCACAGTTAAGGAGGCTAAGGCAGCTACTGCGCCATCTTTAAGAGCTGAAATAAGCTCTATTTGCGTCTCCTAGTAAAACTGCACCTCAAAAAGCTCAAGTTGATGAGCATGAGTCTACTGCTCATAGGTCTGAAGGCCCTCAAACTCTAAATGTTAAGGCAAAATCTCAAAAGCAAACCAGTCATTGAGACTAAGTGATCTCAAGTGATTCTCCTTCATCCATGTACAAAAGCGAAGCCACCAATCAGGAAAGGAGATCTCCCTGGTGATTTTTGACAACCAATCATGCACTAAATTGCAATGATCATCCTCCATATTGTAAAACGTGCCAAAACTCAAGATCCAAAGTCCACTAGTAGTATTTAACATCGAATCAGGCTGAAAAGCCTCATTGGTATCTACCGCTAGCCCAAAGTCTTTGGTATAGTTACACAAATGAAAAAATGATCCACAATGACTAAATGACAAAGATTGTAATAACCAAACAACGACTACAAAATAACTATAAAATGACTGTATAATCATGGTTTAGTCATTGTCACTTAGTCATTGTGAACCCGTTTTTTGTCTGTGTCACATTTCAAATAGTTTGATGAAGAAAACTGATAATATCGACTTTTAGTCTGCACCATGAACAGACAATATAGGTACTTGCAACTATCTACAAGCTTATGGCAATCTGCAATTATCTAAAGGCTTAGGGCAATTTGACCTGCAATCACCAGCAAATTGTGTGATTCACCAATAATAACATCTGGTAAGCACAGGTTCAAGACATACAAAAAGGTTTCGTCGGCAATTAATCCAGCTTCACTTCCATAATATGCCCACCCTCAACGAACATAAAACGGGACAACACTGAATATATTCCAACAACAATGACTGCAAACAAAAAGAAGGTACCAAAAATCCAAAATACAAATCTTGGATCATCTTCCTCAAACAACAAATAAGCAAAAATAAAACCTGCACAACCAAGTAACAACGTCTAAAGAACAAGCCACTGTCAATCTACAGTGAAGTTCAAAACATGCTAACCTTTAGCCACTTCTCTAAAATGTCACCGCCACCCCATCAAAAGATTGCGTGTTAGACAACATTGTCATCCACATGTGCTCCTTCTTTCCGGCCTAAAACTATCACTCAATGACAAATAAGCAAAAAAAAATGAAACCAACACAACTGACGCTCACCTATGGTAGGTGGTAAATAGCAAAATGGAATGCAACGACCTGCTATTCCAATGCCCCCAAACCCAATGTCCAACAATCTCACAAATTTTTTTGACAATCTTCTATAAAATTAGTTGTAATGCTTAGGTTATGAAAATCCAATGAATTGCTTTTAAATTGTTTGGGTAATGTAATTAAACCAGATCTTTCATGAGCTTTAGCAGGTAATCCTTGGCTTAAATTCTGATTATGTGAAAAACCAAGAGGGGGAGATTCACAGCCAGAGATGGCTGGGGTTGGCTATGGTTGATTGTTAGAAACCGGATGAAAATTTAAGGGATAAATGGGATCTGGGTGATGAAACTCCAGCTCCCCTGATGGTCGCTGCTCCGCTGCAGGCCTTCCCCGACATCGCCAGCTCCGGCACCTGCTCCCTCGACGCTGCCGAATCTGTCTCCCGAAACCCTAAGGCTTTCGTCGCCTCTCCGGCCAGCTCGCCCCTCCCGCAGTCCCGCTCGTCGAAGCTCCTGCGTGCTGCTCCCGGACTGCTAGTCGAGCGTTGCTCCCGCTACTCTCGACTCCGGAAACCCTAATTTTTTTTTTTTTTTGTCGTTGGTCGTCCCGCCTTCCTGCTCGTCGCAGCTGCCGGTGCCTTTTGCTGCGCGGTCGCGTGGCGGTCCGTCTCCGAAGTCTGAAACCCTAACTTTGAACGTCGAACTCCGCCCGGCTCCACTCAAGCTCCCGAAACCCTAGTTCTCACGTCGAAGTCGCTTGCTGCCCGGACTTGTTTCGTCAAGCTCAGTCACTGCTCCGTACTCCGGTCAGCTCCCACTAAATTCCAAATACTCAACAAAAAACAAACCACAACTAAAAACTAAAACTCGGACAGAAACTAAAAACCCTAGTTTCTCTCCTGCACAAGCGCCTCTGCTCAAGGCTTCTGCATAGCTTCCGTATGGATCAAGCTCACAACTCTCAACAAAAATAACGCATCTGTACTTACTCAACCGTAAATCCAGAACCATAAACTAAACACCCAAAATCTCTATAAACCACAAAGATTCAAGACCAGCAAAAAAAACGGCATTATTTGTTGAGTGATAAGATACAAAATCTAAGCACTTAAGCGTCAGTCAAGCTACCTCTCACTTTGCTCATGGGAGAATCCAAGAGTGTAAGGAGGAACGTGAAAGATAGTATAAAACTCAAGAAAACACAACAAGTGTACTCTCTCTCAAAAACACCTCACAAGACTTGACTTGGCAAAAAATGCCAATTTAAGGAAGTAACGTACTGGTCACTTCAAATGAGGTGCCACCTAGAATGAGGTGCCAAAGGCCCTAATCTTCCTCAAAACTACTAAAAACAAAGATCATCCACTAATGACATACATTCAATGTGGCATAGCCACGATACCACATCACGTAACATTGAGGTTTATTTTTTTCATGTAGAAGACCAAGTTAGGTATGTGTGGGAGAATTTTCAATTCAATTGAAACTATACAACACATGGAAAAAACTAGAAAGTAGAAAAAAATAAAGAATGAGTCAAATCACTAAATTGTCAAAAACTTAATTATTGAAATAAAAAATGAAAATCCCAATTATCATAACGTTGTAATAAGCAATCTACTTCCTTAGGTTTAGTATTTTTTCCAAAATATGGAAAATTGTGGAAAATAAAGGACTTCAAAGTTTATTTTAGAGTAGAGTATCCATAATTGCCCACAAACTAAAACATCTCATAATTTTCATTTCATTGATTGGAATTGAATGATTCAAAGCTTCCCACATATAAAAAAAATCTAAAGAACCAGTTTCAAATTTTTATTTTAAAAAAATGCAATTTTAAAAAAGTTTTTGGGCTGCCAAGATTGCCCTCCCTCTGCTGGGTAGCAAACATTCTTGCATAACCTCTTTGTCAAATGTCAAAATGAAAAATTAGATACCCATGTAAGTTTTAGAACTCCCCACCTTCACTAAAAGTTTCAAAAAATCCCGCAAACTAGTTTAGCTATAGGTACATGCCTAAAATCCATTTGTCCCCCAAGGGGATTGTTGGGCCTTTAGGGGTTACAATTCAAAAAGAATTAATACAACTTATCAAAATGTTGACTTATTGTTCAAATCAGAGCCCGGGTAGATCACTTATGCATTTTAGAAATGATGTGCGGCATAATATAGCAAGGGGTTTATTCAATGGAGAGAAAATCTATAATTAAATCACAAATAAGAATGGGAACATTCAAAGTGGTACATCCAATATAGATAACATAGGTACACTACAAACATGGAGCATTATTATTTTTTACAACTAATGTAGGGTAATAAATATATGGGTATCCTATGCAATACTATGTAGACTACTTTAATTAGTATGGATTGAAGGTATCCTATGCAATACTATGTAGACTACTTTAATTAGTATGGATTGAAGGTATCGTATGTAGTACTGTTGAGAATACTGTATTTAATATGGGTCTTTATTCAAGCAGGTGAGCATAAAGTAGGGTGAGAACAAGAAATCTAAACTTTTCTACCCTAGTCAGGTACAACCATCAAATATGCACATAACTCTTTTGTCCTTCTTACCCTAGATTTTTTGCCATTACTTTGCTTAAAATTTTATTTTTCCACTTTATAAAAAAAATGGCCTAGAAAAAAATGGAATCTTTAAAGCCGTATAAGTAATTATTGAGTGCCCTAAAATATGTCATTTTGCCAAATTTTATAATTACAGAGGCCCTTTTATTTTTGCTAGGAAGTAAATAGCCCCTTAAAAATTACCCGTTGTTGCACAGGGGTACCCAAAGATACAAAGAGTGATCTACCCAAGAATTAGAGCAAATTCCTAGAAGCTCAGGAAATTCCAAAGTCATTTCAGGATTAATTTGGCACTTGAATAACAGAGGCTTAGGACCTAGCGTAAATGATCATGCAACATTCAACTAGACAAGTACAAAATTTAAGCATGTTTTGTAAATTGTAAAGATGTACCTGACATGTCTCCCTTCTCTTTGGTAGTGACTGATGTTACTTGTGGAAGAACAAGTGCATTGCCTTGCAATCCAAAAGGTACAAGTAGTTGCTTTGAGTGAAATAAAAAATTTAGAAGGAAAGATGCTTGAATATAAAATGTACAGTATTGTTAAGAGATGTTCACACTTGGTATCAATGTTTGGGGAGAATCGGCGTTTAGTGCATTGTCAGCCAATTGAAGTTGCAAATAAGTTGATAGAGTTTGAAACTGACTATTTCCTCAATCTCTCTAAAAATGTCCAAAAAGCTTCCTTTGCTAAGGATCAATTGTCTTTTAGTCTTTGTGCTAGTGACACATGCATTCTAGAATCAATATATCATCTACCAAATGTATGCAAAATCTCCAAGCTTTGATGTTGCCATTTAGGCACCCAAAACCCATGCAAAATGTACCATATTTGTGTATGGTGCTAGCTTCTTGTTATTGACTATTTAAAGATTAGTAGCAACAATGGTACCTCATATGGGCAAGGCCAAGCTTGTTAGGAGAGTTATACTCTCTAATTCCTTAACTTGCCCCCCATAAGATCATTGAACATGACAAACGCTTTCTTAGCATTTGAAATCAGCAAAATGGAGCTTTTTAGTGGTATAACAAAATGTGTCTAATTTGAACATTTTTAGAGGGACAAAGGGAGTATCAACCAAAAATTGATCAGATTTTACAACGTTTTTAATTATAATGTATCTAAGTATGAATATAGTAAATACTTGGTGCTATCTAGCAAAAAAAAAAAAAAAACAGTTAAAAATGGGAAATACCAGATTTTAGATGGTGAAACCAAAACTACTCCCCATAAGCTGCTTGGTAAGTGTTAAGTAGATTCATTTCAAAAATCCTAGCTAAAACTCTTTACCAATATAAATGAGATGTCTCAATTTCACAATTCATCAAATATACTCCAATGACGTATTTAGCTAATTTTAGACTATGCAATGTCTAGAAATAAAATTCAAACAAATAAAACTCCAAAATCAAAAAAAATCAAAATACAAAGGTTCTGATTTAACGTGCATGCTGCCCCTTGATTCACACGGGCATAAAAAGAGACCAAACCTTCATGTCCAGCTCGAACGTAACTACACCTAAGTGCAACTTAATTGTAAAACCGATTATAGACCATAAATCTCTACCTAAGACACAAACACCTTTAAAATATGAAAACATAAGTTTATTTATCAAATTACACCTATAATCACCATTTTAAAAACCAGTGAGTCCTTCCTCCTTCCACAAAGTATCCAGAAAATGTATACAAAAAGAATCTAGAATGTTCTTTCAATGACCAACAAGATTACAAAACAGGGCCGGAATTCAGTGTCCATTGCTTCATCCACAAAATACCATCCATCTACTGAATATCACCACTTACAGAACGTCATCCATTCACCGAATATCATTCATCTAATTGTCCTCAGACCGAAGTCCAACGTTGTCTAGCCTGGAATCCGACCGCGCTTCTTTTTCTTCCACAACATTTGTCTCTCGACAAACTCAACCAGACAAATTGCATTTCCGCATACAGAAATCACACTTTTAGTGCAGAAGATTTCCAAGTTCATGATTGCAATTAGTCACGTTTCCTTTATGATCAAGCAATGGATCTTTTCCTAACAACTCTACAACATATAATGATGGACAAAATAGACTACGTACTTAAGGAACCAAACATTGCTCTGACTTGGATTAACACACTGCATTAAATCAATTCAATAATATAGTAGAGTATGAATTTATCTGTTTTGTATGTGTTTATACTTTATACACTCCAATTTTGCCAAAAGTGACATATGTCTAATCTACTTTCACCCCATGGCTAGACCTACCACGGCAGTTTTCGGATTGAGTGCATATCAAATTCACTGTCAAAAATGAAGCAGATGAATATATTTTGACCAAATGAAACTTTTGGTGCAAATGTGAACTGTTTTAATGAAATGAAACTTTAAAGACATGCACTACCCATCTGCCTCTTAGACAATTTTTTCTCTCCCCTAAAGCCATGTTTCTTGAGAAATTTACAAGAAAACATACTCATGTTCTTACAATTCTTGAGGACGTTTTCTGTGATTTATCTAAATGAGTTTTTTTGACATCAATGTTAATACAAAGAACATCAACATTGATAGGAAGGTATGTTTTTTGAAACATTAAAAAAAACAAAGGTTTCCACTTGTGATAGCTACCTTCAAATATATAAAAAAACTTCCATGAAAGTTGAGTTCAAAATGCCTACCATAAAGTAATCATAGATAAAACAATCTATCTAGATTAAAAAATCTTCCAATTGCTAACCTTTGCACTCTTTATATCAATGAGGTTACACTCAAATATCTCCTCAACTTCAAAACTATTAGAGAAAAAGTTTCCACTCCTTAATACAATGATGACTAATTTGAACACTTCCCTAAATGCAAAGATACTAAAGAACTCAAGTTCCCCTCTATTTCTAGTAATCATGTCAAACTTGAACACCCCACCAACCTCAAAGATGTAAAGGAAGTCAAGTTCCCTACTCCTACTGGCAATGATGTCAAACTTGAACACGCATCCAAGCTCAAAGATGTCAAGGAAGTCAAGTTCCCCACTCCTTCTGGCAATGATGTCAAACTTAAACACCCATCCAAGCTCAAAGATGTCAAGGAAGTCAGGTTCCACAATCCTTCCGGCAATGATGTCAAACTTGAACACCCATCCAAGCTCAAAGATGTCAAGGAAGTCAAGTTCCCCACTCCTTCCGGCAATAATGTCAAACTTGAACACCCCCCTAACCTCAAAGATGTCAAGGAAGTCAAGTTCCCCACTTCTTTCGGCAATGATGTCAAACTTGAACACCCATCCAAGCTCAAAGATCTCAAGGAAGTCAGGTTCCCCACTCCTTCCGGCAATGATGTCAAACTTGAACACCCCCCTAACCTCAAAGATGTCAAGGAAGTCAAGTTCCCCACTTCTTCCGGCAATGATGTCAAACTTGAATACCCATCCAAGCTCAAAGATGTCAAGGAAGTCAGGTTCCCCACTCCTTCCGGCAATGATGTCAAACTTGAACACCCCCCTAACCTCAAAGATGTCAAGGAAGTCAAGTTCCCCACTTCTTCTGGCAATGATGTCAAACTTGAACACCCATCCAAGCTCAAAGATCTCAAGGAAGTCAGGTTCCCCACTCCTTCCGGCAATGATGTCAAACTTGAACACCCCCCTAAGCTCAAAGATGTCAAGGAAGTCAGATTCCCCACTCCTTCTGGCAATGATGTCCAACTTGAACACCCTCCTAATCTCAAAGATGTCAAGGAAATCAGATTCCACAATTCTTCCGGCAATGATGTCAAACTCGAACACCCATCCAACCTCAAGAATGTCAAAGAAGTCAATTTCCCCACTTCTTCCGGCAATGATGTCAAACTCGAACACCCATCCAAGCTCAAGAATGTCAAAGAAGTCAATTTCCCCACTCCTTCCGGCAATGATGTCAAACTTGAACACCTCTCCAAGCTCAAAGATGTCAAGGAAGTCAAGTTTCCCACTTCTTCCGGCAATGATGTCAAACTTGAACACCTCTCCAAGCTCAAAGATGTCAAGGAAGTCAAGTTCCCCACTCCTTCCGGCAATGATGTCCAACTTATACACCCTCCTAATCTCAAAGATGTCAAGGAAATCAGATTCCACAATCCTTCCGACAATGATGTCAAACTCGAACACCCATCCAAGCTCAAGAATGTCAAAGAAGTCAATTTCCCCACTTCTTCCGGCAATGATGTCAAACTCGAACACCCATCCAAGCTCAAAGATGTCAAGGAAGTCAGGTTCCCCACTTCTTCCGGCAATGATGTCAAACTCGAACACCCATCCAAGCTCAAGAATGTCAAAGAAGTCAATTTCCCCACTCCTTCCGGCAATGATGTCAAACTTGAACACCTCTCCAAGCTCAAAGATGTCAAGGAAGTCAGGTTCCCCACTCCTTCCGGCAATGATGTCCAACTTATACACCCTCCTAATCTCAAAGATGTCAAGGAAATCAGATTCCACAATCCTTCCAACAATGATGTCAAACTCGAACACCCATCCAAGCTCAAGAATGTCAAAGAAGTCAATTTCCCCACTTCTTCCGGCAATGATGTCAAACTCGAACACCCATCCAAGCTCAAGAATGTCAAAGAAGTCAATTTCCCCACTCCTTCCGGCAATGATGTCAAACTTGAACACCTCTCCAACCTCAAAGATGTCAAGGAAGTCAGGTTCCCCACTTCTTCCGGCAATGATGTCAAACTTGAACACCCCCATAAGCTCAAAGATGTCAAGGAAGTCAAGTTCCCCACTTCTTCCGGCAATGATGTCAAACTCGAACACCCATCCAAGCTCAAGAATGTCAAAGAAGTCAAATTCCCCACTCCTTCCGGCAATGATGTCAAACTTGAACACCCCCATAAGCTCAAAGATGTCAAGGAAGTCAAGTTCCCCACTTCTTCCGGCAATGATGTCAAACTTGAACACCTCTCCAAGCTCAAGAATGTCAACGAAGTCAATTTCCCCACTCCTTCCGGCAATGATGTCAAACTTGAACACCTCTCCAAGCTCAAAGATGTCAAGGAAGTCAAGTTTCCCACTTCTTCCGGCAATGATGTCAAACTTGAACACCTCTCCAAGCTCAAAGATGTCAAGGAAGTCAGGTTCCCCACTCCTTCTGGCAATGATGTCAAACTTGAACATCCATTCAACCTCAAAGATGTCAAAGAAGTCAGGTTCCACAATCCTTCCGGCAATGATGTCAAACTTGAACACCTCTCCAAGCTCAAAGATGTCAAGGAAGTCAAGTTTCCCACTTCTTCCGGCAATGATGTCAAACTTGAACACCCCCATAAGCTCAAAGATGTCAAGGAAGTCAAGTTTCCCACTTCTTCCGGCAATGATGTCAAACTTGAACACCCATCCAAGCTCAAAGATCTCAAGGAAGTCAGGTTCGCCACTCCTTCCGGCAATGATGTCAAACTTGAACACCTCTCCAAGCTCAAAGATGTCAAGGAAGTCAAGTTCCCCACTTCTTCCGGCAATGATGTCAAACTTGAACACCCCCCTAACCTCAAAGATGTCAAGGAAGTCAAGTTCCCCACTCCTTCGGGCAATAATGTCAAACTTGAATACCCCCCTAACCTCAAAGATGTCAAGGAAGTCAAATTCCACAATCCTTCCGGCAATGATGTCAAACTTGAACACCTCTCCAAGCTCAAAGATGTCAAGGAAGTCAAGTTCCCCACTCCTTCCGGCAATGATGTCAAACTTGAACACCAATCCAAGCTCAAAGATGTCAAGGAAATCAGATTCCACAATCCTTCTGGCAATGATGTCAAACTCGAACACCCATCCAAGCTCAAGAATGTCAAAGTAGTCAATTTCCCCACTCCTTCCGGCAATGATGTCAAACTTGAACAATGACTCAAGTTCAAAGATATCAAAGAGCTCAAGTTCCCCACTTCTTTTGGCAATTTAATCAAGTTTCTACATCTCCTCAAATCTAAACTCTTTAAAAAACCGAAAGCTGCTAATTGCATTAAAGTGCTCTCTAGAGTCAAAAGACACTCCATATCATTTGTCAACAATGATTTTGTTGATAAAATAGATGTTGGCAAACATCCAAAAAATGAACATCCTCTCAAGTGCAAAACATTCAAAGATGTCCAAGTTCTCCATAGATTTGGAGTATCAACCAACTTGGTCCAATTCAAATCCACTTCAATCTCCTTTGACAAATGGCAATCTTCTTCTTCAATTGCTTCAACCCTATCATGTGAAATCTCCTTAGAATTCATCAAATGCAACGCTGATCCATAAGATCTATTCTCTCCCGCATTCTTGAATGACCTCGATTTTATGTTTGAAGACTTGACTCTCCTTTCAAGAGCTTGAGATACTTCCTCTGATATTTCAACCATAAACAACTTCAATCCATGGGACCGTCCACCAATTGACAACAACAACCTCAAATTGTGAAGAGTTTCTTCCAAATTGCACTCATCACTCCAAAATACCAATAGCCGAAGCTTGCCCAAATCACATGAATGGTCTTTCAAAAGACAAGACACATGGCTCAAAGATGCTTTCCAAGAAATGCCTTCAAGCTTCTCAACATCCTACATTTCAACAAGTATAAACTCATCAACATGTGGTGCTTATACAAATGACAAGGTGAAAAATAAACTCAATTTTAAAGCACCTTATTGGTTCCAAATCACCAAAAAGACAATAACTTCTAAACAACTCTTTCTATATATGCAACACGTTACAAGCAATTCATCCATATTCCACATGTTCAAATCATACCTTGCATGTCAATCCACCTTCAGGTATCAATGATGTGTTCCAAATTCTCGTGCCAACATACTCATTCTTAGCAATCATCCGTCCCATGTCACGTAGATGGTCATGCATATCAAGAACTTCACCTTCTTTGTGCACTTTCATCAATGACATATCAATCAATCTTTGCAATTCCCGCACTGGAAGAGTGTTGTCTTTAGCCCATATTTGCAAAGCTCTCTCCTTTGATATACCTTCAGGATACACATCTTTACAAAAGAAACAAGCCATATCTAGAAACATTCTCTTCTCAACTTCATTGCTCAATCCGTCAAAGCTTATTCGCAAAGTGTTCCAAACTTCATCATTACCATCTAGGCTTCTTCCTCTCTTCATCCTTTGCACAGCATGTTCCCAACTTCGTAGCTTTCTTCTTCCTTGAAGGAATGCACCCATCACTTTTAAGCTCAAAGGCAAGCCGTTGCAAGCTTCCACAACACGCTTGACCAAGTCAACAAAGTTTGGTGTCAATAAATCATCATTCCAAGAAAGATGGATATTGAAGAGCTTTGTGGCTGCCACATCATTCAATGCCTCAACCTCAAATCTTCCCTCTTCTCTCACAAACGCTTTTATTGAGCTCCAATTCCGTGTTGTCAAGATTATTGTAGTACCCTTGCTAGCATGCACCACATCAAGAGGAACCACATCATGAACTTGGTTTTCATCCTTGATATCATCCAATATCAAAAGAACCTTCTTTGTGGCCAACAACTCTCTCATCATCTTTTGAGCATGCTCCAAGTCTTGGCATCTCTCTCTACATCCAAGGTCTTGCAAAATCTTGCACGATAATTGGTGTGAACCATGATAATCTTTTGATTGCGCAATAAAACAATGTCCGTGATATGCAGACCGAATGCTCATATCATTGTATATTGCCCTTGCAAGCGTCGTCTTCCCAATTCCACCCATGCCAACTATTCCCACATAACTCATGTTCAAAAAACCTTGTGCTTTCAACACTTGAGTATCCAAATCAACCTCTTCATTTGGCAACACTCTTGATTCATCCACCACTTCCTTGTGCAATTCTTTTGCTCTATCCACCTTCACATACACAAATCTCACAATCAAAAGGACTACCAAAATATTGCAAATCCAATTCACCCCCACCACAATCAATTCAAAGTGCAACAATAAATGAATAGTTCAAACATATCCAACTCAATGCATGTCTGTTCAAGATCTTGCACCTGCAAAGTACAAGTGCCAAGGACCTTGAGATCTCTTCTTAGATCACAAAGATCAAATTGTGCAACCATTTTGTACGAATATATGCCCATCAAAAATTTCCTTTTCATGTTTGAGAGCCTCCCACAAATATCAAAAAACATTGGGCGTGAAAGAGGATCAAAGGCCCAACACTCTCGAATCAAATCTGTGAGCTCCCCAAAATTGCTTGGTAAATCAGGTCTCAAACCCTCCCCTCCTTGACCACTTTTGTCTAATATCTTCTTCAACACATCCTTGCGCTTCAAAGCAACATATGGTTGAGTTCCTGAAAGTATCATTGAACATATCATAGCAAATGACCACACATCAGCTTGCAATGGATACATAGGACTTCCGCTCTCTTTGTACATTTCAGGAGCCATGTATCCAGAAGTGCCAATGGTATGTTGTGTTGGCTCTTTACTCTTTGGCACGCTATAAACCTCCAAATGAGACATCCCGTAGTCTGTCAACTTGACCACACGAAGAGGATCAAACTCCCTCAATGTTATTGGGCCTAATAACACATTTCCCGGCTTCAAGTCAAGATGAGCCACTTGCATGTCGTGAAGGTAGTGCATACCCTTTGCAATTTGGTGCATGATGTCAATTGCAAGATGATAAGGAATGGGTTGTGTGATCTTCTCCAATGCATCAATCAAACTCATGTCCATTTGCTCCATCACCATCCACATTTCAACCTCTCCTTTGTCATCACCCTCTAAAGCTCCAAATTCTTTGTCAACCCCACATCCATAGAATTGAACAAGATTTGGATGGCTCAAACCTGCCAATATGCCAACTTCCTTCAAAGAACTTACAATAAGTTCTCGATTTACTTTCAACACTTTGGTTGCACTCATAAGTCCCAACCAATTTGTCTCAAACACACATGCACAACTTCCTTCACCAATATTTCTGATAATAGTAGGTTTCTCCAAATTAGGTAGAACCTCCAAATCATTCAAGTCTCCGCCATCAACTCGCTCCAAGTTTCTCAATCGCAGTAACATATGATTCACAATCTCACACTCTTCCACACCTTTGTAATCTTCAAGCCTCTTCTTCATCACCCGTTTGTCTTCTTCAACTTCTTCATAAGAAGCACCGTCAAATTGGATACTCATCATGCCATGTGATACACCTAGATGGCACTTCAAAAACATGCCATGTGCACAATCATAGCAACACTTTAAATCGCAAAGCAACTCTCGAAAAGCTTCCTTGTTTTGGAGTTGAAGCACCACCGCATGACACCACTTTTCTTGCTCACAAGTTCTTTTAACCAACTCCACCTTCTCATGAAGGCAACATAAGTCTTCAAACACATACTTCATCTCAAAACCATCCTTACCAGCTGATAACATTGTCCAAACCTCCTTAGACACTTGGATGAGCTTGCCAACCAAATGAACACATTGATTCTTATTCAACACTTTTGTCTTTGCCGATGATTCCATAAGTTTCAAAGACTTCTCAAGGCCTTGTACAAGGTTGAGCAACTTCTCACAATGCCCTCTTCGACGTTGTAAAACAACCTTCTTTCTCCTGCCAAAAAGACCTCCATTAGCAATGATGTTGCCTTGCTCAACAAATACAAACTCAAGCAACAAGGCAAGTAGTACAAGATGATTGAGCATTTCACACAAGAATACTCTTGAATAAATTCATAGGTAGTTCAAATCAATCAAAAATTTCATCTCATTTACCAAGGCTACAAATACACAACCTTAAATCAACCAAAATATGCAACATCAAAGAGCTACAAGAACACATTTCAATTGTAATCCTAATTACACTTGCAATTTCAAACAAAACCAACATTCCAATTGCACTTACCACATGGTCCACATGACTTTTATGCATTTGCAAAAGGCAGCAACTGCCAAAAGGCTCATCATCCACATCAAAGGAAGTGCCATCTAATTCAACATGCCACAAAACATAATCTTCAATATTTTACATCACATTCCAAACACAAGACAATCATAAACTATCATCCAAGCACATCAAATTGCAAGGGTTCAAACAACCCTCAAACATGTTCATCAATCAAACAAAAATCAACCCCAAAAAACTTTCATAACATAAAAGTTCCATATCAAACTCTACCCATGCAAACCTCTACCAAGCCAAACATCACATACTTTGCTCAATTACATCAACAACTATACGAAGCACACACCATACCACTTTCATAACTACAACCACATAACGCAAAGCCATAGACTACCAATATGATAATGCAAATTTATGGCATACATTACAATCCATTTGCCAATTAAGAGACAATCTAACAATTTACTTTGAGCATCACATCAAAAACAAAATTACAAGATTGATTATCCCATGCCATACAATATAGAGTACAAGTGCACTAGAAGAAAAATGTGTCCTAATCAATTGGTTCACAATGACTACAAATGTCCTAAACAACTATACAATGACTCAATTACATTTGTTTAGGACATTTGTAACTATTGTGATCTAGTTGTTTATTTCACATTTTCCTCTAGTGGTGTTTCATTGTGTAATCGAGTTCTAGTTTTTCTAGTAGAACAGAAGCATGACTAATAAAAATCCATAATACAACCACTTTATAAAAACCCACAAACAACACATATGCATGGAAACTACAATCCTAGAAGCGTGCGACACCATGAAAATGCATCCTCATTGGCATTTGGATGACAATTCCAATGCATCAAAAATTGCCTTATCTAAGTATTATATATAGAAATTCCAAGCCTTGAAATTTCTCCAATACGCCATTGTTTGTCTAAGACCAAAATAAGAGCTAACAACAAGTGAATCATACACATCCAACCTCAATAACAAAAGATTGGGTCAAAAGGGAATCTAGTGGGTCAATGCAACAGCTCTTTGCAACAAGATTCAAATCTGACCTCAAATGCGTAAGCGCAACAAATTAGAGTTATTGACATACAAAACAAAAGTTGCAATCCCTAATAGTGTCATGTCAACTTTAGAAGAACAAGGCTCTACTTCACAATAATTGCACAAACCTCAAACATTGTCAATTTCCCATTTAGAAAACAACACACTACCAAACAAGGGTCCATTGATTTCTTTGTATTATATCTACTTATTCAAAACCTATGTTGGATTACCAATAAACAAAGCAATGATGCCAAGTCAAAGAAAGCAAGTCAACCATATCCAAAACAACCTCATGTGTTCTTGAACCCTTAATCATACTAATTACCAAGACCTCAATTCTAAACTTGTTCTTTGCCAGTCAAAACCTAAAGAGCAATCAATCAACAAGTACCTAAACTTGTTGTAAACATCTCAAAGTACCAATTACTACAACAAATCACACAAATGTCAATCTTAAAGAAGACACACTACATTGACTAAACAAAACATTGATAAAAGTAGATTGATAATGAAACCAAAGTACATAAGAAAATACACTACAACAAATTCTCCAAAGATACTAATAATTTGCACATCCAACAATTATGTCTTATGCTAAACAAGCAATACAACAAAAAAATCGCGACCATTTAAACCAAAACTTCAATCCAAATGTACTTAAAAACGACCTCAAGCATTCATTCAAATAATAGTATTATAGAGCTCTTCTCATGTGTTTCCAAACCTTTGGGTCAAAAAGTTGAGATCATACCTACAAGTCTTGGAAAATTTCAAAATCACAAAGAAGGAAAAAATGTAGAGCCGTTGATATCTCAATTTCATACTTCAATTCCATTCTATGATATTGGTTACAAAAGCATCATTTCAAATTAAAACATCTAGGTTTTGATGGTATCTAACAAAAAGGCCATGACTTGGCATTTCATTTTTTGTGGACCCAAATTATGGCCTAACGGCCATGTTAAATCTAATCCTTTGACCGTCAAACTTTGAAAATGTCTTTTGAATTTTGACCTTGACTCACACCGTATAAACTTGGAGGTTGATCTCAAACATCAAACCAGTAAAAAAACAAAGATTGCAACCTCTAAGGACCCTATATTGGCCTTGACTTCTATTATGGAGCAACCATGAGCTTTGCAAGTTACTATTGCATACTAAAAGACAAGTGACAACATAGTTTGTTACTATTAATAAAATCAAAATTTGCAAATAAACACTTGCAAATTGTGTTTTCCAATTTATTGGGTGCTCATACAATTACCTTATTTATTTAATTATCATCATTTTCATACTAATTGAAGTGAAAAACTTAAAAAGACATATCCAACAACCTAGTTTGTTCAATTACTAGTCCTATTCATTCACATAGATTAAAATATAACATGAATTTATGTGCTCCACACTTGGTCCGCCACTCAATAAATTAGCCAATTTAACCACCAGGATCATTTCAAACAACAACAACAAAATTAAGGTATTCCTTTGCATGAAGGAAATTGAACTCCTAAATATGTTGAATAGTACTTCTTCATATTTGTTGAATTATTTTGGGCATGGAGTTTCTTTACTCAAAGTATTTTTGGTCTATGTCATAATCAAATATCCTCTCACAAAAATTAAAAAAACAACTTGAAAGTGAAGTTTTCACATATTCATATCAATTATACAATTAAGGGACAAAACTCAAGTACTACATAATCTAGTTATAATGAGTAGATAAAAGGTTATCAAAAAACTTTGGCTCAAATTACATTTGCCTTAATGTAACAAGTTTTATTTCTAGATTATAAACAAATATACTCCATGCCATGTGTTTCTTTTCAAGGATAAGTTTGAAATCTAGATCCACTAGATCCACTAGATCACTAAAGAACATGATTTATTCAGAGTTTGAAAAAACATCCTTTCTTTATTCCATTTGTTTCTCTAAAACCTGGGGTACTCGTCTATTTTGAAGAAAACAAAAAGCAAAAGATTTTTCTTCATCAAAGAATTAGAATAAAGATGCTTGATATCACAGTGTGTACACCTCCAACACTCAATGCTCCTTTATAGTATCACATACCATTAGCAAGACCTGACTATGAAAAATGGCTCAAACTCCTGTAGGAGACATTCATCTTGAGGCCGGTGGGGAATCAAAAAAATTGAAATGCATTCAAATAAAAAGACTTCATTAACTTCATCCAAGTTCTTTGTTCAACTTTCTTCAATACTCATCCATGATGAAGTGAATCTCGACATGTCACAAGTTGTATAATATAATATTCTCTTCGAGACGGTCTTGAACCATTTCTTTTCAATCTAGCCTACTGGTTGTCAATACTACCCAGGTTAATCGAAGGTCAAGGTCAAAAAAGACACTCTCGCCCTTTTAACTAACCTGAAAACAAGTGGAAGACAAAAGAAACCGGTACGGACACTACACTTAACATTGCATTTAGGTTGTCCCACACTAATTTCTTGACGACATATTAGTGGTATTACATCATTTAGATATTTACGGCTGCTACAGTAATCTTCATCACTAAGTATTGCAGTAAATAAATTTTAAAAGGTTTATTAACAACAACAAAGTTCTAGAACAACAAACTCATGGCTTTTAAGTTGTAAATCATGTGAAATCCAGGTTTTTAGAGAGTTGCATGCACCTCCAAGTGGTCAAATAATGAGTCATGAGATAATTTTCCAGGGTAAGGCAACTTAATTGTCAAGGCAACCTAAATGGAATATTCAATGTAGGTTAGAATACCAACTCTTCAAGATTGGTGTTTCCATTAATGGTCGGACCCTCCACGGAATTGCCCACGGGTGCAACCGTTGTGCTCACCCAAGCAAGACTATTTGGCTCCACATGGAGATACCGACCCTCGAAGGAGCAACTCCGCTACTAGTTCACAACTCTACTCAAATTTGCCTTACCCGGCTCCACGGGCTCCACTGTTCAACACAGGAAAACTTATTTCGATTCCCGGTGATATAAGTCCGGAGATTCCCGGTGATTCCAGATGTGAACACGTCGTGTTCACATCTATAATCTCCGGACTCAACAGGAATATGATCACCGGAAATCGAAATAAGTTTTCCTGTACAAGCCGTTGTGGAATTGTAAGCACTTGCACTGTAATTCAAGGTTCGGACGTTCGCAACATCGTGTACATTCAAAGCAATGCTTGTAGGACTTACCAGAAGAAGCTTTCTGATCTTCAACCCCGACCAAGTCTAGTCCATTTGCACCTCGGAGTCTGCTTTTATCATGTGATCACAAAAGCTCCAACGAAATAAACCTCAGGAACTCTCACGTTGTAAGTAGAGATTGCTGCAGGCCTCCGTCACCTCTTACTCCACTCCTCGTCGCACTTCCGTTCCGGTCACCGATTCAAAGCTCTTCACCGAAGTCCTTTCGCTGCTGCAAAAATGGCGTGCCCGTGACTATGGCTGAGTAACTTTACCTTTGCAAGTAACAACGCCTCTCTCGTACTCGATCTGAAAATATTCGTTCATACCGACAGTTTCGGAAACGAAGTAGAGCTCTCCTGACATTCTACCAATCTCTCGATAATCTGACAGAACTCACTGCTTGTGATCTCCTTCATCATCCAAGGTAAGAAACACGTGCTACGCTTCAAATTGAACGACGAGAAAGTTCGGGACATACCTGACTAGGTGGTTGTGCTCGTCGACGACCACTCCCGCCCTCACCGACAATCTGAGATGAAGATCCACAGACGTCGACAACGCAAACCATCACGCGCGAAGAACTTCCGCCGAGGGAAAGGCTTCGCAAACTCAAAGACTCGTAAGCGGCTCACGAACTGAGCAGTAGGGAAGATGGAGGAAGTGCGCAGTGGTCAGGCGGAGCAACAAGCGCCATAGCCAGCGGGCGAGGGTTTGGAACTTCGGACAGGACCAGGTGTTACGCACGTACTGGCAATGCTTGCACCCCACGTGGGACCTGTGACCCCACCTGCAGAATAGTCTTGCTTGGAGTAGGACCGTTTCTTTGCGCTTGGCATGCATGATCGACCGAGTCAAGGTCCGACCGACAGGTAGTTGAAAGCTAGCCGATTGAAATGAGAAAAAAACGGTGCGCAATGTAAACATCGGCTAGTTTAAAATCTATAAAAATGTATATGTATATTGTTAGATAGAGAAAATAACCGCAAGTAGTTCCAGTTCAAAATGGAAATTGAAGGATATCAACCAAAAAATCTCAAATATTTCTCCAACCTTGTGACCGACCACGTTCATGGACTGCACAATAAGTGTAAGGAGGAATTGATTCCTGAATCTACAAAGATATAAGACTTACAGATATTCCAATTGAGATTACCCCGAGATTACCTCCACACCAGTGTTTTTTTTGGGCTTCATGAGGTCACCTTGTCAGAAATTGGACCAATGCTCCTCTCTCCCTCTCAGAATTCTCCATTCTTGTGAGGGCATGTGGCACTTGGTAGGTGAAAAAAAAACATTGCTCCACACATGTCCCACCAGACGCTACAATTGGACTTTGGGCAGCCTTGCCCCTCCTGATTCTTGCACTTCATGCGCACCACCATGGAGGTTTTTGCAAATGTTTGTATGGGATTTTTGGTGGTTAGTTTTGTAGGGCTCTTCTTGTATTAGTAGCTATTCGACGTAGTTTCCAGTTTGCTTCTAAAAGATGTGGTTAAAGTTATAGCAATGGGGACCTTCACGGATACCCTTGCAGAAAGAAAACGTAACCTCCTTAGGATTTGCGTGCATGGGTTGTTTGCAAACAACTTTGAGAAGACGAGATAGCCATTCGATCATTGGAAGCTTCAGCTAGCTCGTCGCAAAGCATCGATCCTGCGCAATCGGAAAACCATGACTGACGATCGCTTGTTTGTTGTCACGACGACGGCATCGCAAGCATTGCAGGACAAAGCCGCGCTCTCCTTTGCACGCACTTTCATCAATCCTAAGGTTGTATCGCCATATTCGTTAATTTGGGAAGAAACGCCCATTTTTGGAATAAATTAGGTTTAAGGTGATCACCTTAAATTGAGCTCTAGGTTTTAGCAACGTTTTTTTTGGTACATGTGTCTTCACCTAAGAGGAGGAATTTGCAAGGAAAAAAATCTTAGTGGCTCAGACCAAATTTGATACTTTCAAATTTGGCATTTAAACAGTTTAAGGAGAAAAAATGGGTTTAAGGTGAAGTACAACTTGGGAATCTGGTTTTCCCAATTTAATGAATATGGCGTTTTATACTCAAAATCCCCTAACCTCCTTATTTCACAATTCACTCCCTTAGAGCATCTTTTGCCACCCACTTGGAGAAGCCCCTAGAAATAAGGTTTCAAGGGGATGGGAACATGAGGTAGCAAGGTAGAGCGTGAAATTCCCTTACAACATGGCATGACGATCTCTTGCAATTGCATTGATGTTGGAAATTAAGCCTAGAGTGTTAAGTACTCAAAGGGCACGTGCAAGGGGCCATGAAGGGGTCCGGTACAAAGCTGAAACTTTTAGTGAATTTGACTTAGCCTAAAAGGCCCTAAGCCTGCATATTGGCATTGACAAGTACATTCCAATTGGAGACTTGTAACAAAAAAGCCATTATGAGTTGAATCCAAAGGGCTCATCCACTCATGAAGCAAGTGGCAAGAGATGCTCTTACAACCCTTCAATGCATGCATTGCTCTTGCAAGATGGTAATTCAAGCCTGATTGTTGTCCATCTTGTGTCCCAATAATTTTAATGATCAATTTGTGAAAATTTTGCTTGATGAGAATTTGCTCAATTTAGGAAACTAGCAGAAATTTGCCAATAAAAATCATTGAGCACGGCTCTTGTTTCCATAAATACAAATTTTGGCATGGACTTACTACCAATACAAATCAAGGGTCTGTGTTGCCATGGCATGCATAGGACCAATGATTTGTTGCAATCATCTTAATTGGTTCTAAGTTGTTAACACTACTACACAAGTTATTTCAACTCCTATGCCTCACACTCTTAACCCTTTAAGGACCACGCAACCATATTTTGGTCGTTGGGTGTGGTTTTTGGCCTGTAGGTTGAAATCGCTTAGTAATTTGGAATTTGGTCTTGAAGTACGCATGTGATCACAAGAATTTTGCATCCGTCTAAAAAAATAACAATGCAATCGAGTATGTGAGTGGAAAAATAATGGTGTTTATACAATATGGCTTCAAAATACGTATTCAATTTTTGTCAAAGATGGATCAAAGCAACAACACAATACTTCAAGTATGCAAGAAGAATGTCAAATTTCAATTGCACAATTCTAAAAAGCTTCAAATTGTTTAAGAAATACGCTTGTATTGTTTTCCTATACGATAGTAGTATAATTGTAGTATTTGAAGATCTATTGAAATGTTGTTGTCATTTTGGCTTTAAAATTTGTCATCCTACATTTAAGGCCAATTCTTGATTGTTTTCACCAATTGGATTTTCCAGAATAATTATCAAATTTCTTGTAGAACCGGTTTAGGGTAGCAAAGACAGTGGGTTTTTTGACCCTTTTTGTCCACTTAGCTACACCTTGTGATTGCTATTTTTGTCTATTTTGTGTGAAACTAGTCTTGTTGGAAAGGTGGGAAACCTTGCTTTCTAGAAATGTAAGGCTCTTCTCAATCGAAGCTTGCATGAAAGGTTAACATTCAAAACTAAACAAGAATGAAACACAAGAGATTTTCCACATACGGCTCACTCAATCATTATAATATATCACCTCCAATGGTAGATCTAGCAAAAAAATTGGTGCTTTACAGTAAACAAGGTGTATTTCCCATTTGTACAGTTGGATTATTGAAAATGGGTCCATATTTGAGTCAATTCCAAATCTAAGCTTACAACCCTTGTTTTCAGTAGGTTTTGTGAAAATGGGTGTGGTTGTTAAAGGGTTAACCCCTGAAGGGCCCTTGGGCTCTAGAGATACAATACTAAATACGGTC
This sequence comes from Ulota crispa, assembly GCA_963920765.1. Taxonomy (NCBI): domain Eukaryota; kingdom Viridiplantae; phylum Streptophyta; class Bryopsida; order Orthotrichales; family Orthotrichaceae; genus Ulota; species Ulota crispa. The sequence goes on from OY987244.1 coordinate 3,658,954, forward strand.
GCATTCAATATTCATAAGTTTGAATTAGCTAGAAATTAAGTGTTACAATCATACATATTGAAAGGTTGTATGATGATGGGTGCATAATTTTTTTGGAAAGCCCTCAGAGCAACTCAAATACGGCTGTATATATGGCCGTATATATGACTAGAGATGGCCGATGGGCCATTTAGGGGTTAATGCTATTGCACAAATTCAAGAAATAAGTGAATTGATTTGCAAAGTGAACTAGTTCATAATAATTTAGGTGAATTTAGTATAGTATGGGTCACAATATTTAGATGTTATTTCAAATACCATGACTCAAGTGGTAAGAGTTTTGGGATTTTTTGCAAGCATGTATCTTATTTAGAAAATGCCTGAAAAATATTGCATTATGGAGAATATGCTACTAAGTTACTATCTAAAAGGTAGCAGAAGGTTGTTGCTAGAACTATTTTTAGAGAACATGGACAAGGAACATATCATATTTTCATGGTAATTAGGCAATATTTACCCAAATTAGTGTAAATTAATTTTGCACGTTGGTATTCATGAAGTTTTTTTTAAGGGTCAAGTAACTTGCATCCTATTGCACATGTAAGGAAAAAAATGGTTAAAATCATCTATGTGTGCACGTTCAGACTTAAAATCAGCTGATTATATTGATAATTTTCATTCAAATTTTGGTGCATTTATTGTTTATTTTAGAAGTGCTAAAAGATCTCATCCATTTTTCCACCCAAATTTGTTAATGTTAGGGAGAGTTTACACAAGGAGTTAAGACAATTTTGGAGCCTCTACAACTTCTAATGCTTGGCCTTGCATTGGTTACTTTTTTGAAATAAGCCATAATGGCTTTATACTACTAATTATGACCAAGATTTTAAAACCTATTTTAGTATTTGAAAACCATGATTTGACATGGCTCTAATTTCAAAAATTAGATCCTCCAAAAAGAGAGGTCAATTCTTGGCCTCCAAGCCATTGTCAAAAACTTATTAATTTAATTGAAAAATAATCTTTTGAGGTACGGTAGTCGACACTTTAGGATGGAATAAAACTCTCATTAACTCTACTCAATTTATTTTTTATATATCCCTGTTCTTCTAAAATTTACATGAGGCCAAAGCCTTTACAGAGAAGGGGATTGACCCCATTGTTATAGTCTTATTATAATGGGTGCTTGCGGTTGCTCAAGGCTATTCTTGGGGCCATTTTGGACTAAACTTTTGGTTGAAGTGGCCCCAACTTTTCATACCTTTCACTTCTAATATGAATTTGCTATTATAGTAACCATGTCAAAAGGAAGTAAGATTTAATTTTAGCAAAAACTTGTCCAAACAAAATTTTATTTACACTAGCATAGGGAGAAAACTAAATTAAATCTCATGCTAGACTTAACAAATTTTAACACCTTGTTTGTGTTTGTGCGGCCAAGGTGAACAAGCTTTAAAATTTTATGAATAAGGATATATGTAAAAATCTACCCTTATTTTGGAGTTGGTCATTCTCATTTGGTTTTGGAAAATCCACCCAAAAACAAGGTTTATGAATCCAAATGTGAATTCAAAACCTCCAAATTCAATCTCCTACACTAAATATTGCACTGAGGTTGCCGCACACTAATTCCTTGACATTTTATACTATATGCATACTTTCAATTACTGCAACAACTATTATTGATAAATATTACAAAAAACAACTTTTAATGCAATTAGCAACAATAAAAAGTCGCGGAAAAATAAAATATGACTTCCAAATTGTAAACCATGTGAAGCTCTAGTATTTAGATAGTTGTATGTGCCTCCAATTGGCCAAGTAATAAGTCATTAGGTAACTTTACAAGTTAAGGCAACCCTAGTTTGTCAAAGCAACCTAATTGTTGAGGCCATCTAAATTCAATATTCAAGGTAATGATAAGTTTGTAACAAGGTTTGTAAATTCTTACAATTTTTGACATTTAATAAATAGGAGCTTTTTAACCTTATATTCACAAACACAAACAAGATGTTAGAGTCATTAAATCCAGCATGAGATTTAATTTACTCTGTAAGGGATATTTTTCTTTTCAAATAAATTTAGGGAATTGCTAAAGCCACATCCAAAATTACTAACACCACACCCCTATGAGCATGAATTTGAGGATTTAATGCTATTCTTTTTTATTCAAGTGGTCCATCATTCATTCTATTTACCACCTCCTTAAAAAATATATATACAAAACAAAATTTGAACTTTTATTGCACCATTGCTATTTTTTTGATGCATTTTTGCTTTAAATATTTCAAAAATCCTATATTTTTCATTTCAAATTCAAGCACCTCCAATTTTTTTGAATGTAGCCTTAGAATGATAGAGGTCAAACAAATCTTTTGATCCAAACCAAAAAAATCAGCATTAAATTCTCACATTTTTTCCTCAAAGCACACCGCATTAACAATTTTGGGTGTGACTTTAGCAATTCCCTAAATTTAGCAGTAACTTCCTAAATTTAGCCACAAAGCTAACACCAGCAGGAACGTGCCACGACAGCAGTTGCCTGTCCACTTCCCGCCAAGATGAACAGGCCAAAGACAGGCGCCGTCGTGGTGGTGGCGGCCTCGCGGGCACTGCGCCACTATCGGTGTCGGTATCAACAAGCGTATTCTTGTAGCAGAAACACCACCACTGTCAGTCACTCACGCTCTCCACCAAAACAAGTGCATCCCTTTCGCAACATTACAGCAGTCGTAAACACCACCACCACCACCATGTCTCCGTCCTCTCGTTTTTCAAAATCCTCTAATGCTACACCTCTCTGCGTAATGCATCTTCTCAAAACCCTTGTAGGTTAAGCACCGGCTCCAAAGCACATGCAGTCATGTCGCTGGAGCAACCACAGTCAAAGCGGAAGCGAAGGCCCAGTGTGCGCTTAGGCAAAATTGGCGAACTCGGATTCACTGCGACACAGTTGGAATCCAAGCAGCAGCTCCGGAAGCAATCACTACTCGAGGAAGAGTGGAGTGTGGTGGAGCCTGCGGTCGCCACAGCGTCGCCGGTGGTTGTTAGTGCACCTGCAAAGCGGCGGAGTAGTGGAGCTTGTTTGCGATGGGCAGGGAGTAAAGTACACAGGTTTCAAGAAAACGATGTTGCCGCAACATCGGATCGCGCGAGAGATGACAGGGATGAATCTCCGGTTTGGTTCCTTGCAGGCTCAAAGGAGCAACTCGAGAACGGAGCGTCGGAGGAGGCAAACCCTAATTTCCAGGGGGCGATCGAGGACGGTCTTCATGGGCGAGGATCGGTGAGGCCGGTTGTAAGGAGGAAGCACGAGACTCCAATTAGGGATCCGAGTGTTGCAGGAGAAGCTTTTGCCAACGGCACTGTTGTTATCACTCCGAGTTCTAGCCAAGGACTTGCATTGTCAGCCGGGGTTACTGGATGGTTGCAAGAGCTTGAATTAGGGAAGTACGCGGATTTCTTTGAATACAAGTGTATGTCAGACATGAATTATCACAGCTTCCATAACTTAAGTTATGGAACCCAAGTTATGAGCTTTCATAAGTAGGGGTTATGAGTGTCTCATGTCAAAGTTCTGCACTCCCATAAGCCCCTTATCATACATAGACATTATGACAATTCATGTGTCCTACTTTATACTTGGAGCCAAAGTGAAGGCTGGCTCAAAGTCTTCAAATTTTAACCAATAGGATTGCTTGGTTCACCCAAATGCGCTCAAAGGGTTTCATACCAGATCTAGGTTGGAAATACCACTAATCCTACGTGGCGTCCTACATGGCACTATTTTGGCGCCAATACTTTGGGCCCAAGTGATGAAATTGGGACAAGGTTTAGGAAGGCCAAACTCCAAACTTGGGCTAGATTGAGCTAGATAATAATGAAAAATAATTTCAAATATTCCAAAATTTCAAAAATTGGAAGAAAAAAAAAAAAAAAAAAAAAAAATCTTTACTAAAATTACACAATACTCTAGGAAACACTTTTTTTTTTTTTTTCCGAAAATGAATTTTATGGAAAAGGAGCACCTTCAAGTGAGGATAGATTGCAAAATTTCAATTTGTTTTTTTGTTTTTATTTGGTATTTTCTAAACAGAAAAAAGCAAAGTGCCCTTTTCCTTGGTATCTTTTGTTGCTATATGTTTGTGCATAACTTTTATATTTCTTTTTCTAGGTTTGAGTTTTCAAGAGTATGCTATTTTAAATGCTTTATGAATTATCCATATTTTAATTTACTTAAAAAGAAATATTCCAAAAGCTCACAATACTTTAGTACTAAGCCTGTTTGAGCCAAAATTGATAAGTGTTTCTTGTAGCAACCTTGTAATAGATATTTCTACATTTTCACAAGCTTTTCATTAAGTACACAGAACATCATGTTCAAAAGTAGAAACTTTGTTGCAATGTATGAGTCAAATAGCAAAATTTGGTTTTTATAAAGAAATATCTTTTTAACAAAATTTTGGCATATTAAAGGTTGCATTGAAATTTTTGTAGATTAGTATTTTGTCACGTAAGGGCTTGTTTCTTAGCATGACAAATGTGCATATGGATGTTGCCTACATACCCATGCACTCAAATCTCAAAAATTCACCATCATTGTTTTTTGACCAATCTTCTACAACCATGGTTATAATAAAAAACAATTCACCAAAATTTGGCTTTTGGTTTTTTTAAGTTGATTTTTGGTATGCTTGATTGGCCTTACTAGTAAAAATTTAATATCAATGATGTGAAATTAAAAAATGCCAATTGTATTTTCTAAGATGCTAAATTCAATAAGTGCTAAATGTGGCAAAAAGGGGGCGGCAACAGATTTTGTCCAGTGACTATATACAAAATTGTACACAGTAGCAAGGATTACATAAGACTAAACTATGAGGCATCAAAATAATTACCAAGATCCAAGAAAGCAAGCATACCCACCAAAACATCTCAAAGACAACTCATTCTTAAAAAGACCACCGGAAAGAGTTGAAGTTCAAAATTGAATTCACTTTGAACTTACAAAAACAAAAATCATCATTGCAATCCATTTGTAGTAAATACATCCTTTGAGCACTACAAAAATGACAAATTCCAAGCCACTACTTTGTTGATTTCATGGTAGACGATGCATTTTCAACTATTAGTATTAAGAAAGAAAACTACAAGCTATGCCTTTCCACTCATAAACAAATGACTCAAGAAGGGTTCATAAACAATACGATATGCAGAAGATCTTGAACTCAACAATAACACAGAAAATTGCCAATTGAGACTCAACAAGAGGAGCATCTTCTCTTAATGGCAAAGGAGAGCTCTCCAAAATAGACAAGGCTTGCAAAGCAATAAAACACTAAGCCTCTAAGAGAGGTGTTCCTCGGGAAACAGAAGCAAGGAAAAAACCATAAAATGATAGAAAACTCTAAACCCTAAACACTGGGGAGCCCTTGCCGGCCTGCAAAATGACTGTAAGTGGTAAATAAGCTTGACTCCCAGGCCCCAGCGCATACAAAAGCTCACAGAAAACGAGAAATAAACACAAAAATCTTCTCGTTTGAAAACCTGCTTTAACTTAATAAGCTCACACAAAACGTGAAAAAGCGAAATCTTCTCATTTGAAAAACTTGTATTAACTTAATAAGCTCACACAAAACGCGAAAAAAGCAAAATCTTCTCGTTTGAGAAACCTGCATTAACTGCACACTCAGCATACAACACACCACTGACAAAAGTCAAATTTTTTGGATACACGTGGATGGTGAGACCCCGCGTCTCTGCCAACAATCGCAGAAAAAATAAATGCACCGCAATTTGCCACAACCGATCTCCTTGACTAAGTTAAATGAAAATCTGACAATCCAGCACTTCCATATATACACACGAAGACTTTTCTAACCTCTATGCAAAGTTTGACGTGAAAGCATTGTGGGACACAAAAGCTAGAAAACTATCGCCATCAAGCTTTCAGTGTCGTCCTTTCGGTTTAGCAGGCTTTGGAGTCCATTGCAAGCTAAGCTTGTGGACTTTTGCAACCAAACAGAGTACTATGATGAATCTCGATGCCATCCACCTCTGATATACAAAAAATGACATGGCTTAACCTGATCAAGAGCGTTACAAACGAAGTCTCAGAAACTGAATCGACTGCACAAGCACACTCAGCAAACTTCTGTAGATTTCCCTGTGTATTTCAGGAAGTCTTCACAGTTTCCCTGTGCTTCCACACACTAACATCTCGTGCTCTTTCTATCACGCCCTGTTTCATGAAAACGATGTTAAAGATGGGAGAGAATCTCGATGAATATGCCTTGGCTAATTAGTATTCTCATCAAGCTACAAGCTAAGGTAGAAATGTTGAAAGAATCTCACTATTATGTGCAGCCGATCGCTAATAAGAATCTACTTGAATATCGTTACAATTGGCAAACTCTACATTAATCTTCCTAAAAGAATGTTACAATTAGTAGTGCAACATGGCCAGGTTTTCTAGATTACCTCTAAGAGGGTTTTCCGTAAATGCAGCACGTGTTCAATTATAAGTGCAAAATGTCGAGAAATAAGACATGCAGAGTCTGACCTGAGTTGAAGTCCACAGATTTTATACACCCTCAAGATCATCACTATAAAAATTTTGATCACCAAAAGAAACCCTAAATATGCTGAATGCAGAAGACACACAAGTCACAGATGATAACTATGTACCTGCAAATGGAATGGTGTATCTGTCATTTCCAACTTCTGCAGCAGGACGGTTTTGAATCTTGTACCTGCATGTTGCTCACGTTCTTTATAAACCGACAAAAGTGGAAAGTGTAGAGATGACCTTACACTCAACCCTAATACAGATTCATCATATACTCACAGGCTGTGTGTAAATCTTAATATTCCATTTTGGCATCAGCCATATGGGATAAGAGTTACGCCCATGGACAAGCATAAACCTTGAATACCCTTGTAGCACACCAGACATAAAACAACACTATTATTTGAGCGATATGCTTGCTCGGATCAGCGGGTTAACTATCATATGGGATGCGAAACTAGGTTTCTGTCCCCGTATCAAGTCTGTTGAGATTGACGAAATTTTCTTGTCGTCACTGCAAGCATATCCATCTCTTATCACTACAGAAAAAAAGAGCCCAGTCTTTAACCAGTTTATCATTCACAGATCTCAGAAGCAGAACTGGCATTATACTGGTGTTTGGAATCATCATAGCTCAACTTGAGATTCTCTGGCAAATGATTGTTAGCAACAGACATGGAAATATCTGTCTAGCTGGCAACTGCCCACTCGCCGACCATTCTAGCATGTTCCACCATTCAATAACTGCGCAAAGAGGGACAGCATTATACACACGGGAATGCAACAGACCTCAAATCCCAAAAATAAAATCACGTCTATCTTGGATAGAACAAAAGATCATATAAATGAACACAAAACTAAACAATAGAAAATCCCCATATGACCAGATTCATCAAAAAATCACACCAAAAAAAACGGCTAGCAAATTACGTGTTTTCAAGAGTTTATTCATGCGTAGGATGAGAATGGTGCAATCAGGCTCTTACCCTTTGACAAGAGCGCCAGAGCCAAGGCGAAACGGCACATTCAAAGCGGCCCCCAACACTGCGCCAATCATGTCAGACCGGACGGTGAAGTGGCCGCCCTTGAAATCCGATTTCACGGTTGATTCACACACGGACGACACCGCTGGTGTCGGATTTCCCACCTCCAACTCCACCGTTTCTGCTCCGCCCGCGGAATCATTTCAGCGGCCTTCTTAGAGCTCCTGCAAGCTGGTGGTGCGGATAGCAGTGATGGCACCGTCGCCTTTGCGCTTGCAACCACGACGTCGAAGTCGCCCACAATCTCATCAAGACATTAATAAAGAAAAATGAAACAAAAAAACAAGGTGCAGGTTGCTTCATTTTAGCAACACGAGCAAGTCGGCTACCTCTGCATCGTCTTTGAGCTCCCTCAAGATCAGCAAGCGCTCTTGATGATGGAAATTTTTATTAAGGTTTCTGAAAAACTTTCTTCCGCGACAATATTGTCATTGCTTTCATTTTGGAATTTGCCTGCAAGCTGTCAATAGGAAGGAGTATAGTATGTGAGTTTGTGTGTGAAATTAGCAGAGATGAGGCAGGATTTGCACGTTAGATTGACACGATAGGGTTCAAGAACTCTTTCTTTTATTTAAACTTTCTTTCTTCTTCTGTCGTCGGGCCAGAGAATGCACGCAAGGTGTTTTGTCTGTAGGTTACACAATCATTCACAGTCTTGGTGCCGTTCTTTGGACGCTGTGAAGCTCGTGTGTGTGATAAAACGGAAGCTAATTTATGTTCGTTCTTGACGCGAACTGCTGTTGCTGTATCGCGCATTTAGGAGGTCGCTTTGTTACGAGTTTTATTGGAAGTGTCCGGAAAACAGAAGGTAAAGGTAGAAGATACTATTTCATTGCGTTTTCTTTGAGCATTTTAACGAGAATGTACGAGAGATCTCTGAAGACACAAGAGCCGAGATCAGATCTCTATTTCTACGAGTGAAGATTTCTTGTGCAATTACGAGGAGTAGGAAGATTTTGATCATTATTGAAAAGGTAGTAACAAGTCCATTTCCATTGAAAGATGAGCAGTCTTTGTTACGAGCTTTATGGAAGTGTATATATGGAAAGCAGAAGGTAATAAAAGGTAGGAGATACTATTTTCATTGCGTTTTCTTTGAGCATTTTAACCAGAATGTATGAGAGATCACTGTGATGTTATGAGAGATGAAAGTGGATACAATAGCCGAAATCAGATCTCTCTTTCTATACGTGAAGATTTCTTGTGCAATTACTCGGAGTAGGAAGATTTTAATCATTATTCAAATGATAGTAAATTAGTCCATTACTATTGAAAGATGAGCAGTCTTAGACATTTTACTCTAGTCACGCTTTGCATCATCTGGTTTTTAGTTCAAGTTCTGTAGGAAGAGATGAGTTGCTGTCGGTGATGGAGCCAGTCAAGGTCCCTCATGGTTTTATTGCCTCCTTCCTTGCGCAATGATCCGAGCTCTGGTTTTTCTTAATCTCGGAGAGCTTTTGAAGTTTAGGTTTGATTGATACGCAAAAGGCTGCATTTGGAGTTTCACTCTACTTCAGGTACAATTGCTGTTGTGATGAGTCCTTTTCTTGTGGAATTCAAGCTGTGCTTTGTATGTGGCAGCTGTAAGTGTTGTGAATTACGACGATTGTTTAAAAGACGGTACAGCCAGTTCAACTGTAGCTGTTTGTTGAATACTATTTCTGCCTGCAATGGTTGCGAACATGCCGAGCTTGAGAGGTCGCCTTGCAGCCATCATTTCAGGGTAAATGACCGTCCGTTTCCCTGGAAATGCTGTTATTTAACCCTTAAAGGACGGATGGATCACCGTGTCTTGCCTTGTCTGTAGCATTTTACAGTGTTTTGCATATGGGCACCAATAGTATTGCTTCAAAAAGCTGGAAAAGTCAACAGTGCATGGTGCCCTCATGAAAATTGCAAAAAAGGCAACTTGGGAGCTAACACCATGTTTCTTAATCTTATCACAATATGGGTTACTAAAAAAAATGAATGCATCTCAAGAGGTAATTATTTTTTGTCTTCCATGATGGACCATGTGTTTATGGTCACTTTTGAAAAAAAACAGATGAAAAACAATTTCTTTTTGAATCACAGAATCTTTTTTTAGAGTTGGAGGACGTTTTTTGACCTCCTAAACGTTTAGGGGTTAAGGGAGAAGACACTAGTTGCGTTTTAAAATGTGTAGGAGCGTGATTCTTGGTGGGACGTATGCTGCAAGGGGTAATAAGAACATTGGAGTATAAGAGTTATCATTGGTATAATTTTTATTTTCAATTTTAAAGTGGAAAGTTTGTAAATCATTGTTGAAGGTATGGTAGGAATAGAAGACAAAAATCTACAACTATAGTGCTTGCTTTTAAATATAAAAAGGGTTTAGCCAAGTCATGTTTCACTCAACATGCTAACTGAAGATCAAATAAGTGCCTTGGAAGAGATAAAGGTTGAGTAATAAGGGTCAGGATCAAGGTAAACTTCCATGCTCCACTGGAATTGGTCACGTTGATTTGCATTTTATGACTTTGAAAAACATAAATCTCAAATTTTCCATGTTTCTTGCTAGAAACTTGTTGGAGCATCATTTCCAATTTTCAATTTTGTTGTTTTTTAAGCACCCTTCCACGAATGATTCTGTAAATTCTTTATTATTTCTTCAATTCTCCAATTCTAATGTAACATGGAAGTTTGTCCTCAATTCCTCCTGATTTTTGCTTTGTTGGGCTTGAGAATATTTGTTGCATTAAATTAGGCAGTCTCATGCACGATTTTACAATGTTGTCTTGGTAACCGCATTCTAAGATGTTTCTTGTGAATATGTATGGGCCACCTCCTGGCTATGCATCTTGGCTGTTGCGTCCTCACCGATGCTTGCACTTACGCAAGCCACTCCAATTGTGACTGTCAAAGTGAATGCATCAGATCCTGGAAGACAGATGCCATCCACTCTTTTTGGTATTTTTTATGAGGTACATCAATCATCCAAACAAATGTTTCATGTCATTTCTAGACTAAGTATGGGAATTTGCATGAAGAAAAAGCGGTGAATGATTTGAGTCCATCTCTAAAACAAAAGCACTACCGAATATATTATTTTCTCTGTGAGTGGTGTGGTTAGGAGGATTATAGACTCTTCATTCATGCTTGTCTTGAGCAAAACTTTTGAATTATAGTTTCATTTGATTTTTTAATGATTTTCTAGCATTAGTAGACAATACTAAACTAAGGTTTTGAAATGAATGTGTTGAGTTGGCAAGAGATCAACCATGCAGGAAGTGGTGGCCTGTGGGCAGAGCTTGTGCAAAACCAAGGTCTCATCTTTCTACCCTTCTTTGACTTTATATGTGTTACAATTGTAGATTTCAACAGACTTGACATAGTTTTAGCTGTTCAGTTGAAACTTGAAACCTCAAATCTACGGTGGTCCTATATTTAGACCTCCAAGCTAGCACTTGAAGATTTTTAGTACCGAAGCTATAACTACTTGAGTTTTGGCTCTTTGAAACATGCAACTTTTGCAAATTTGGCCCTCTAAACAATAAGAACGTCTTCTTCCACAAATAGTAATCCTTTCCAGCTACTAATTGTGTCAATCTTTTGTCAAAATTCAACTGAACTTGTGAACTTCCATAAACACCACAATGTGACATTGCTAGCATATAGTGGTTGCATAAATCCTTTATTTCTAAGGGCAAAGCAACTTACAACAAGTCACAAAGCACATTCATGTAAAATGTTCTCATTGCTCTAAATGTCCATAGCATATAAACTTAAAACCTCTGAAGGACTGTTCAAAAATACACATGACACTTTCTAGTTCGTTCTTCACCATCTCCATTTTCTTAGGGTAAGGTTTGACATTTTGCCTAATATCCTACAAAAATCCAAGGGGTTAGAAACTTAGAATGCATTTGTATACTAAAATTTTGCTTTTTGTTTGTATGAATGTGTAGGTTTTGAGGCAGGAGGCTTAAATACACCCTCGATCTTTGACCCATGGTACAAAGTAGGCACTGACACACAAGTCACTCTTGACACGGAACGAGAGTCTCTTTTTAACTGAAACCCGGTTGCGCTCAAAATCCAAGTGTTGTGTGACACCAATGATGCCACCAACACGTGTCCATCTCAGGGTGTCGGCACTGCTAACTTGGGATTCTGGGGTATGGTAAGTTAGTGTTCACCTACTACTCAAATCTCAATAAAATGACAATCATTCTTTTCCTTGGAATTTTTTTGAATATTTTCTTGGGAGACTTGGGAGAATTACTAGACACAAGATTGAACATAATGTCAAGTTGTTTTTCCCAATGAATAACGTTTAGAAATTTAATCTTTTATTGATCTACTAGTATAGGCACCCGTTGGTCCAACAGGACGCAAAATAAGATCAAGTTCAATGACACAAAACATTTCCTACACCAGATAATAATTCTTACTTTTTGTCAACATACTCCAATTTCAAATTTTACCCATGCACTAAACATTTGTCATTGTTTACAAAACATTCCCTTGCAACATAATTTTTTTTCAATATCCATAGAGTTTCTTATTCAAGCATGCAATAAACGGAAAGTCGCAATTTTTGACGCAAAAAAATATTATTTATTTTCTACCAACACAATTTTTTTACCCACATGGTAATTATCCACTCAATTTTATTTATTTATTTTTTGTTTTTACCCACACAAATTTGTCACATTTTTTATTATTTACCCACACATTTTTTTACACAAACAATTTTCTTACCCATACATTTTTTTCTCATGTAAGTTTTTACCCATGCAAGTTTCTTATCCAACCAAGTTTTTACCATGCAAGTTTCTTATCCATACATGTTTATTTACCCATGCAATAAAAATACTAAAATAAAATAAAAGTATCGCTAAATGGGTAAATCATATTTTGTGTTTTTTACCCAATCAAGTTTTTACCCAGGCATGTTTATTTACCCATGCAATAAAAGGATAGACATGGCAGGTAGGTAAAAATGGTAGGTAGGTAATATGTGGTAGGTAGAAAGCACTATCACGTGGTAAAACATATTCTATTATATAGATAGAAGGGGAGGTTAACTATATATCTCAAGTTTCAAGTCCCATTGAAATCTTAAAATTTGATAACTGAGAGTTAAAAGTTGAGACTTGGCATGTTGTGGTTTACTACATTTAAGTGATTTAACTACATGGCAACACTTTTGAAAGTTTTGGCACCAAGAAGGTGAGACTTCACTCAAAGTTTGGATCAACTATTTTTCTTGACTCAACTTTTAGCCCAAGTTCCACTAATTTTTTGCATGAAACATACATAATTTTTTTAGAATACTCTTTTGCCCGTAATCCTTAAACAACATATTAGGTCTTGTTGAAGTAGCCCTAAGAATCACAAAAAGAATAAGTAGAAAATACAAAGGTTGGGTATGCATGCATGACCAATCACAATGAAACAACCACATGAAGAATGAACTTGACACTTGTGCAAGAATCAAGTGATCCTTAAAACCTCACATTGCAAAGAAACATGAAAACATTTAATGTTGCAAATAAAATACAATCAATGACCTGCATTGAACTAAATTGAAGGACCCATGCATAAACTACCACAAGCAAGTGGTACTCCTACACACATAAAAAGATTCTATTAGCATAATGCCCCTGAGGCTAGGTATTATATGTTTGCATTCATGATGGGAGCATTCCAACCTTCAAAGGGATGAAATTGCCTTTCTATGATGGGCGCTTAAATGTTGGAGGGATGCAAAGCAAGGTTATTCCTGCACTTGATCTTATTTTGTGAGGTTTTGTTGCCCCCCTCAAGGTTAATATATTTCCTTGTGGTGTGCATGCATTCTGAGGGTTTAGAGTCTATAGGAGGATTTGGGTATTTAAAATAATAAATTAATAATGTAGTTTTGGTTGTTGGAACTTGCAAGAAAGCTCACAAAGAAATTGGTTATTGAGAAGTAGTGTATGTTGAGTTGTGCAAGCAGCAAAGGATATCTAGTTTTGCATAAATTGGTTGTTTTCCATGTTACATACCATATTCTCAATGACAATTCTGCAATTGATAGCAAAGAAAGTAAATATGTCATCTTTAACTAAATATGGATTGTTCATGTAATTATGGACTATACTTAAAGTTATGAACTATGTAAAGCATTGAGAGATCTCCCCAATCTTCAAACAAAACATCAAGAAGTTTTCTGTATTTTGCATGTATCCTCAAATTTATTTTAGATGGTTATTTATGAACTTTGCAATGTCTATTGCATAGAGGGCATTTTACAATGAACCAAAGTGTCAAAACAACAAAGAAGAGGGACTAAGTGTGAGTTACATCCATTCAGTCTCTTTGATTCAATGGAAATTTGCAATTTCTACTAAATATCTAACTCACTGAGATTATGGAATCCATTTGCAGAACATTGTGGCTGGCTCCACATACCGAGTTGAGCTTTGGGCAAAATCCGCAGATCCCTTCACTCTTTCTATTGCATTTACATCTTTAGAGGGAGGTGAATTAGCTCAAGAGAGTATCAGGTAAAGTTTGACCTGACAAGGGCTAGATTGGTATGGAAAAGTTGATATTATTTGTAGCATCTTCGCATTATACAAAAATCACTTGCTCAATTTCAAAGATCTAAAAAGACATGTATCCAAGTGGGTTTAGATGCAATTTCAATTTTACTTTCAAAAACATGGTTCAAATGTCTCATGGGATCAGCCCTTAGAAAGACAATTCATGGACACCCCACCTAAAATGTGCCTTCCATCATATGATGAACCAATTGCTTTATAGTTTTAGAGTATGTCATATTTGATTAAATATGGACTGTGTATGTAATTATGGATCATGCAACAAAGTATTAGGAGATCTCCCAATCTTTTGCATATACCTCCAACACAAAAAAATTGGAGTATTTTTTATGGACTTTGCAATGTTCGTTGGACATTTAATAAAATACAAAATGTATGGAAATTTTTGGTTAGATGGTTGATTTACATGATTAGAGGTGTGGTGCTATTAGGGTGGAAGGGAGTGGAGTTTGGAGCAAGTACTTAGTTGTGTTCACAGCAACATCAACAGACCACATAGCAAGCTTGTCCTTAACTACTGGCACTAGAGGCGTTTTCTGGGTGGACCAAGTTTCTGCCATGCCCACTGACACTTTCAAGGTAAGAAATGGGGTATCTTGGAGCTTGGAGAATAAGGGCATTGATGTCTTTATTCTTGCTTTTTTTTATGTCAAGAGAATTTCCATCACATTGTTAATAAATCAATGGCGTAATGAACCACCCAAATGTTTGGGCTTTTGTACAATATACTAACCAATTTTTTATGTCTAACATATTTTAAGATACATCCCAACAAGATTGATCTTTTTGGACTTTATTCATGATTATTTCTTTGTCATAGTAAGAAGCGAAATTGATAAGAGAACAACTGAGGTGACCACGTTTGGATTTGTGGTATTATGAAGATCAATCAATTAATGGAGATCAATGTGTTGGTATCTCTCACCAATATCCATCTTACCCAACATAGTTTCACAATGTCAAGGAAAGAGGCTCTCTGTTTCAAAAGTAGCTGAAAAGAAGTGGTAGAATATTTTGCTATTATTGGAGGTTGGAAAGTTAACAAGCAAACACATGTGAGAAGGAACAAGACAACTCACCATTTGACACCAATGCAAATGGTCTTCTTCTCAAAATATTTCTTCCAACGTTAGTGAATGAAATACCCTTTCCACAACAGAGAAAGGTTTGAAGACAACCACTGAATCTATATAACTTAGTTTATGGCCAACGCAACTAAACTAAATTCAAATGTGTATATGTCCTAATTATAGAAAGAAAAATTGCTTGTGCTTCTCAAGTTGGCAATTGGAAAAGTGTTAAATGTCATAAAATTTGCCATTTACTGTGGTTTTTTTATTTGAATGTGTAGGGACATGGATTTTGGAAGGAGCTTGCTATAATGATTGCTAATTTAAAACCTGGCTTCTTTTGGTTCCTCGGTAAAGCATCTCAACACAGAACCCACTCTAATGCCATACTTTGGAATTGCATACCCTTGAGAAATTTTTGTTGTGTTGTGTACATTTCCTATTGGAAAACCTTCACATGTCAAATAGTACTACACACAAATGAGCACTTGCTTAAATTCAAATTGCCCTTAGTGAAGCGATATTAGAGAGGGTTGAGTGTAAGCAATTGTCCATGTGTGAATAATCATAAATTATCTTTTTTACCCAATCTTGACCTATCCAACTTGTAGAGAGGTGCATCTTTTTCATTTTTGATATGGATACCAATGCATCACATTCACTCTTCATTACGCCAAGTATCACAAGAATGGCAAGGCTTTGGATATATTTTGTCTCTTGCCGCGGTGAGGAGTCAAGATGAATACAACTGAATTGAAATGGGTTAAGAATGTGTATAGTACTTGTTAACTTGCCATTGGCTTGTTTATCTTTAGCTATGACCAGTTCCAAATTTTTATAATAAGTATGCATAAAGCTTACTTGTTTTCAATACTAATCATTTTACTCTAACACCATGAAAAAAAATGAAAAAGAGGAAACTCTTTGTCTATTGATCAAATGTGAACAAGAAAATTTGTTGAGGATGATTATTACTGTATGAATACAAAAGCACTTACAACTATGGCTTAGTGGCTATGGCATTGGAACATCTATTGACGTGATGTTTATTATCACAATACATCCAATTATGTTGAGGGACAAATGATCTTCTTGTCACATGGGGACTTGAGAATTTTTTGAAGCAAAAACATGTTAGTTATTTATAAGATCTATCTCCTAACGTAGATATCAAGGAAGAAATTTTCCATTTAGATTCATGACACTTAGATTGTTGAATTACTCCCAAATGTACTGTACAATTCATTCACGTCAATCTTTCAAAGCAAAATTAACTTTCTCCCTTCTATATCAATACAAAAATCAACTCAAATAGCAAGCTCTACCTAAGATGCCTCTCTTTGTTAAGGTAGAACTTGAACTTAATATTTTAACGTACAGGTGGGTGTTATGTGGAGGGTGCACGGATGTCAAACGCATTCAGGTGGCAAGATTCAGTGGGAGCTTATGAAAATAGACCGGGACACTTTGGAGATGTGTGGAACTATTGGTCTGATGATGGCTTTGGTTACTTTGAGGGCCTCCAGGTCTGAAAACTCAAGTCCTAGTGGTTTTTTTTTTGTCACAAAAACCCATAATTTTTTTCAAAGACAAGGTCATATAAGGCTAAGAAATAGACTTACATTCCACTTTTTTGTAAACGTAGAAAAATCTTAAAAAATGTAAGTTTATCTAATCCAATATAGGCTTGAATTTTTAAATCTATTTTCAATTCTTCACGATTGTAGTTGTTTTCCCCACCTCTAATCTAGTCATTCTTTGGATAGCTAGCAAACACAACAATTCTTAAATAGAGATTCATACCAAAAATGAATGAGAACTTTGTCAATACACTAGTGAAAACTAGTATTCCTTAGATAAAGGAAATGACCAATAGAAGACCCACTAGTGGTCAAAGTTGTCTTGTGGGTCTTCTCATAGGGTATTTCCTAATTTATGATGACAATGTGTCTATGGATGATTATTTTGAAACAGACTATTTGTTGTATATGTACAATTATAAAAAATCAAAATTGACCTTAAATTTCATAGCAAAGCATGAGGTAGAGAGAATTGAAATATTTGCAACAAATGTTTTGTTTATTACTTGCATGATGTTTTTTTTGCAGTTGGCGGAGGATCTAGGAGCAGCACCCATATTGGTTTTCAACGTCAACGGTATGCAGAAACGTTAATAATGCGTCTCTGAACTTTATACTGCAATTTAGTCAATTCCGTAATTCCGACATAATATCAATGAGACCCATTTTTATAATGGGGTAGCAACTGAGCACAGTTGTAGCTCATATTTTATTTTTATTTTTATTTTTTATATTTAATTTTGTAGCCTTGGTAACTTAAAACAGAGCCTCATTGTGATAAATAACATATTGAGCCGTGAATAATGGTTCAATTTTTTTTTCGTGACAAGGTAATTCTGTCACATTACAATTCATAATCTTGATGGCTGAACCTTGTCTAGTCATGCTCAGTCAAGAGCCTAAAAATAGAAGAATATTATGAAAATGACATTCCTTATTGTGTTGTAGCTCAATATTTTAATTCTCATAGCTAAATATTCTTAAACAATAAATACACAATTTTATTGAAAACCAAGTAGTTATTTCATATTCAAGGTGAATTCCTTTTTAAACAAAGTTATAAGCCACATTTTACTAAACAAGGACTATTTATAAAAATAAAGGCTTTGTATATTCTTAAACACTACAGATTTTCTAATATCTTGCATTTAGTTTCCCCAAAGTCTTACATGTTTTCTAATTTGAGCACATTTTTAAAGCACTTACAAGTATATTCCAATAATATGTTGATATCTATTTTTATTTTACAAATAAAAAGGATTTCAAATTATTACTTATGAACTTTGGATAGTTCATAAATTTAGTTAAATGTGCCATTTATTTCATTTTTATGAAAATGGGAGTTGCAGGCATCAGGCACGACGACCAATCTATACCAACGGAATTGATTGGTCCATTTGTTCAGGTACATTCACAATTTCACATGACTTATTTGTCTTTGTACACGTAGACCTCATTAAATGTAAAAAACACCCGTATTCATGAAAACGCCACGTGGAATATGCAAAAACATTATCCCTTCACCTGTAATACAGACACCCATGGCTATCAAATAAAAAATAAGATCCGAATGCTTGAAATTTTAAGATCTAAGCTATAATAGACCCCTTTTAGTTATTGGAGATTTTATTTGTCATCCTTAACGTAAAACCTATCAAATCCAAATAGTTCAATAATTTTGAAAAGAACATGAAATTGGTGCTAGCAAACCAATTACAAATGAAGGGATAAGGTTGGATGTTCAAATATCAATTTTAAATGAGGAATGAGTGAGGTTCTTACAAGTTCAAGAAAGATTTAATTGTAATTTGCACATTATGTGAAATACATTATGATTTACAAAAAAGAAACTCATATTTGTGTTGATATTATCCACTAACATAAACAAATGAGAAATCTTGCATATAAATGACCAAATTCATTGTTCATATGGTTGAATTTGGCCAACCTTAAAAAATTGCTTTCAAATGTAACAATTTCATAAGTACTATATTGAACTTTGAAACATAACTTTTAAATAACTTGCACACTCTTAACCCTTGAGCACCCAAGGGGCCATATTATGGCCTCTCGGTTTTGAAAAAATTCTTTGTTTGACCGTTATAATCTTTTCAATAGTATGGTGAAAGGACGTGCCCTTTTCCTTGGAGCTCCGGGCCTATGTTCACTACCAGTCGGTACGAATAATTTTTGTGGATCTCTTTTAGGTGAAAGTTTGATTGGAATGAGTTCCAGATGGTCTAGATTTGAGTGAACTTGTGCCGGACGCTCATGGGTTAACACACTCATGCATTGTTGTATACATGAAAAGGAAGTTCAAGATACATCTAAGTTCCCAAGCCTTACCTCATTCTTAAACTTGGATTGATTGAAGGATTGAATATTGCTACTTATAGCTACCCACCATATTCCTAGTGTTATGTATTGATTCACTTAAAAATTAATATAGTGCAACACTTTTTGAAGATTTTGGCACAACAAGATCAAAATTTTGTTTCAAAAAAATTGGTCTAGCCAAAAAAAAAAAAAACCCAATCTAAAAGACAAATTCCCAATAATTTTTTTTGCCTAAAGTATTCAAGCATTTTCATCCCACATAGAGGTGGAAACAAAAGATCCATTCCTCAATCAAATTCCTCTTATACAATCAATTCTTCACCAATTATAAAACCAAATACATACTTTAAAAGTTTGGAGATTTGGACAAAATTTGTTAAAATAAAAAGAGTAGACAATTCTTAATCCACATTTTTATTCCATGCCAATCACATTTAGCACAAATGAGTATGCCTTACTCATCAACTTCCACTAACACTTTTGTAAGTTTGCACTTCTTTTTAGAATTTGGAATTACCTTGACTCAAGCAAGCCTCTTGTAAATTCAAAATGAAATTCTAACATGTTGATGGTAGATTGGTGGTGAACTTAAGAGCATTTTAACCATAATTTTATCTTTTTGTTTAAATGCTTTTTACCAACACTTCTCCTAGTTATAGGTAGTCATCTTTTTGGATCCCAACTATCCAATTAAAGAGACCAAGGATTTTGGAAATTATTCTGATTATATCCCACATAGAATTTAAGAGAAAACTCATTTTCATTTTTCAGGATGTATTGGATGGCATTGAGTTTGCAAGGGGGGCTATGGACTCAACGTGGGGTGCAGTGCGAGCTTCAATGGGACATCCAGAGCCTTTCCAACTTCAACACGTGGCAATTGGTAATGAAGATTTATACAAACCTTATTACAAAGGTGTAATAACATCTTTTTCCAACGATTTCTCCACCTTTATAACATTGCTAAAACTAAACCCCTCAAACTTTGAATGGGAGCCAACTTGGACTTGAAGGAATGATAAGTTTGTGGGAACTAACAAAGGAGAGAAAAAAAATAAAAGCTAAATAGCTTAATTTTTGAGGGTGCGAGATGGGGGCATAGATCTTTATGTGTTGTTTCTGCAACTTCTTCAAGTCAATGAGTGGAGATCCAAAAACTATAGAAAGTCAACTAAACAATATTTCAAGGAAAACATGTTGAAATTGGAATCTACTTATGGTTTAATACTCAAAAGGTATGTAATTGTAGTATAAACATATAGGTGGTGTCTAGTACATGCACTTCAAAAAAAATCTGAAAATGACAAATGCTGAATTTTTGTTGAAGAACCTCAAAATATCCCTAACTTTACTTCAAGTATAACCCTTCCATAAAAAAACAATTTGGTTGATCATGTTGTGATAGATATAATTTAATGAAGCCAACTTTACTTAATCTATAATATTTATCAACTCATGCAAATAGGGTGTCTTTGGAGAACATTGTATATTAGTCATTATGGCAAAAGGCTACAAATGAGGCTGTTTTCTTTTGTAGTTATGACCTAGGAAAAATATCGATTACCTTAGTATTGCTATGTCATCTAATTGATTGAAAAACCAATAAAATCGATCTAAGAAATGATATCTTTTTGCTTTGTTCAAAAAAGGAAACAAGATCCTTTAGGAATTTAAGCTTTTCAAAATGCTTATGATACGGGTTTGCTCAAATAGGAAACTATATGGAGTTCTACAAGGCTATCAAGCTCATGTACCCAGACATTCAGATGATTTCTAATTGTGATGGCTCCGGTGCACCTCTTGACCACCCTGCCGACTTTTATGATTTCCACTTAAGCTTGTAGAGTAAGATTCCTTGCCAAAATGTTGTTGAATACTTGTGAACTTTTTACAAATAACATTTTTGCAAGTTCATGAAAAGCTGGTCAATCTATTTTTTCAGATTTGAAGTGCATTGTGATATATGGAAAAAGCTTGTTTATACAAGATAAGTAGTTGATATAAATGAAAAATATTACATAAAAACAACTCAAAAGTATTGTTGACATGGTTGGGTTTGATGAGTCTTGAAAAAAAATTGTATTTAAATGTGAAACTTTCACAATCATGATGTTGATATTCCTTGTCTACATTCTAAGCTTCTATTGCTAAATTCAAAGTGTATTGTTGTTTGTTTCATTGAAAACATTTTTTTTTGCTATAGATCTACACAAATGCCAGAAATTTATTTGCAATGCGCCACCAATTTGATAGCACCTCTAGGAGCGGGCCAAAGGTATGGATGCTCAATTCCAATTTAGTATATTTGCCCAAAATGATCAAATAGACATACACAAAATTCATTAACAATTTTAAAAATCAACACACCTCCGTTTGTAGATGGCAACAAAAAAAAGTACACAAAATTTTGACAATTTCTTATAAAAAAAAGTATACAAGGTCCTTAGTGAGTGATTAAAGCATGTCTTCATGTAGATTTGATAAAATCATGGGCAAAAGGAAATTTACTTATTTTTCAAAGGTGCTTAACATTTTTGAGCAAAGCGATTGGGACGTCTTTGGCGATTTAAGGATATAGGCAAGAGACTTTGCAATGGTTGAGCCAATAAAACTATCACTTGGATTTGCATATCAATTTGGGATGCAATACACACATTCTGTGTAACCAACAATTTTAAGAGTAAGAAAAAAGGAAATTTTTTTTGTCTAGATGCAAAACAAAAGAGATCTTTCTAAGCTTGTTAATAAGGTTTTGTATTATAAGGTAGGAGGCTCTAAAAACAATCGTGTTTTAAATGTGTTTCCTATTTAGGAATGAATAACATGTTTCTTCAAATATCTATTATTATCATTGATGAGTTAGGTAGGTTTAAATGGTCAATTTATGGACCTCTTACCTTAGTAGCTTCTCAAAGACAAAAGGAGACTTTCTATGAAACGACAAATGAAATACTATGATGAATTAATTAGTGTGGGTTGACAGATGTTTGTGAGCGAGTATGCGGTCACTGGAGCAGACTCTGGTCATGGCAGTTTGTTGGCAGCATTGGCTGAAGGTGCATTTCTTATTGGCATTGAACGCAATAGGTAATGTTCAGCCCCCATGTATTTCTCCAATTTTTCAATTAAAACTGCCACGTAAGCGGGTCCGGAGGCGAGAAGTGTGAGGCCAATGGCAATCCCATGTCTTGCCCGGAGGGCTTTCACCAATAAGGTAGGCGCACCCATAAGCGTGGAAATAAGGGTTTTGGAGTAGGTAAAACAATTGACCAACTTTGAAAAAAATACTATAAGCTAGGAAATGGAAACCAAAAATATTGGCATTAATTTCAAGTTCTAACTGCAAGCATTTGTTCACGAAGATTTTTCAAAGTCCAAAATCACTGAAATTGTAAGAACCATGTGTAAGAGATGCTAAAAACAAGGCTTGTTGGTTCTTAAATAGTAAGATGGGTACTCCAAACCTCATGCTAGTCACCCACAATCATCACTTCATTATTCATAATCATCATTGAGTCACTCACAACCATTTGTTTTTTTATTAATTAGCCATGCCATTGTCAAGTGACGGGCATGGGGACGCAATGCTTATGGATGCTGCTACCTTAGATACTACCTTTTTACTATACTATAAATAGACATCACAAACTAAGTGCTTTTACATGCCAAATTAAATATTTGCATCTCCTTACCATGGAAATCGGTCTATCAAGTGATGCCATGTGGGACTTTTGACTTTAAAACATCTGTTTTCTGCTTACCAAGCTACCCGCATGTTTTAACTCCAATCATGGATGAACTAATCCTTGTCCTCATTCCTGCCGAAATGCTCAAATTGTCATATTTGTTATAGTGGCAATGCATTATTACAGAAGTGCAAATTTGAGCTTTTGAGTGAATTCATGTCTCAGTATTAGAGATTTGAAACATGTCATTTTAATGACTCACCACCTCACTTTGTGAAGTGCTTGCCTGCAAAGCTGTTTGTCAATATGTTTTATTGACACGTTATCAAGTGCCAAAATTGTGATATTTAACTACAAGAAGCACTAGTGCCATATTTAACAATGTTTGGAAAACCCAAAGTCTCAAAATAATAATCAAGATTTTTTTTCTGTAGAAAACATATGCAAATCACCCAGAAATCTCCTGATGTTTTTGCTTGTACATTGGGAGATATTTTGATGTTCTGGTTTAATATTGAAATTTCTTTTAATGTTTAACATAATCCAAAATTAGACAAGAAGTCCAAAAAGTCCAAAGTTACATGTGTATAATATAAATGTAAATAAATTTGACATATTGAATGTTAGGATTGTTAGACTTACATTGGAGAGCCGGTATTTGAAAGTGTTAATATTGTGAAGATTTGCTAATATTAGTGTTTTTTCCAGTTTTAATGAAATTGATTTTGATGTTAATTGAATGAATGTGGAGCTAGTTCCTTGTCATTAAAATGGTGCGGAAAAGGACTAACTCATGTTTGTCTTTGTTGGGTACCATGATTGTTTAGTGATGTTGTGGAAATGGCAAGCTATGCACCTCTTCTTGTGAACGACAACGATAGAAAGTAAGCTCACTACGTCTCTTTTGCTACTATTTGTTTTAACCGAGGCTTCAAATCAGGTTTTGAACACCAATCTTTTTTGTAAATAATGTTTTTTAAAGTTCAAAAGATGTTGAATATAAGTTGAAAGTATCCATCTATATTATAAAATGTGGGTTGTATGTTTGTCATACAATATTCGTAATTCTCTATTTGTATCAAAAGTTCAAATTAACTTCTCAATTATAAAGCATGGGATGTCAAGTATCAGATGTATGTCAATCATCCAAACTTTGAAATTCAAAAAGAAGGGGAGGGAAAGGAAAAGGTAGGGAAATGGAGTCATCAAAATTGAGAGAGAAAGTGCAAAGTGTTTGCAAGGCATACTTGTTGACATATACAGTAAGAAATTTTGCGTTGGAACTACTAAAACAAAGAAGGTTCTCTCTTGTCTTAAAAACCTGCCTAAATGAAGCATTTGTTGGAAATGGTTCTACTTTCCAATAAAGCTATTTTTAGGAATGATTCAACTATTTGAGCTTTATGAACCTAGATAATAAATTCAATCCTTGATTCCTTTTGTTGGGAGGTAGATCCTATAAAGAACTAGCATGTTCCTTCCCTTGAGAAATTCTCAAGTTCCCACGTGGTAACAAGGTCATTTGATTTGGGGGTACTATTGTTAAAGGCAACACTACAAGGAAACCATGGTCTTTTTGATAAAAAAAATGTGACTTGATCTACAGTAATTGTAAATTATGTCACATTTTTTTGTCAAAAAGACCATGGTTTCCCGTAGTGCAACTTGCCAAGGCTTGGATTTGAACTCATGACCACCACATTGATGTGCCAAAGCCAAAATTGCTATACAATGGTTACAAATGCCTTCATGAATCACTAATCCATCACCTATAGTCCCCCTTGCAAATCTTTACGCCCAAACATATTGACAACAAAATAAGTTGATTGGGTGTAAAGATTTACAAGGACAATATCCATGATCAGATTTGGATAGCCTTAAAAGTTTTAAGGTTGTCACATTGGACTGCCCATTTGTCTGCTTGCCAATGTGCCCAAAGTGCTTGATTGAGATCATGGTCCATCCAATGTAGTCAACTTATTGTTGACTTCAAAAAATGATAAAAAATGACAAAAAATAAACTTACTTTGTCCATGTTGGTGACATTCATTGTTGCCAACATGAAGCCAAAAACATGGATTGAAAGCCATAAGAAGTACTAAAAATGAAAATATTAATTGGATCTTTCTTATTTTAGGTCAAAAACCCTAAAAATGGCCTAAAAGTGCCCTAAAAAACACAAGTGGACAAACACATTTGTATGAGTTGTCCCTTTTGTGCGTGTGCTTGTGTTGTCCGATAGCCAATCTTGCCCAAAATAACAACCCTGTTAAAATTATAAAAAAAAGTTACACCCATATGTTACATTGTCACCAAAAAAAGTTTTGGTTTAAAAATAAGGTTTCTTGGCTGTTTTAACTTATGGGGTTCGGCTCATTTGAATGGAAAAACAGATGGAATCCTGATGCAATTGTGCTCAACTCATGGCAACAATATGGGACGCCCAGCTATTGGATGCAGCAGTTTTTCAAAAGCTCCAACGGTGCTTGCCTTGTTCCTTCCTCCGTGCAAGCTGACTCGGCTACCGCTCTTGCATCTCTCATTACATCCGTTGTCCGGGCTTACAACGCTTCTAGTGGCAAATATTCTTTAATTGTTAAGGTGCGCTCTTGATCCCTCCGCCTACCAAAAGCGTTGGTTGTATTCATACAAGAACTATTTAATACTTGAAGAAATGGCTTTATGAAAAATGCCAGAATTTTTTCAAAGTTTCTTAATTGACTAGTAGTATATTTGTGACTTGATTTGAAATTTATAATTTCAATGGGAGTTATGTGCTACTCAAATATCCTATCCGTATATTACATGGGAGAGCATATACAAAATAGTAACATTCTTAAGGAGTTAAGGGGCATTTCACAATACGTTCCAAGTCTCATGTCCTTGTTCATTGTATTTTGATTACATGATAACTTTTTTTGGAAATTTTGACGCCAAAGTAGGTGGGACTTCAATCCAAGTTTGGATCAACCATGTTGCTAGACCCAACTTTCAACCTAAATCCCACCAATATTTTTGTATAAAACATTCATGATTTTCTTTAGAATCTCATTTTTGTCCTCTAAAACCCAACAAAGCTGGGATCTCACATTGAGGAGGGAGTTGCAAAGACGAGACGTGGGACATAGAGTGAACCGGCCCCTATGTTTGCTTGGGAATTTTGCTACTACTACTGGGTTGTGAGACGTTATATTAGTCTCATGTCAAAACATAATGTACCGTAACAAGGTGAGTGTTGTGAGCTAGGTAGCTTGAAAGTAGAGCCTTGCCATGAAAAGTAACATGCCAAGTTGCTATATTCTATTTTCATAACAAGGGTGTACTTCTATGTTTGCCAAAACTAACTTCAATGGTTAGATCTTGCTCAATCAAGAACCCCAAAACTCAAAACAAAGAACATCATAACTCTAATGCAACACTTTATCACGGAAATTTGTCATGCCTCTCTCTTTATCCAAAAAGTAATTGTTACTTGTGTCAATTAAGCTCCTTTGAGGCCATACAAAACTATCATAACATTAGAAGAAAAATGTGTCCTAAACAATTAATGTACAACAACTGCAAATGTCCTAAATGACTATAATTGAGTCATTGTATAAGGTAGGAGCACCCATAAATGTCAAACTAAGGGTTTTGAACATGATGACTATTAATAAACAGCTAGCAAATTATAGGATCCTATTAGGAATAGAAAAAATATGAGTTTGCTCTGTTGAATGTATTATTTGGATACTATGAGAATAAATTGTGAATTTTTAAAGAGCAAACTGTCATTGCATCCATAACCACTTTTAAGATTTCATGTTCACATGTTGTACATCCTTGTCACTACATCTATGCACTTCCAGAGATTTTCCAAGATTTCAAAAGTGACAGTTATGGGAACACTAACACTTATGGGTGTTCCTACCTTAGTTGATTAGAACATTTGCAATCATTGTGAACTAGTTGTTTAGGACACATTTTTCTTCTAGTGTAATTAACGTATTTGCAAGTTCCAAAAAATTAGTTTCAATTTTACAACAAATGTGAAACGTATTATGATACATGAAAAGATATATTTATATTGAAATTACATATTTGTATTGAGATTATCTAACATTTGAGAGCTTTGGCAATGTTGCAATGAATGCAGGCTGTGAACTTTGGCAACAGTGCCTTGAACCTGAAGTTGGCTATTTCAGGGATGTCCACAAACAATGTGGTTGCTGCAGAGTCTTACTTTACCCTCATGACTTCTGAAAATTTGACGAAAACTCCTTCGCCAGTCCTGTGAAGGTACTACATCTATTAACAGTGAACTCTTTTATCCTTTTAGGATTAAAGTACTGTCCATTGCCCCATCACCACACTAGTAAAAAAGTGATGCAAGAGCACCAAACTACAGTGTCAAAACTTGGTTCCACATGCCCATTTAGGCACCAAGGTCAAATGGACCTACGGTACCAAGTTCTAATACTCTAACTTGGTGCTTGAGCATTGATTTTTCTACTAAGATAGAAGGCTCGAAAACCGACCATCTAAGGGCTGAAACCGACTTTTGGGGAGGTAGAACTTCTTGAAATATTTTTCAGTAAAATTTGTTGGAAAGACAAGAAGAGCTGACATCCATTCCAAGTGTTTTCATATTTTATGGAGCTTTGTGAAATTAGTTATGAAATTTTGAAGTGGAAAGGTCATAGGTGCTCTAAAACCGCCCACCTCTCAAATGTTTGTCCCGTGTACATTGTTGAAAGGCTATGAATAAAATGTACCAACAGGGTACATTTGAGGAGGTGGGCGGGATTAGAGCATGGGCAGAATATGAGCAGACTACCTTAGTGCCATTCTATTTTCAATTTTGTCTTTCAAGTACTAGAACTACGCAATTGTGTTTTAGAATGTTCACCTCCCGTACATAAGAACAAGATTAAAGACATGATTGGTAAAAGGTTGATGTATGTTCTTGAATTGTTCTATTTGTAAGAAACCCTAAACAACATGTGCAAAAAAACTGAATGGGGGTTCATGCTCCTTTTATTTTCCATTTTTCAATGTGGATGATAAAAAATTATAATGGAATGTCGTGTTCCACTTTTTTTTTCCGTTTCTCAAAGTGGATGATTTTGGTTGAGCAGATAAGTCCCCAGGTGAGCAAGGCCCCAAATGCAGCACCCAACATGGAGCTTCACGTTCCTGCCTACTCCACTATTGCCATAGAATTAGGGTTATCTCCTGCCCTTGAATCACCTAAGATCATGCAAATGCCTCTTTTACCACTCGAAAATAAGGGTAGTCTGTAATTCTATGCTAAGTTCAATCATTTATGTATTTCCAAAAAGTTATACGCAATACCAAGATTTAGATACTGTGTTAGCAAGATATGAATCTACGATTTTTACTTGTAGGATACTTGTCATAGTACAAATTGGAAGTTTTTAGGATTGTTCAATAGTGAGCAAAAGGAAGCAGGAGTTTTGAAGGCCAGTTGATTGTAAAATTTCTTCCAAGGTACAGAAGGTTGGTGTGTTAGTAAACAATTTCCTTGATATTCATGGTGGTATACCTAGTTTGTACTAACATGTGCACCTAGTCTCATGGATTACTATTGGCACAGTAAAAGGACTTGCTTTGCAAATCATTGTTATAAAAACATAAAATGTTTGTATAAGAAAATATTTGATTATGAGTCATTTCAGGTATTCGTTTGATGTCCACCTCCTCTCATTGTCTTTGATGTTGGTGAGAACCAAGCGATACCAATTCAATTCTAGCAAAGACCACCCAACCGTATATGGAAAAAAAGAGCAAAAGCTGAGTTGAGTTTCTCGCACTTCCATGGTTCAAAATTTTGATAATAATCTAGGTGGTTGGTTGAACTAAATCTTACTGCTTGATCAAAAGCCATAAGCAAAACATCTGCGTGGCTAATTTGTATTATAAAGGACCAAGAGAAGAAAAAGCCAAGAGGGGAAAGCCAACATCGTAAAAGATTTCTTTCTTAAAGCCCCAATGTTTTGAGACTCTTACAGATAACAACTCTTAATCCTAGGTTTAGGATGCTCCTTCAATAGTCTTAAAAATCACAAATTCGAAGGAAAAAAGCAAGTAAAGTTCGTGGTAAGGTCAAAATGACTGCAAGGTCTTCGTGCTTGGGATTCAATCAAAAATTTACTGAAAAGGGATTCCCTAAAGTTTGATCTCAGATTGATTTTGTATTTTACTAGAGACGTTAGGATATCGTACTCTTTGGGGAGGAGTCTGTCACCTTCCATACTCTACAGAACGCCGGGTCATCTACATACTACTCCAGTCTCCATCTACACATCCAATGCAATCATAAGAACAAGGAGTAACAACAACCTCTAGTTAGAATACAACACAAGCATTCACAAGATGCTGATCACAAACATTGAAACGACAAAAGAAGCGACTAAATAAACCCTACAACATCACATTCTATTGAGGCACAATTGAAGAAAAAAGACACCAAGTGGCCGACTTTACTGGCCGATTATACCGAGATGAGATAGGATTATTTATACAAGAAGAATTCGCTTTGTCTACGTCGGTCAGGCCTAAGGGCATGATTCGTGAACAGAATTTTACCTGAGACAGTTCAAGATACGGTACACTTAAATTTTAAACAATAACTGAGAAGAGCAGTCCCTGGTGTTGAGAGAGTCTCTCATTGTTCATCCAGATCTCTACAAGAAAAATGCCGTGAAATAGGGAACGGTCAATGTATTCAACTGCCCCAAGGTTGGCTGCTGTTGTCCAGAGTCTGCTGATGTGCGTCCACAACTTGCAGGGTTTGCTGGGCGATGGAAAGCTCCTCGTCAGTTGGAATGACCAGGATCTGCACCTTTGAACCTTTCTTGTGAATTGCCTTGGCCTCTTTCGATTTCCCTTCCTCGTTTTGACCAGCATCTATCTCGATACCAAACCTCTGTAAGCCTTCGCAGATAAGTGCACGAGTCCGGCCGGATGCCTCCCCAACTCCTGCACTGAACACCAACGCGTCAACCTGTCCTTGCAGGTGGAAGAAATAAGCACCAAGGTATGTGCGGATTCGGTGAACGTAAACCTCAATAGTCAATTTATGCCTTGCACTACCAGCTTCAGCGGCATCCCACACACCCCTCATGTCTCTGTCCCCGCACAGCCCGAGTAAGCCACTTTTCTTGTTGAGCATGTCGGTGATCTGATCAACGCTCATGCCTTTCTCCGTTGCCAACATCTGGATCATTGCAGGGTCAATATCACCTGATCGCGTTGCCATGACTAGTCCCTGCAGCGGAGTCACACCCATGGATGTGTCAATGGACTTCCCATTCTTAATTGCTGCCATACTTGCTCCCGCTCCGAGATGTAGAGCAATTATGTTCACGTCCTCAGTTGGCTTTCCAAGTATGTGAGCAGCACGACCTAGGAGGTACTGGTAGCTGGTTCCATGCATGCCGTATTTTCGTATGCCAAGCTCCTCGTAAAGCTTGTAGGGAATGGCGTAATGGTAAGCAGAAGGTGGTATGGTAGAGTGGAAAGCAGTGTCGAACACAGCAACTTGTGGACAGTCAAAAAGCGCTTCCGCCACACGAATTCCCTGCATAAACATTCCGCCGCAAATGGAAGGATGTCAAAATTAAAGAAGGAGGATCATACTGCATTTCAATACCACGACATGCAGCCACTTCGTAAAGCCAAAGCATTCCACTCAATTACATCTCAAAACAACTCTGCAGTCACAGTTCGGGAAATGACAAAAAAGAGGATGTATATCAGTACCTCGAGGTTTGGAGGATTGTGAAGAGGAGCAAGAGGTATGGCTTTTTCAATAGCTTGTTTCACGGATTCAGTGACAAGTGAAGGTTGTGTCAAAAGCTCTCCTCCATGCACTACTCGGTGGCCCACAGCCGTGACGTTCTGACCACTGCCCATCCCTAAATGAAGAAGCTCCAGTACCTTTTGAAGGCCCTGCTTGTGGTGCCTTATGTCGAGTCCCTGAAGTGTGCCAGATCAAAACAAACTTAAGAAAAGCTTGGAAGTGATGGTAGCAACAACTCGAGTTTCAAGTATTCGTTAACTTTAGGATTCTCCTTCTCGAACAAATACTGGGAGAAAGTATATAATTCTTGGGAAAATTTCATGGATACCCCTGAAGTTTGCAATAATTTCATAGATACCCTGCTTTTTCAGAAATTTCACAAATACCCCTAGACCAAAAAAAATCAAGCGTTTTTTGTTGTTGTGCATGCCATTTCCCTTCTCCCTTTGTGGACACACTAATTTTTTGTTATGCGTGCGCACAAAGGAAGAAGGGAAGTGGCATGCACAACAACAAAAATACGCTTGAATTTTTTTGGTCTAGGGGTATTTGTGAAATTTCTGAAAAAGCAGGGGTATCTATGAATTTATTGCAAACTTCAGGGGTATCCATGAAATTTTCCCATAATTCTTTAAGAAGTACCACTAAATAACATGAGAAGAAGTTTGCTAGTCGATGAGAAGCATTACAAGCCAATCAAGGAGCAAACTTAACTGAACCGAGGATACACCAAGAACAGTAGAAAAATAAAATTTAGTGAGTTTTCTTACTTGCAATTTCACATCCTGAGCTGTCTGCAAATTCTTGTGAGAGACGAAGCTTCTTTCGGTGCCGATTCCATCGACGATACCTTGAGAAATGCATGATGCTCCTTTTCCAATGTAGTAGAGAGCATACCTGCAAATGCACATCCTCGTCATTAGTTCACAGATCGCGTGCAACAATTTTAAAATAAAAGACGAGTTGCTACAATGAACATTGCTGATAGATGGATACATGATCGCAGACAGGAGGCGGTAGAGAGCACATAATATACATAATGCTATGAGACTTCTGCAATTGTCTAAGGTAAACGTAAAAAAATGCTCATACAACTGCTGTTTTTAGACAAGCGAACATCTTGAAATAATAAAACAAGTTCTAGAAATGATTATAATTGACAATGAACTTCCAAAGAGACATTTCTATTTAAATTCAAGCAATAAGAGGTGTAAAACCTACAGAAGCACCATAAAACCACTTCTCTTTCCCAACGATGTCATAAGATCGTACAAAAGAGCTTCAAAATTGCAAAACCTACGATTCCACTCGCCTCATCTAATCCTTTTTAGAAGCGCACTACCATTTCCTTAACATATTATAATAATTGCCATAGCTACAAATTATAAAGCATGAAGTCAAATCCGATTCAGCCGATCAATCAACTCAATTCCAGCTACGCATTGACATTCAATTAACATCGACTCAGACACGATGTGGCTACCAACCACAACTAAGAAAATTAAACTTCTAGATGACTTCAAAGTCAAGATCCATGCATATCAACAATTCGCCAATAGGAGCATCCTTCTCAACAAAGAAGTACACATTGAAAGACCAGATTCTAATAGAAATTAAAGCTTTCTTCTATTCAACATTGTTGTCGCGGTACATACGCTCGTGATTTCGGGAACTAAAAGACTCCAGGGTTTAAATCAGAGCCGCTTCGATCCGACATAACCAGGGCACAAAATCCTGCAAATAATTACGCGATTTTGAGAGCGAAGAGGAAAAAGTATATGCTCCTGTTCGTTTCAAGCAACAGAGAAAGCTCCGCAAGATTGCGAGACACGAGCTAACTTTCTCGAATTTGCATCAAATCGGACGCAGTAAATTTCAAAGAAAAGGTTACGAAGAAAGAAGGATTCTGTGGAGATTTAAGTGAGCAATTGGAGGGAGTACTTGAGCGAGGAACTGCCGGCGTTGAGCACGAGCACAGACTTCCCCATTGTTGCAAATTCCCAGAGGGCGGAGTGCTGCCTGCGCTGTGACGAGAGAGACGATCCTAAACCCGGAGAAACGGGGCCTGTAGCCGTGCTCAAACACCGTGGGTTTCTCATCCGTTAGTCGTTGGGGAGAATTTTCATCCATCCAACTCGAACTAATCAACTCTGAAAAACATCATTACCCCAGCATGCATACCTTTGTAAGGGTAGTCTGCTCATAAACCGTCCACGCATTAACCCCTGAGGTAGGAGCACCCATAAGTGTCAAACTAAGGATTTTCAACATGATGAGTATCAATAAACAGCTAGTAAATTGTTGGACCCTGAAAGGAGGATAGGGCTTAAAATATACGATGCCGTATAATTGGAAGTTTTAGTTTGGGATCTCAAGTAGCTCACTAGAGCTGCATTGATCTATTCTCCAATTTCTTTATTGATCTCAAATGTAGTAGAGGTGTGGATCCATTCCAAATACAAGAAAAACACCCCCATATTGTATTGGTTATAGCAGCACGCTCCGTCCTTTAGGGGTTAAAATTTTTGGAGTTTTGAAGATTCTATAGACAATTATGTTTGTTTGCTCACTATGAATAAAAATAAATATGTTTCCTTTCAAAGAACTTTTGCATGCAATGATACATTCTTTCAAAATTGAAAAAAATAATTGCTTTAAAAATATTTTTTATTTAAACTTAAAAGGATAAGTTACTCCAAAAAAAATTTCTTTAAAATTAAAAATGAATACAATGTATTTCATACCACTTCTCATTTGCAGCACAATATAGAACATTTTGTTTTAAAAGATCAAATTCAAGCCTTAGTTTTTTTCACCATGTTTTGTTTTAAAACTACTATAGTTTTATTTTAGGAGACAAATACCATTTTCTTGATTTGTATCAAACTTCAATATAAAAGCCATAAACTAAGTGTATTAAACATGTTTCACAACATGTGTTATTAAATATTGTTTTAGTGAACAAAATCCATAATCTAATTTTGGTTTTCAATTTTTCTTGATCCTAAAGCATTATAATTGTTACCATGGCAAATGATGATGGGTATTGTTGATACTTTGATAAAAAATTATGATGATGCTTTTATAGAAACTTATGATGGTGCTCTGATAAAAATCAATGAACAACTAGCTTTGTTGTAGCCTTTTTTTTTCTTGTACTCTTAGCCATCTTTTTAAGATTGTCTCTCACCATCTCCATTCATAACAACCTAGTTTCTTGTTGCTCCTTCATTGTCTTTAACATTGTGGACTTACAAGATAAATTAAAGCAAGTGGTGAATGACAAGTACATATTGTCAAACCACTTTAATATAGGTGGAAGGAAACAAGCACTCATTCCAATTCAAACCTCCACATGGATTGCTCTCCTAAAGCAATTTT
This sequence comes from Ulota crispa, assembly GCA_963920765.1. NCBI lineage: Eukaryota > Viridiplantae > Streptophyta > Bryopsida > Orthotrichales > Orthotrichaceae > Ulota > Ulota crispa. Next base: position 3,692,971 of record OY987244.1, read on the forward strand.
GTGTTATGTTATTGCTTACCCACATATTGTACATCTAATCACATTCTCTTTTTACCGTTACAAATGAGTAATTTCTTTACCATCACTAAATGTGAAAATATAAAATCTTGAAAAGAACAACACTTCTTGACAAGTAGTGTTCATGTTGACATTTGACATTGTAACATCAATGAAGTTGTTGCCATTTAGTGCATGACAAGGTCCAAGAACATTTGAGATTTTTCAATTCATTTCCATAAATTCCCATACCAAACCGGTTTATCAAGGAACTATTTTCATTAATTTTGCTTCATACTATAAACGTTTTTAACTGGTTTTTAGCCAAAGTCTAAAAATTGCATACGATTTTTTCTCATTTCAATAATCTAACATTGAACTAGCATAGTATTGCAAACACTAAATTTCATAATTAATATATCAGTGATAACTTTCAATTAAAAAACGAATGATAATGCATGACACTTCCAACCACCTACATTGTCATGACAACAAACACTCAAGCACAACACGTACACCCATTATAGGTCTTATCACTGATAATTCGCATGATGTAACACAAATTTATCGTGATACTGGAGCAAAATTGCAGTCACTTTCGGTTCCTCACTCTAAAAATTCTTGCTCATAGCCATACGCGTATAAGTTTTGTTAAATCATTTTCTTAACTTAGCAGACGGGTAAGTGAATGACAAAACCAGTTATTACCGAGATATTTTGCCACCATAAAAGTTGCAAGATACACGGTGTATTAATAGTCACTTCGTAAACCCTCCTCATATATCAAAATAATAAAGCATAGTTCATTGCAGCAAACGTTTACCAACTAGTTGAAGACATGATTTCATAAATCAACACCGAGCCATTTCTGCAGGTTCCTAATAAAGAATAATTATGGTATTTTATACCAAGCGTATAGTTTCCTATTCACATTAAGAATTCTGAAACCTTAATCCAGTTTGATCAAGTCAAACTTTGGATGCACAGACCATTCAGACTTGAGAGTGGCAAATGAAAGAAAACACCAAGAGGGTCGTAAATTGATATTTGAAACATCTAAATATTTTTTCCGAAGTGCTGAAGTTCTAAGTTCCAATTAGAACGAGCGTTTTACTTGATGAAACAAATAACGTTAGAAGTGAGAAAAAGAGGCTGGGTTGGAGTTCTATGCTGTCCGTATGAAACTCTACGTCCAAGTCTTTCTTCATTGAACACCAGTCTTCAAAAAGTGCTTCCAAGTAGGAATTTCGAGAGATACCAAAATTTAAGAGTTGAAAAGCAATTTGGAGCTTTTACTCCGAATTCCAACACTAAAAGCTTGGAGCTTACTGTAACTCATGGTCTGCACTACCTCTCACAAATGCAAATCATGGTGACCACAATGGGCTTACATGCATTTTTACACAACATTTTACTAAAAATGCATATTCTCACAAAGAAACTAAGTTTTTGAGGTGTCACTTCTAGTCCTGACGAAATCAACCGGCGTTGATCGTAATAAGCCCACATGAGCTGAAAAGAAAGTACAAAAAGTCTTAAACTCCGCCTTCTGAAAGCTTGGATTTTACTTACCATGAAGTTATGGTTTAGTTACATCCGTTGGTAGACACTGGCGAAGCTCCGGTTTTTCTCGACCAGCCTATACTTTCTTTTCTTGCTCTTTGAGATAAGACTTGTCATCACTTGCAACAGGCACTGTCTTTACCTGAAAATAAAATAAGAGAAAATGTACCGTATTGAGCTTGCGTACACAATTCAAAATGCTCTTTAACAGAAACCCTTTCAAAAAAAACCGGCAGTTGTATACCAAAAGTAAGACATATTTGGTTGATATTAATATTTAAAAGCATTACGAAAAATGAAGTGTTACAATGGTACTATTTGCTTACCAATTCTCTGAATTTTAAGATGTAAAACATTTCGAGATACCGCCTAGTTTCACGCCTTCCTAGCTCGGACACGTACTTCCAGAAGCCATATACTCTTGAAAGAGTCAGCAACCGCTCGGCATAGATCTCCCACGTGTACCTTAAAAACAATTACGGAGGCAAATGTAAGCCAAGTAACAAGGATAGTTGTGGAACTGATATACAGTTTTAGTATAAAACAATGAAAAACACACACAACCAGACCCTCTGTAACATCAAATCTCTCAATAACACATCTTCTATTCTCTACACATAAATAATAAAATCCTAGCTATTCGACATACCCAGTTCAAACCTCACTCAATATTCTCACAATCATACTTGAACACGCTGTCATGCCACAAGAAGTTGCATAGAAATATGATAATAAGCAAAAGCATGCACAAATGTGGCTTAGTTTAGCAAAACTCCTACCGATTTTAGGAAAAGGGAGAGAACGGTCAAATGTTTTGCAGATTTAGCAGTGGTTTTAGACACTTTAGCTACTTACGAGAATCACTAACAAGAAGTTTCCGAAGGAAGAAGTTTTGACATACTTGGTACGAATCCGCTCGAGGCCCGCATCGGAGAACTCACTCCAATAATCATCCTCCTTGGTACACCTCTCAAAGAAATCCACCATAATCTTACTAGCACCATCACCATTATAAGGATCAATGTGAAATCCAGACTTCTCATTCTCGACAATCTCTTTAGGTCCTCCATGACAGGTGGCAAACGTGGGTAACCCACACGTCATGGCCTCAATCACAGTCAAGCCAAAGCCTTCGTACAAAGCAGGCTGCACAAAAGCGCCATGGGAGTCGGCAATGCAACGGTAGAGTTCTCCGTTGAGAACTCGGTCTGTCTGTGCACAAATCCACCGAAACTCTCCGTTGAGATCGTGCTCCTTCATGAGGTTGTGCATCTTGTCAATCTCCGCCATTTCTTCACGGTCCTTGGAGTTCTCCTTTTTTATGTTGCCTGCTACCACCACCAGGTTCACCAGCCCCCTGAGTTTTGAGTTTTTAGCAAACATCTCCACTAGGCCGCTGATGTTCTTCACTTGGTCAAGACGCGCCATTGAGAAAAGAATAGGTTTCTTCTTGTCCTTCAATGTTCCCCTGCACATGAAGATTTAAGCGCCCTTTATCAACAAACTTCTCTAATCGTTTAACACAGCTCCTACCAAAAAAACTACAAAGATTGTGAAAACAGAATGTTGAATTTGAGAATTTAGAAAATTGAGCAGTGTTTTTAGCTTTTGTGAAGATCACTTGAGAGGGCTGCTGATCAACCAATGTATGAATAAAGCTGATAAGTTTACCAAAAACCGACTTACTCAATATGAGGACTACATGAATGAAACACTTACTAACTAAACATTGGAGATTCGTGAGTCTAATTGGGGTCGTTGTGAGTGAAATGTAAACTACAAGGACTACATGCAAAGTTCAAAGTAAACCATTCATTTTGAATAGTATAATGTCAACACAAGTTGAAGATACTTAAATAATTCAAAGATGCTTAGACATAAGTAATTCTCTTATACCTGACGTTAGAACTTAGAACAGTAAATAAAGAAACAAAATTGCTTGCAAATGAGAAACTTGCACTTTCTCTGTGATTTGCTTAGGGTCGTACAAGACATTACTAATGAAAAAAAGCTTCAAAAAAAGTATGCTGGCAAATAAAAAACTTACACATGCTCCGCAGTTTGCTCAGGGTCATACAAGAGCTTGTTGATGCGTTCATGCAAATTCGTGAGACGTGCTTCCTTTTCCGAGTAGGGGAAGTATACAGTTGTGTCAGCACCAGGCGACACAATGTTGAATTTTGGGTCAAACACGTCGATGCCGTTCACCACTCGGTACAGACCAGGTAGAGAAAATGCCACGTGGCTTTCATACTGCCCTACTGTGTCCAAACTGACATCCAACCCAATCAAATGCACAAGTATTAAGGTAAGAGGCTCGTAAACCGACCATCTAAGAGCTGAAACTGAATTTTGGGGAGGTGGAACTTCTTGATATATTTTTCAGTTAATTTTCCTTGAAAGACAAGAGGAATTGGCATCTAACTCAAGTTATTTTGTATTTTTCAGAGCAATGTGGAATTAGTGATGAAATTTTGAAGTGGAAAGGTCATAGGGCTCTAAAATGGTGCACCTCCTCAAATGTACATCCACTGCACATTACGGAAAGGCTATGAGTAAGCCATGTACTGGCGGAGATCATTTGGGGAGGTGAGCGGAATTAGTGCCCTAACGCAATTCGAGCCTCTTACCTTAATACATTACATCTCAGCTTCAAATTTTGCGCTTCTTCGCTAAGTGAGCACAAAACAGTATAAACTTTTCTTCCCTCATTCCACTATAATTACAACCTTTCAATAGTATATCCATTGTGCTTCTAACCTGGAAATCAAAACTGAAAAGAAAAAACGAGTTGCCCAACTTTGACGGCAAGTTTAACTTAAAGATCTTTTGATGAGAAATCACACTTATTGCAAACTTTCTCAAAGTAGGTTTTGAGGTCTACCTTCCAGCAATCTCTTGGTATGTACTGGTGATGATGAAGTCAGCTTGATTCATTGCAATTAAATCCGCAGTGAACTGGCAAGAGAAGTGATACTTTTCTTCAAACTTCTCCCAGTAGATGTCGGAATCTGGGTACTTCGTTTTCTCAAGGGCATGAGCTATGTTACACTGGATAAACCCACCAAAACAAAGATTACACTCCTTATTGAAAAAAACTCCTTCGACTAAGTTTTCTGGTTGGAAAATATTGTATATCGAAGCAAGGAAATATGCGTCATTGCAACGTGCCCCTTTCCATATTATCCTCAATGCAATCCACGTTGATTACGCAACTATCTTAGAATATCACTTTTTCTATAGCCAAATGTCACAAGTTTAATAAATACAAGAAAACTATTATTTAGGATGATACATCCAACATGATACAATAGCTTATAACACATCACGTTCCTTGAATACCAAAACTCCCTGTGTTTTCTACATCTTCTAGCAGTTGCTTAGACTCATTCCTTGGGATTAAGACAAAAACATTACACAAGAAGAGTTCTGGATTTTCACAAACCTGGGTGACACCAAGTCGATGGCACAACAGAGAGGCGACAAGGTTGCCATCGGTGTAATTACCGATAATAAAGTCTGGCTTTCCAGATAGCTCCTCTGTAAGTTCTTTCGCAACATCCTGGTGGAAACAATGACAAGCATTACAACTCAGTTTATAATGGAACTTGGTACTTTCAACAAAAAAGAAAAGGATTTCAAAAATCTTTGCGAGACAAGACATTGCCAATTGTACATAATTGCATTAATTGTACATCACACCCTATAGATAAACACAGATAAGCCACTCAGGATTCAAACACACATACAATCTCTTTTAAAAATTCTTGCAAACATATCCTAACTGACAAGACAACCAGATTTGAACAAGAAAAAAAAACCATAACTATAGAATAGCAAAACCTCTCAAAATACCAAACTAAACTACCAAATACTAGATACTAAGTACGTGACGTTAGCTATTACATAGCATCAATTGGATACAACAAACCAAACTGCAAAGCAATTGAAGAAAAGATACTATAATTCTATTGCTCAAAACTTTTGTTGTGATTTTAGTTTACCTGAACAAAATTTTCCAAGAAAGGGTAGACGTCAAAGCGAGAAATCCAATTGTGTAGAATACCGTCTTCATTTCTGAACGGTACACGTAGGATGCGAGAGTATTGTGTTCCTTCTAGCTTCTCAATGCGTTGGTTACATGTGGTTCCGTTTGCATTCGGAATAAGACGAGTTATCTGAACAAAAGGCAATAGACGAAAAATTAGAAGCTTACTCCAATAGCCTACCAAAGTGCTCAAAAAACATTCAGCTCAGCTGAAAATTACATGTTAGGGCAATCAGAGAGTGCAACTTCAGTGACAGTATATTTTTCTTTTTCTTTTGGTTAGAGCACTGCATAATTCTTGTAAAATACACCAAACCAATGGTCACATTTTTAAGTTTCATTTGAGTCTTGTCTCCTATTGCAAAATGCAAGTCCTAAACTCGGATACCTCTGTTATCAAATCCCACGGGCCAAATTTAATGACATCAGGTTTAAGGAACAATCCAATTTACCACTACAATCTGAGGTTCGATATCGAGGCCTTGCTGCTTGATATTCTTGAGCATCTCTTTTTCCATTGCTCGAACCTGATCCAATATGTACACAACCTGCTCCACACCAACCCCTGTGTGGTTAGCAAAAGCCTGGCTAAATACACATATTAAAGGCACCCCTTTAAATAACTCAATGAAGTACTTAAAGCTCTATATCCCATACTCAGTTAAACATGATAGTAATTTACATCTATGGCTCGTTTCTCTGACCTAAACCACCTAAATTGACCCTATGATATTGTATACAACTTTCCACAATTATACAACCAAAATTGCTTACTTCAGCCAGAACACTAATCTTACACATACACCAAGTCAAAATATATAACTTACTTGACCTCCTGTGTCAGGCATTCCTAGAACGTCAGCTTGTCCGAAGTATCCATGAGGTGAAATAATCGCCACACTGAACACCATTGGAATCCGGGCCAGAAACTTCTCAAGGGTTTCAGGATCAGGAGCTTGCAGAAGATCAAGCAACAAATGAATCATTTCTAAACACCGCCCAGCCGTGTCACCCCAGCCTTTCTCCAGTCCTAGTGATTCCAACCTGTTTCATGGAACGAGACATGTCAGCAACAGCGGTTTGCAACTGGAAAATAATTGTGAAAATAGCGAATTTCAGATTGCCAGAAAACACGCAATACACCATCTCCCAAATCAACGATTTCCAATGACAAAAATTTCTGAAAAGTTGACGGATTTCTTAAAGGATCATGGGATTTAAGAAAAAGAGAAGAATGTAAACATTAAAGATGAGAATGTACTTTGGGGCGAATTCCTTGAACAGTTGGTCTGAAGGAAGTTTGACCAAAATTTCCTCGGCTTTCACTAGAGCAGATCGCAGCTTGGCGAGATTTCCAACACGCTCATTCAGCAACAGTGTCTGCACCCATTTCCCCCTCCTCGAACCTCAGCAAAGCCAACAATGCAACAAGCCGAAACAAAGAGACATGGAATCCCTCTCAAAGTTCCTATTTTTTCCAAATTCAAAAACCTCCTACTTCTATCAGATTATGGTGGTATTCCACAAAAGCCATCACCTAAGCAGTTTTCAGACATGACACTATTCTCTAACCCTCTCCTCTAAACTAAATGCATGCCGGTTGTACTTTAGAAATCTGCAGTTTGTTTCGTGATATCACATAAACTACTGGTTTGGCGTGAATATATTTCAAGTTTCATAGGAATTTGGCTACGTACATGTCCCTTGTATTTGTGAAGACGCATGAATTCCACCAGAGGCTCCAAGCTTTCTGCGTCCCGAAACAACCTTGACGAAAGATGCCGATTGAGAAACTGGACACCATTTCCAATTGACGACGGCCTGGTCATGCGTGGAAAGCCTGCATTGAAGGGCTCCAAATCCAACTCCAGAACGAATGGATCGCTACACCTGTACAAAACGTAATTGTAAACTCCAAGATAATAAGTATATAAAAGCTTAATGTATTGTCTACCTTAATACTGTACATATACAATAGCCTACAATGTTTCAAAATATGTAATAGAAGAGGTAATAGGCTCAAAAAGGTAAGCTATTGGACATGATCTAACTAGCAAGGATCCTCAAATGCAACTCGATAGTGCTTAAAAACATGCACAGAAAAGGGTCATGAGTTCAGAAAATTCATTGAAAACACATTGTTTATTATCGCACCTGTTGTTATCAACGAGACACTCCTTGTAAGATAAGTACTGAGACACAGTGAGCTCTTCAACGACCATTTCATCCACATTAATTCGCAAGTACTCCCAAACTCCAGGCTTCGGCCTTAGAGCCAGTCCCACCCAAGGAGGCAACACGAAGGCTTCCTGCAACGATCACATCAATACAGATAACATTATAAATTCTATTCCGATATGCTATATACAATGTGACTTCACTCACTAACCCTACAGCTCAGATAATGACACTTACAGATAAAACTCCTAATTTAAACATGCCTCGATATTCACGACCTGCATTTAACTGGAAAAGGATATAACTAACAAAGGGGCCAAACCCTTAAGGTACATTGAGTCTTTTTCTCAAAGTCGTACTTAGTACAAACAAGCGTTCACAAGGCCTGAACTTCAAAATACAGAATGTTTAATTTCGTTATTTGGTATAGAAATTTGCTTACTTCTTCACATGCATTGTACTAGAGATTGAAGGATAGGTCAATACCTGACATGACGAAAAAATTTGAGCCAGTGCGCCATGCCCGAGTTTCGAAGATCCAGTCTCCTTGGCAGCCTTGTTCAGCTCGTCCATGACATGATGCGGTTGCAGGAATGATCGTCCTTTGGCTGCGATTCTGTACAACCTCAGGATATTAGTGAAGTTTCTCCAAAAACTATGCTAATAAATCTAGATTAGGTCATGGATTTTGCACCTAAAAATTACAGAACAGCCTCAAGAGCTTAAGCAATTGCTGAAGTACCTACAGAAATCTTGTCAGCTAAACTACATATACAAAACTAACATGGCAGGAAATTAGCTCACACCACACTACTTCAATTATAGAAATTCCATTGCATTTTTACTAAGATGTGATATAAAAGTAACCGCAATTTAATACATCTACGAAGGGATTAAGCTTAGGCAAGGTGTTAGGGTTCTATAAGGTCAGATTAAGAAACGAAAGACAGAATTGCACAGCTATCATCGCAAACTCTGACAATCCTAATAACGACTTCATTAATCCTCTAAATGCATAACACAAGAGTAATCGAGTACAGTGTTCGGGGAGAACCGGCATTTAGTGTATTGTCACAGGTTGAAATTGCAAAACAACCGGTTAAAACTTGAAACTACCGGCATATTGTAATACTGTAGAAGTCAACAAACGTTAATGAAAATAATCGGTGCATGCTCGTAAAAACCGGTTGAAACTGAGAAATGCCGGACTGTAGCCGGTGAAGCTAATGTTTCTGCACAAAAGTAATCGAGTAAACTTTGCAATAACTTACTGAGAGAGGAGGCGGAGGTTTTCGTTACGGTCGTCTTCCAGAGAGCGCTCGACCAACTGGTGCATACTGGTCACACGTGAGAGTGCGCCCACTCTAGTTGTACCCTCGGGCGCCATCCTTCTCCACCTTCTTGCCAAATGCTAATATCTCCACCACGATCAATTCGCTATCGGTACACCTAGAAACATATCTCCACACAAAAGTCAGAATCGGTCCAATATTAGCATGAAGAAGAGACTAAGGTTTCCAATTAGTGCCACATTTGAATTAACTTCTTAAACCTAATAATCTTCCTCAATTCTCTGGTTGCAATTCTTAATCAGAAATCCTTAAACCCTTACATACGCCCGAGTTGCGTACTCTGCACGGAAATGGACACTGCAAGTATTGAAATGGAGCTCAAATGCGAAATTGAAAGCATCACTTTGAGCGGAAAAGTTTGAAGGGAGGAGGAGTCAAACTCGTAAGTCACGATGGTGTGAGGGCAGGGAAAGGAGAAGATGGGATTGACGATAATGAATGCTGCTGTGCAGTTGATCGGGAGTTGAATGGGCTTCGATGGAAACTGGAGAGAGCGAGTGAAAAAGGCGGGGGCGGGGTGGTAGTTTGGGTTGAGATGCTGTGCGGGCGCCACGTGGCTCGTGCTTAGTGCTGACACTTGGAGGGGTTCGATTAGGGAGTAGATATAGGCTCAGTCTACTGCACATACGTCGATGTGGGGCCGGAATGGAAAACCTCAGAATTTTTCACAAAGAAGGGTAAGGTAGTGTGCTCGTAAACCGTTCATATAAGGGTTGAAATTGAATTTTGGGAGGTGAAACTTTTTGAAATAATTTTCAGTAAATTTTTCTTGAAAGACAAGAGGAATTGGCATCTATTCCAAGTGTTTTCATATTTTATGGAGTTTTGTGGAATTAGTTATGAAACTTTGAAGAGGAAAGGTCATAGGTGCTCTAAAATGGCCCACCTCTCAAATTTTTGTTCTATGTACATTATTGAAAGGTTATGAATATGACATGTACCAGTAGGGTACATTTGGGGAGGTGAGCGGATTTAGAGCATGAGCAGAATATGAGCAAACTACCTTAAGGTAAGGTAAGAGGCTCAAACTCTATTAAGGCATTAAAACAATTCACCTCCCTAAATGAACTTTACCAGTACATGTCTTATTCATAGCCTTTTAGGAATGTACATTCATTGTACATTTGAGGAGGTGGGCGGTTTTAGAGCCCTATGGCCTTTCCACTTCAAAATTTCATAACTAATTCTATAAAGCTCCAAAATTTATGAAAAAACTTGGGTTGGATGCCAATTCCTCTTATCTTTCAAGTGAAACCTACTAAAAACTATTTCAAGAAGTTCCACCACCCCAAAATTCAATTTTAGCCCTTAGATGGTCGGTTTATGAGCCTCTTACCTTATGTACACCCATAAGCACCATTGTCCCCCTAAATGTCACCTCTAAAATCTTGCAAAATATGTGGAAGTGAATAGATGTAATAACAAGGATGTTTAACATGTGAACATGAAATCTTAATAGTGGTTATGGGTGTAATGGCAATTTGCTCTTTAAAAATTCACAACTCATTCTCACAATATCCAAATAATACATTTGAAAGTGCAAATTCATTATTTTTTTGTTTGTAATAGGATCCTATAATTTGCTAGCTGTTTATTGATACTCATCATGTTCAAAACCCTTAGTTTGATGCTTATGGGTGTACATACCTTAATGGTAATAATTTGTTGTCTATATCTATATGTTCAATTGTATCCTCCTTCACACTCATCATAACATTCAATAGCCTAAAGAGAGGCTGCCTTTCCCTCTCTTCAGGTATCATCCACGAACTTCATCTTGACCAAAAAATAAAATAAAATATATTAAATTAAATTTTCTGACACTGAACTAAGCCTCCTTTTCATAAACTCTGACAAATTCAGCCAAGTGTCCCCATAGCTAAAGAAGGGTGTGGAATATTCCACACCATTTCATCCAAATGGATGGAATGGTGTGAAATATTCCACACCATTCTCTTGAAGGGAGGACAGCCTTTACTAGTGCTACTTAATTGCATGATGAATAATGAAGTGTCTCTGAATTCAAAAATGAATTCAAAACTCCCTAATTCAATCACTCGATGGCAATAATTGGCCTCTCACATTTTTGTGGCAAGTGAAAAATCCACCCGGCCCCACATCGACGTATGTGCAGTAGACTGAGCCGTAGATATAGGCGTTGCTGGGTTCATCCCTCAAGCTTTGGAGCACCCTTTACGAAGTCCGTTGGAGAGGTGAGTGACGTGGTGGGTACTAATCTTTGTGTTTGATTTTTGCTTAGGGGCTGATTTAGACTAGGAGACTGAGTCATCCAGAATTTTGGGCCATTGGAATCAATAATTTCAGCCCTGAATTATGTGGCCGTAGGGCATCTTCACCTAACCTCAAAAGTTGCCTTGAAAATGCGATTTTTACCCAGGCATACTCTTCAAGGTGATTCTGCTGCTGACCTGCTGCTCAATGGCTAACACTCTGGGAGGTCAAGGGCATTTTTTTCCGGCAAGAGGAAGCCAAACTGGCGATAAATTTGACAACCTTGGACAAATGTGAGCTGATCCCTTCATTCCCCATTGGCCTCTGGACATCTGTGATCTTGCAAAATTGTCAAATCCAAAAAAGTTTCCTCATGAGGTCGTGGTACCACTTTTTTTGCTAGGTGTTTTTTTTGGCAAGTTTGTTAACCCTTTAGAGACCACCGAACTATAATTTGGTTCAGGAGAGTAGTTTTTGGCCTATACAATAAAATTGCTCAACAATTTGGAAAATGATCTTGAAGACCACTTGTGATCACAAGAATTTTGCATCCAACCCAAAAAACGACAATAGAATCGGATATGGGAGTTGATAAATAATGGTGTTCATACATCATGGCCTCAAAATACGTATCCATATTTGGTCAAAGATGGATCAAAGCAACAACACAATACATCAAACATCCAAGAAGAATGCCACATTTCAATTGTGCAATCTTAAAAAACTTCAAATTACTCAAGAAATATGCTTGTATTGTTCCTCTATACGGTAGCAGTACAATTGTACTATTTGAGAATCCAATGAAATGATGCTATCAATTTATTTTTTAAAAAATTCATCCTACATTTAAGGCCAATTCTTGGTTGCTTTCACCAATTGGATTTTCAATAAAAAATTTCAAATATCTTGTAGAATTGTTTTAGGGTAGTAATGAAAACAAGATTTTTGACCCTTTTTGTCCACTTAGCTACACCCTATGATTGCTATTTTTGTTTATTTTGAGTGAAACTAGTCTTGTTGGAAAGGTGGGAAACCCTACTTACTAGAAATGTAAGACTCTTCTCAATCAAAGCTTGCATGAAGCACTACCATTCAAAACCACACAAGCATGAAAAACTAAAGATTTCCCATATAGAGCTCACTCAATCATTATAATATTTCACCTCCAACGGTAAATCTAGCTGAGATTTTGATGCATTGCAACAACCAAGATGTCCTTCACAATTGTACGGTTAGATTATTCAAATTGGGTCCATATTTGTTTCGAATGCACATCTAATCTTACTGCCCCGGTTTCTAGTGGATTTTGGGAAAATGTGTGTGGTCTTTAAAGGGTTAACCCCTAAAGGACAAAGCAAAGTTTTCACCAAAAACTCTCCAAAACTGTCATTTTTAGAGCATCAACCAAATTTGAAAACAAAAACATTTTTATGCATATGTGACCATAGGATCTTGTAGAAAAATAGTTTAAGAAGATGCGGAAAAAATTTCAGAGTTTTCCATCATGTACATTACAAGTTAAAATGGTTTGAATATTAAAAAACCTCTTGTGAAAACCAGGCAACTACCCTTCAGAAGGTGAAATTTTAAGGAAAAAAATCCATGTCGATGGTGCTTCTCTAATTTCCCTATTCCACCTAAGTAAAGTACATGTCAAAAAAGTTTCAAATCATTTATTATTGTATAACATATGGAAAAAAATTAGTAAGTAAAAAGAAGTAGAGAATAATTCAAAACACAAAAGTGTTAAGAATTTCATTTTGGAAATGAAAAATGCCAATTTCAATGGCCATAATGTTGTAATAAACAATCTAGATCCTTTGGTTTTGTTTTTTCCAAAATAATGAAAACCGAGTAAAATAAAGGACTTCAAAGTTTATTTTAGGGTAGGGAATCTGTAACTGCCCGCAAACTAAAAATTGTCATAACTTTCATCTTGTTGATCAAAATGGAATGATTCAAAGCTTCCTACATTCACATAAATCTCCTAAACCAATGTAAAAAATTTGTTTTTGAAAAAGGTAGTTTTTAGAAATTTGCCCAGGTTGCCCGTATAGTGAAAAAACAACATATTAGGCCATAACTTTTTACTCATAATTTCAAATGTCATGAAATTTAGTGCATATGAAAGATAAACCTCGTCCCGACATTCTATTAAAATTTCAGCCTAAAATATGAAAAGCTATAATCACATGTACCTACCCAAAATCTCTATGTTACTAAACAAAAATGGATCTCGTCCTTTAGGGATTAACCCTCACTGCACAAATGGACATTGTTGGCCCTGATTCCTGTCTTATTTAACAACGGGAGGCGGTGAGGGGTTAAGGAGGAGATCCCTACAATATTTACCTTGGTTATTGTCTTTAGTTGTTCAAGAAGGGTTCATTATGGAGTAAGCTTAAGCTTAGATTGTATCAAGCCGATTGTTTTGTTGCTCCAAGCAGTCCAAGATTTGACCATCCCTAATCAAGACATGTGTTTTGGTGATAAGGGCAAATTGGCTTAACCCCTAAAGGCCCAGCTGTCCCCTGGGGGACAAATGGATTTCAGGTATGTACCTATAGCTAATATAGTTTTTGTGATTTTTTAAAACTTTTATTGAAGGTGAGGAACTCCAAGACCTACGCATGCATCTAGTTTCTTTGTCATTTTGACATTTGATGAAGAAGTTATGCAAGAATTTTTGCTGCCTGAGGAGGGAGGGCAATCCGGGCAACCCAAAAACTTCTTAAAAATTTGTATTTTCTAAAAATAGAAACCTAAAATTGGTTCTTTAGATTTTTTCATATGTGAGAAGCTTTGAATCATTCAACTTCAATGGATGAGATGAAAGTTATGAGATGTTTTAGTTTGTGGATAGTTATGGATTCTCTACTCTAAAATCGAGTCTAAAATAAACTTTGAAGTCCTTTGTTTTCCACAATTTTCAATATTTTGGAAAAAAAACTAAACCTAATGAAGTAGATTGTTTATTATAGCATTATAGCCGTTGGGATTTGCATTTATCATTTTTATAATTAAATTCTTAACAATTTAGTGATTTGACTCATTCTTTACTTCTTTTTACTTATTTTTTCCCCATGTGTTGTATAGTTCCAATTGATTTGAAAATTCTCCCACATATACCTAACTTGGTCTTTTACATGGAAAAAACAAACCTCAACTTTGTGTAGAGTAATTTTTTCATGTAAGAGTGGTCAAAGGCTTCTCAAATTTACTAGTAGCAAGGAAAAAAACCTTTTCCCTTCACCTTTGATGTAAATATCTCACTCCTCTCCATCTTCTAGAATGAGTTGATTTTTTTCCCACAAGTACCTCTTCTAATTTAAGGCAAGATCCTCTGGTTGGATTTGCAGAACAAACTTTATTTCCTACTTTTCTATTTATTCCTCCAAAGTGACAGTTAACAGTGACTTTCACTCAAAAAAGGGCTTGAGCCTTTAGGGGTCTATAGGTGCTGTGCGGCAACATTTAATCAAAGTTTTTAAAAATTTTGCAAGCCTTGTACCAAGTGCCAAACCTTGGGTTTGCGGTTTCATACAGATACAAATATTCTTAGCCTCAAGAACAGTCTCAAGCAGGCATTAAAATAAAGAGAAAATTTCATGCAGACCCGTAAAGTTTGCAATATTTACGTAGATATCCTTGTTTTTTCAGAAATTACACAAATAACCTTGTATTGTACCATGACTTTTAGGCATTTATTTGATGTGCTTGTATTTCCTTCATGACCAATGTTGAAGAAGGGAATGTAATGAAACAAAAAAGAAGCAACATATGCACAAAGAAAGAAGGGAAGTGGCATGCACAACAAAACAAACGCCTAATCAATTTGGTCAAAACATATTTGTGTAATTTCTAAAAAAGCAAGAGTATCTCTGTAAGTGTTGCTAATTTCAAGGGTATCCATGAAACTTTCCCTAAAATAAACAGATAAGAGCAAACATCCATACTCACCCAAAAATAAAATAAAAACTCATTAATAAAAATACACACTACAAACTTGTTTGTTATTAGTGAGTTTTTTAATTTCCAAATTAGCATGAAAGTGTCGGTTCTACAAGTATCTTAACTGCAAGGATTAAATGTAGAGTGTTGATGAAACCTTTGTGTGCAACGTGCAAGATTGAAAATATTCATTGTGCAAGACGTTTGCTGCACTTAAGACCCAAAAAATAATTTGATTGCCCACATTGGGTCAACATCCTCTCAACTCCTTGCAACTTGTATACGGCACTTTCTTGAGTAAGAGTCTTTGTCTAACATAAATTTTGACAATGCTCTAACCCCGGCTCTAACAAGGGCCTTTTTTTCTTATGTTTAAAAGCCTCGAAGTCAAAAATCTGAAACCATAAGAGCAAGTTATTAGAATTAAGACTTGAGAATTTGAATGAGTAAAAATGGAGAAGGAAGCTGAGCAAAGTCATAATTGAGATTTTAGTTTCATCCTACGTAGTTGGTTATCCAAAACAACATAGTAAAAAAAAGTTATATGCTAGCAAAATTTGACAACATGGCTGAGGCCACAAATTGGCATTCCATGCTTGATGAAATTAATTCTTCTAATTTTGGCATGATAGATTTGAACTTGTCTTTTTACTACTAGATTTTTTTAAAGTTTTGACTTTGACATTTGATGTAAAGGCTTTAGAATTGATTCCACAACTTCAACTAATTATAAGCAAGGATAAGGATTTCTTTAGGCTCCAAGACAATCCCAACTCGTAGTATAGAGCAACCTTTAGATTTGGGTCACATCACGTACCACGTCCTCACTTTGGTATGTTGTCAATGACAAAATGTATTATAAAAAAATTGTTGAATATTTTATGCAAAAAAAAATTGGAATTTGGCTTTTAAGTTGGAATTTTATTTTTTTGATATACTCAACTTTTGAGCAAGTTTCAAGCTCTTGGCATTGAAATTTCTAAAACATGCTGCCATGTAAGCATTTCCAAGTCAACCTCGCTTTGAATTTGGAACATAATGTGAAACTACAAGTCCTACTTTCTTTTTAGATACCATGGAGCCTAGACCTTGAAACATATTGTGATGAGTCCCTTGTACTTCACATGGTTGATCAACTTTTTCATCCATCTTGTCAAACACGCAGATTTCAACCGGTATTCAAATTTTCAAAATTTCAAAATTTCATCACCTCAAATTTTATTAAAACAAACATGTTTTGCATGCGTTAATTTGTGCCCTTTCTCTTTCAAATTCAAGTGACTTTTGAGGTGAGTTCTCAAGTTGAATGCCTTTTAGAGCTTTTTGGAGTCATGTCCCTTGACTTGGCATAAGCAATTTCATTAACAATAAAAATTTGTGAAAAAAGGTGGAAGGATGTAGTGAGTGATTTCTCTAGGGAATTTCTATCCTCTATGGCCCTTTTCCTCTCCCTCCTACTCTTTTTTCAATTTCAAATTTTAGGTGAGGCATAGACACCCAATGTTAAACACCTAATACTAGACACTCAATGCTTGACACCCAATGCTAAACACCCAATACTAGACACTCAATGCTTGACACCGAATGCTTCATAATAAAGAATTCAATTTTTTTGATGTTGATATACAATTTTGAACATTGCTTGATAGACAGACAACTCATGTTTTGTAGTGTAGATTGAGCTTTTCCTTTTTTTTTTTTTGGATTCAACGTCTATATATTCAAGTTGGTATTTCCTATTGCAAATATGCTGACATTTCTTGGATACTTAAAAGTCAACAACGT
This sequence comes from Ulota crispa, assembly GCA_963920765.1. Taxonomy (NCBI): domain Eukaryota; kingdom Viridiplantae; phylum Streptophyta; class Bryopsida; order Orthotrichales; family Orthotrichaceae; genus Ulota; species Ulota crispa. Next base: position 3,710,077 of record OY987244.1, read on the forward strand.
AGTGGTATGTCCTCTTTGTAGCACTTTGCATTGAAAGAGAAGGTTTAACTTCAATTGTTAAAATCTCACATTTTCCATTTTTGACCAATTTGTCATAGGCATGCAAATGATATCTCCTATATTTACACTATCATATGTTAAAATTAGAAAAATCTTGACCAATTTTGTACTCAATATTTTCAAAGTCAATTGATTATTTTGGCATTTTTACTAGCCAAAGTAGTCAAATTTCCTTAATCATTTGCATGTGTACCAACCCTATTCACTTATGGGTTGGCTCCAATTATTGAAAAGTTCCATCTAAAGGAAATTTAGTTGGGAGGAATGGCATTGATAGTTAGTTGGCATTTGAGAGTGAAAGTTTTATGATCTTTGTAGAATTTGGTAGGACTTGTAATTATTATCTTTTGGTACTAGGATTAGTGAGAAGTAAAAATCCTAGACCATAACTTCTAAATTCAATTGATAATTATTATGTGAAAGTTGTGCATCATCAAACCCAATTCAAGTTAGAGGAACTTGAAGGATCTTTGACCTTCATATTGTAAAGAATTATACCATATACCAATTTAAATATTTGTCAATGATGCCATTAGAAAAGTGTGTGAGTTCAAAATCAACATGGGTTGGAAGGTCTAATCAATGATAATTTCCTATCTAAAAGTAATCAGCAAACACATAAATGATATTGGACAAAAAAATATGAAAGATATTGGAGTTGAGAATATGAAATCAATGAAGGTTGGGAGGAAACCAATGAAAATGAGGGAAACACTTATGAGGATTGAAACAAAACTAGTAAGGGTTAGGAAAATAGTGCAAGAGTGGAAATGAAATTGGCTAGGGATGAAACTAATGAGGGTTGAGAGGAGACTTGTGAGGGTTGAGAGTAGCTGTAATAAATTTGGCTAAATTTAGAAAAATTTCTATCTCAAATTTGGTTGAGCTAAAACTGTATTGTAAAACCGAAGAGGAAAATTTAAAAAGTAGCCAAAGTTTCAAGATGCTAAGTTGCATTTGACATGAGGTGCAATTTGACGTGCTGCCTTGTCGCTGATGGGACCTTGGATTAAGACAACTTGAGGAGCCATTAACCATACTTGATTTCCCTCCACCTAGCTATAAAGCAACATGTAAATGAGCTGTTTATTCACTTGCCCTCCCTCAAATGACTGCTTGTAGTTATTGAGTCATGGCAAGGTTTGGCGCTTGTACAAATGTACTATATAGTCTTTTAGTGGCTTCTTGACAAAATTGTTAGTGTCACTTTGTAAATGTCCAAGTTTAGCATTATAACTAACAAAATGAAACAACTATTGAAGATTGATGTTAGATATCACCAATTCACATAATTGAAGAATATATGAACTAAACTTAAAAGTTGCCATTTATAACCTAATAAGCTGCCATGCATGTAGTTAAAAGTTCTTAGGCAAGAAAAAACTTGTAGACAAAATACTAAAATAAACAAGAAAGTATTGCAACTTGCCTAATACTAAAATTCAAGGTAGGTTGCAAAAAATTCAACCTACAACCCATGTCTTTGGCAAGTAAAGATAAAAACCAAAAATGAAAACAATAGCCCTGGTTGAGAGGAAACTGGTGAAGGGTTGAGATGAAACTGATGAGAATTGAGATGAATTTGATGAGGGTGGGGACGAAACCCAAGTCCACTTCTGTGAAAGGAGGCAGATTACCATGAGCTTCAAAAACACATTAAACGCCGTTTGGATGCTTGAGGTGAAAGAAAATTTCTCATTAAAACCTGCACAACTACAAGTCAACGAATTACAAAAATTGGTTATTTAAAGCATGCGCAAAGACCATCAGTATGAGGGGTGGCCACAATATTGTTAATTCGTTTAGAACAAACGATTTAGTAAATAGATACTAGCAAACTATCCTTGTCTCAATCACACTCTTCATTAAAAGACGCACATAGGTTAATAATACATTGGCTTTAAATCACTTCTTTTTATATCCTTATTCTGGACGGTTGGGTTCTATTGATTGAAAAAATTACTTCAGCAAATTTTGATGAGACCGGAGGTTGCTACAAATGTGTCATATGTTTAAACACGCATAGCTATTGCATTCTTTCATGCATTGCTTTGAAATTTGTTCTAGTGGGAGCACAAGATCATGCTTTATTTTTGTCTCATTTTATGTTTTTGCAAATTAAATGAAACAAAGATAACAAAAATTACAGAATACCAAAATCAACCAAAATTTGGACAATTGGTCACGAAAGGGTTAAAGACTAAGTTAGTCATTGTGGCTGCCCATTACAATGGCACTATAGTGGCATTAAAGTGGTGTAACAAGTGCTCACACATTGTAGCATAGTTTCCAAAAGTTGCAAAAGTCAATAGTGCATGTTGACCTCATGATAATTACAAGAAGAGCAACATGGGACTTAATACTGTGTTTCTAAATTTTCTCACAAAATAGGTTACCCAAAATTTTGAATGCATTTATTGGGATTGTTTTTTTGCCTTCCATGATCACAAACAAAAGACAAATTTTTCTTTTTCTTTTTCAAACAAAGTGTTTTTTTTTGTCATCCATTGTCTAAACAAACGTCCGTATGGGTGTTTAACCTCTAATTTTTGAGGAGGACAAAAAATGTTCTTCGGCTTTGAAAAAGGATTACGTATGACAAAAAAAATTGTTTTTCATTTGATTTTTTTTTAGAATGATCATAGACACATGGTCCATTATGGTAAAATTACCTCATCATATGCGTTCCTATTTTTAGGTGACCCAAATTGTAATAAGCTTTAGAAACATGGTGTTAGGTTCCAAGCTGCCCTTCTTGCAATTTTCATGAGGGCACCATGCACTGTTGACTCTTGCAACTTTGGGAAATAATATTATAATTGTTGGGCATTGACAATGTTCAAATGAACAATATAGAGTATTGTAGCTGGGCTAGTCAAGGTGACCAACATGAAATTTAACCCCTAAACTACCAAGGCCATTTTCTGCCAAAAACCACTCAAAACTGCCCCTACTGCTGCATTCATCAAAAATTTCAACAAAATGTTGTTCTTGAAGATCTAACCATAGAATCTTGTAATGCACTTGTAGGAAAAGAATCACTAAATACTTTGTGACATTTGACCGAGTGGATTGAAAGTTATGAGCATCAAAAGGGAATTTTTTTTTCTTTCCCATTGTGCCTAAAATTTCAGATGGCTTTGACCACCATTTGCTGATTTTTTTTGCACTACAAACCTTGAATTTGTAATTTTATCTTATAAGCAATCAAGTTAGATCTTTGAACACCAAATTTCAAGGCAATCAAAGACATGGAACACATCCTAAAAAATATTGCAATGCTAATATATGATAAATTTTGCAAATACACTATGACATTTTTGAATGAAGTTTTCCACCACATATTTTTAGATATGGAAAATCCAAACGGTGTGTTTGAAGATAATCATGTACTTCAAATGTCAAAAAAAAGTTTAAAAACTCAAAATTTGTAAAATTTAGAAGCTCCCAAAGTCTAATTTGACCTCCCAATTGGAAATGAAAGGGGGCAATGATGAAATAATGGAGACCACCAAAGCAACATGTGGCAACCCCTCCTTACTCTCTCTCCTCCAAAGTCAATATTTTATGCTTTGCCCAAGCTGCCCCTTGAACTACAACCCATAACTTTTGAACCGTGTGACATAATCACATGGTTTTTTGCATCCCACAAACCTTATACATTCCTACACACTCATAAAAAGTTTCAAAAAATCATGTAAAAAATTGAGGTCACACAAGCCTATCCAAAATCCTGAAAGTCCCCTAACGGGACTTTGGTCCTTTAGGGGTTAAGGATTAAGGGTTAACAAGTTGACTTTGAATTGATAGCCGGTTCTCCACAATCATTGTGCCTAACACAATGAGTGCAAGAGGATCATCTACTTGTAAGGTGCTTAAAGCATTGCCAATGCAACTATAAATAGACCTAGTATTACAAACCCATTTTTTGATTAATAATTGATTATAATATAAGAATTATATGATTTGAATGGCATGGCTTTTCTTGTTGGAAAAACACAATAACGTTTAGGTTTAGGGTTTAGGGTGATTTAGATACATGGCACCAATTGTTAGCTAGCTTTCAAAAAAGTTAGAGGCTTCACCAAATCAAGCCTAAAAAGGGAAAAGTCAATCACGGGCTCAATAAACCAACACAAAAATTAAAACCAAAATGTACAAGTTACCAAATATTTAAATATCAAAGGACTGCTTGAGTACGTCTCCGCCTTAATCAGAAGTTATTTCACACCCATCAATGAGATAAGAAGTCCAAAAACAAGCCACAATCTAGGTTTGCCCAAAAAATACTATTTTTGTAGGAAACAAACGACATTTAAAATTTCCTGACTATTTGCACCTCCTTGCCTTCTGGCTTGTCTTGAAGTCCAGACATGTACACTAACAATGAACTCCACTAATTACAGCAGATGGGCATAAATACAAAGTAATGCCCCACAAATAAAATCAATGGGGATGATAACTTTTGAAAGGTCATTTACCTTTCATAGGTATGGAGGGGTTGGTACTTGATTCGCCGTCTTATGAAATGCTAGCAAGAATGCATCTTCCCATAATTGACAGTCCTCGCCGATGTTCATGTCTCTAAACATTTTAACAACCTCTATTTCGGCAATGTTGTGGATCATGTCATTTAAAAAATAGCTTGCATCTTGATAAAGCTCTTGGAGCTTCAAATTGGTAATGTTTACCTTTAACCAATCCTCTTCAGCAAACAAGTCAAAATATGTCGTCCATGACATGTTGTCCTGCTTGGCGGCAATGGCTAACTCAATATTCTCTCTAACAAGAGTCAAGATGTAGCGTTTCTTCACTATGTCTCCCAATTGCAACCCCTCAAATAGCCAAGAGATTTGATGGTCCATCACAACAAGCCTCTTGTCCATATCCTTAGCATGCACCTTCAAGTTCTGCAGAGTCTCCTCCAATGTAGTGACCCTAGCAACCGTTGCATACTTCTTGAGCTCACATTTGAACCGCCTCTTTTTATCAGCCCTATGATCCATGAGGCGCTTCTCCTGGGCAACCAACTCATCTTTGTCCTTCTTATCTTGAGCTGAAGACTAAAGCTGATGGCGTCTCTTCTAATCGTCTGACTGTCGCCTGTGAGAAATACCAAAGACACACACATTGATGCATGAGTATAATTCTGAAAACTAATCAATTGAGAGAAGAAACAAAAAGAGCTACACTCTCTCCTCATACAAGATTCAACCCTAATTTAAACTAAAGCTTTGAGTGCAGAAGTATAATTCTAAAAGCATTAAAGATGCTATTTGTCAACAAGCGGAATTCAACTACACACGTAAAAAAACAGGTCCATAATGATTAAGTGACAATGAGTGCAATGACTAAACAATGACTAAATAATGATTGTAAAATGACTGTACAGCCATGGTTTAATCATTGTCACTTAGTCATTATGGACCCGTTTTTTTACTAGTGCTAGCTTTCAAACACCAAATACTCCAAAAATGCAAGTATTACTAATGCAGAAGACATAATTGAACAAAAAGCTCGCAAGACATGGAACCAAGGATTTAAGGTTTAGTAACTGCTACTTGTGGCGCTTGCTCGGGGCTACCATTTGCTTGTTTGATGTGAGTGTTCTAGTTTTGGTTGCTATTAGATACTCAATCATCTCCAACCACTCTTGCAACTCTACGAGCACAACCTCCCGACTGCCAGCAAGGTCTCATCAGACGCCAGCAAGGTCTACAAACCTTGTGGCTGTCGGCAGGAAAATTTGCGTTGTAAAATCCTCATGTTGCATGCTATCAAGTAGAGAGGAGCGTGCTTTGAGAACACCCGGAATGATTGGCTGCGATTGTCTGATTATCTGAAAGTAACAAGTGAAAGACACTATATACAAAATCTCTAAAAAACAAAGCTTCAAAATGATATGAAGTCAAATATGAAAAAACAAACAAAGAAGAAATACAATTCAAATATCAAATAACAATTGGTCTAAAAAGATTATTTCTCTTCCAAATATGGTTCTCTTTATATACTGATGGAACATGATATAAAGTAAAAGGTCCTCTTCTACTATTGGTCTATGAATTACTTTAATTAGAGTAAACTCCAAAGTAAAAGTCCTTCTAAACCATTGGTCTATAAATTCCTTTACTAGATAAAATTATAGTGAACTCTAGTTATCTAACACTCCTAAACAATTGTTGCCTCATCAAAATTGTGTAGAAAAAAATCTTGTTAATCAAGGGCAAAACCGCGAGTGAATGAAAAAGAGTACAACATCTCACACAAACTACAATCTAATCAAATTTCATAAATTTACCACATGCCATGATTTTCATCACAACAACGCCTACCGACAAATGCTGGCTCCATTCAAAAAGAGAATTTTCCACCACTTGGGAAAGCCAGGTGGGAGTAATCTCTCCCTCTAGCAACATGCACTCCAACATCTTCAATTGGTCCTCACAATAAAGGATCTCAACGGTCGTTGATGTAGCTGTTCATTTCCCTTCATGGGATGGGCATGTTGGGATAAACAATTTACCACCACCAAGGTCGGCAGAAGAAGGAGAAGACATCAAGAATCTCCCCTTCTTCTTCGCTATCTTCATCCTCTTTGGCCCCTGATCAATTGCAAGGCATACCATTTGCAAGCAAATTTTTAGGGTTTTTCAAATAATTACTTCTGTAGTGCAAAGACCTCTCGCTTCGAAGCCCTGAAGCAAATCTCCGTCAGCTACACCCTAAGAGAGCTTACAATGCCAAAACCCTACAATCTGTCTCTTAACTAACACAAAATTGCAAAACCTCAAATATAAATCCAAGACATACGCATCTACATTGTTTTTCTCAAGCAAACAAAAGAAGGACAAAACGTAAGGAAACGTACCTAGAGCCGAGTTTGTGCGTAAGCAAAACGGTAGAAAGAAAAAACAAGGTCTCTTAAAGTAGCATCGGGAAAGAAATGTGACGGTGAAGTGAGTATGTTGGCGTGTCTACATTGTTGGAGGCTAGCAGCAAAGACAAAGACAAGGAAAGGTAAAGAAGGGAAAAAAAGGCAATTAGAAACTATGGCAATGGAGAGAAGGCTAAAACAAAAGAGAAATTGCAAGCAAGTGCAAACCCATAGAAGATGGTGCAGGGTTTATGATCTACCACTTGCAAATGAAAACAGAAAATATTTCATCCACCCATCTATACATCATCCATCTATACATCATCCATCTATATCATCCATCTATACATCATCCATCTATACATCATCCATCTATACATCATCCATCTATACATCATCCATCTATACATCATCCATCTATACATCATCCATCTATACATCATCCATCTATACATCATCCATCTATACATCATCCATCTATACATCATCCATCTATACATCATCCATCTATACATCATCCATCTATACATCATCCATCTATACATCATCCATCTATACATCATCCATCTATACATCATCCATCTATACATCATCCATCTATACATCATCCATCTATACATCATCCATCTATACATCACCCACCTATACATCATCCACCTATACATCATCCATCTATACATCATCCATCTATACATCATCCATCTATACATCATCCATCTATACATCATCCATCTATACATCATCCATCTATACATCACCCATCTATACATCACCCATCTATACATCATCCATCTATACATCACCCATCTATACTTCATCCATCTATACTTCATCCATCTCAGCCTCGTCCATCTCAGCCTCGTCCATCCAAGCCTCATCCACGTACAAAACCGCGTGAATCCTATTCATCCAGCGAGGTCGAAAATGATCTTTCGGAAGGCCCTTCCCTTTCTGTAGAGTACTGTACATGTGTTTCGTGCACTTGCCGTCTTTCCCCGCACGCTATATCAATTTCGTGATCGTCATTAGAGTGATTCGGAGCTCTTCACGTTGTTTGTTACAAAAGCTTTTTGTAGAACTCGACGCTCTGTTGGTGAAAATCTCGCGAGGTTCGAAGGTGTAAACGACGTCCGCTATGGCTGAGGTACGCGTCGATTCACGCCTTTTTCATTTTGCGGCCATGTCTTTGGCTGGCGCTTCAAATTTCTGGTTGATTGATCGATCGTGCGTTTGCTGGCACTTTTATTACGGTGCGCTTTCGGGTTTTCTCGAAGTTTTTAGTAAAGTTGTTTCGCTTAGGGAAAGAATTTGCATAAGCTTTAGTAGAACTCGACGCTGTTGTGAAATCTCGCAAGGTTCAAAGGTGTAAAACGACGTCCGCTATGGCTGAGGTACGCGTCGATTCACGCCTTTTTCTCTTTGCGGCCATGTCTTTGACTCTGGCCTTTCAGGTTTTCTGGTTGATTGATCGATCATGCGTTTGCTGGTACTTTTACTGTGGTGCGCTTTCGGATTTTCTCGAAGTTGTTTTGCTTAGGGGAAGACTTGAATGGCGTTAGTTACGTATAGATCTTGTGGCCTTTTGTATAATTTTATTTTTCATACCGTACCGGTGTAATACCTTATATTGCTAGTGTCGGTAGAACATTTTTCCAGAGGCTGCCGTGCGAGTTTTTGCCTCGGTTACTGCTTTGGTGTATGTTCTTAGTTTTTTTGTTTTGTTCTGTGAGCTTCAGTAATGACCTGTTTGACATACTTGTGTATATATAATTAGTTTAGTTTCTGCAGAACGGATTGTCCCTGTTCTCTCGATTTTTAGGTTGTCTTGCTCACTTTTTTCCGGTTATGCTTGAAAGCCGTAGAGACTTTGTTTTCCTCAGCTGCAAGTGAGGTAAATACACCTAATTTTGACACGTCAACCGTGGAGCGTAGTAATTAATACTAGAATGACTAAAATCTTACATGTTCCTATTAGCAAGTTGAAGACAATTCCAACGCAAAGAATCCAGTACTTGCTTGTCATATGCAAAAGTTATAAAGATTTGAAGATTATCTGAACCTCATATGAGTTTGGATGGTTTTGAGATGTTGTATATTCTCAAACATATATTTATTGTGCAAGGATTTTGGAATGATTCATAGATTCCGCAGTTAGGAGTGATTTTCTTCTTCGGTCCTGGTTTTCGTGTGAGGATGTGAGAAATTCTAGCTTGACTCGTTTGATATTTTGTTATATTTACGTAGCTAAGTAACCACAGAACTGGATATTCCTGTTCTCACAATTTTCTTTTGCTTTTTTTGATTGCCATACGTTGCGGTTTCTTTAGATTCTGATTTTTGGAGAGTTTGTTAATAAGGTGTCAGTACACGTACAAAGATTGGAAAACGACAAGTTAGAAAGTCTCGTTGAATTAGAAACCACAGAACGATAGTACTCCGTTTTTCCGTAACGAAGTTAAGCTGAGATTCTTAATGCTCCATCGTTTGTGTACGATGACTTTTTGCTTCTCTCTTCTTTTTTCTCGGCACTGCGTGAATGTTTGACTCTGTAACGTGATCTCTTTCTGTAACCATTTTATAGCGGATAGCGTTTCATACATTTTTTTTAATATTAGTTTTAATCTCTTTGATGTTATGTCTTTTGCGACGTCATTGTGCAGCTTCTAGTCTTTTCGTTTTGTTATCTTCGATGAATTCGCTTATGACAATGGCTTTGGCAAAATTAGTGTAATAGCTCTGCGGTTTAACTCTTATTCGTCACAGGTTTTTAATTGCACTGAAAATTCAGCGCAAGGGGCTCGGTGTGGCTTTCTCGGGCTAAATCTCTGGATCTCGTTTTAAACTTCATCCTCACTGTTTTTGTTTTCAAAATGAACTTTAAATCTTTATGTAGTTATAAGTTTGATGTGGTAAAGAATTCAAAATCTTAAAGGGCATCTTTTCATCAGAACGAGCAGTCATGCATTCACATCATCTTGTGTTTCTCTCAGCTTACAGTATTTCTTTGTTTGTTCTTTTCGTGAATCATCATTCTGCACACTTATGTTGCGTTTTGAATGCTCTAGCGTCATGAGGTTCAAAATTGCTTAGATTACACGATTCAGTGGTGTAATATGACGATAGCCACTTTCAGGGCAACCAGCCTGCGACATTTATTCTTTGTCATTCGGTATAAAGGTCCTGCTGTAATGAAACAATCATTTTCGGCTTTGCAGACTACAGTTTTGAAGGTGGCAATGAGCTGCCAGGGTTGCGTAGGAGCTGTGAAGAAAGCGATTGGGAAGCTGGACGGTAATTTGCTTTCACTTACGATTTTAACATTAGTTTTCTGCATGCTTTGTGTCTCTCAATCTCAGATTATCATGAAGTCCTATTCTTAAGGTTTATGATAGGTTCCAATTGTATTGGCGTGACGCATATTGCGCTAAACACCGATACATGACCCTAGAATATGTAATTCTGTGAAACCATATTAGCATTGTGATCTGAGAGCAGTGTAGTATTCTGAGTATTTTGCAGAATTCGGTAGCTTATGCAGCGTTCAATTTTGTAGGTGTTGAGAGCTACGACATTGACCTCAAGGAACAGAAGGTGACAGTCGTGGGCAAGCTCAAACCTGAGGTTGTCTTGGACCGCGTCGCAAAGACCGGAAAGGCCACTTCATTCTGGAGTGATGAGAAAGTAGACAGTCTTCCGGAGGCAGTTGCCGTCGTGTAAAATGTGTATGTCGTGGTATTAATGTGTTTCTTTGATGTTTGAGTCTATTCCTGAACTAGTCCGGGTTCGCGGATCTGTCCTTTCAAAATCCTGGGCTTAGCTTAGCGTTTCAGGGGTCTCTGACTGGGTACTCTTGAGCGTTGGAAGCATTTGTTGGAAGATTGGCTTGTTCGTAAGGTAGTTCTGTTGAACGTCTTGCAATTGGATTTTTTACTACATTGTTGTACTGCTGATGTGGTGTATGTAGTCCATGGAGAATTTCATCAACTCATCAGCTTATGGACTGACTAAGGGTATGTTCGCACTTGGTGTTAGAAGGGGTATTAGCAATATGAATGTAGTCTAAAATCATATCTAAATGCAGCTAATTATCCTTACTTACTACCACTCACCAACTGTGAACACACCTTAAGGTAGTTAAATGATTTGTCTCCCACCAATAATCATAACACATCTTAGTTTTCATCCCCACGTTTCGCCTTGCGTGTTTATTTTGATTTGTGACCGAGTGTACCTGACAACACTCAACAGCGTAGAGATTACGGTAGACTGACTCCATTCTCAGATATTCATATAAGTACTGGTAGGGTTTAAGAATTTACTAAGTTAGGAGACACAAGAGGCAGATAAACACAATTTCTACTCACAATGAAACCCCTGTTTGCTGCTAAATGATATTCAAAGAGCCGCTTTATACTACGAATTAGGACCAAGGAAACTCAATATTTGAGCAATTTTATTGGTCGAAAGCGAAAAGTTGATATTGAAGACCTTACACTAGGAGTTGAGATAAAAAAAATTAAATGACATGGAATGTACATGTCACCATCCTCGTGCCAAATTCTCATGGTTTCAACTTAACAAAACACTATTACCAATATCTCAAACCAAACTCCCTAATAGATTTTGAGCATTCTTGATGCATAATCCTTCCTTTCTTCCTCCTTTTTCTTCCCTTGTTCTCTCGTTCCTCTTTGCTCTTCTTGTCTTCTCTCCTCTCCTACTTTGTTGAGTGCTTTGAAAATGTCTCACTTCTTTATTTACATTCACTTGCTTCTTGTTTCATTGTTTAAAGGTTTCACAAATTTTTGCAACATCAAAAAGAGAATTAAGAATTGGTTACAAGAAATTTAGACCAATAGCTAAAACTAGTACACAAAAACACGTGCGTGCATGTGTATGTTTATATATCAACACCTTCTTGGGTCCAATATAAAGTTCAATATGAGGTTTTCTGGGCTCAAACTTTCATGGTTAGTACTCCTATACCAAATATTTTCATTACGCTGCCTTTGTCGTTAACCCCTAAAGGACCGAGTGACCATTGTACATACTATGTATAGTGTTGTATAAGTGGTATTTGGAATGCATCCACACCTCTATTATATTTGATATCAACATAAAAGTTAGAATATAAACAAATGCGGTTCTAGTGAGCTGGTCAAGATCCCAAACTAAAACTTTTTGTTGGTAGCAAATGCCAGTTATACAATAATGTACATCTACGTACAGTGGTTGCTTGGTCGTTTAAGGGTTAACTCCTAAACGTTGAGGAGGACAAAAAATGTCCTCTGGCTCTAAAAAAAGATTATGTAATTAAAAAAGAAGTCGTTTTTTATCTAATTTTTTTCTAGAAGTGACCATAAATACATGGTCCATCATGGAAGGCAAAAAATTACCTCATGAGATGCATTCATATTTTTTTGCAACCCAAATTGTGATAAGATTCAAAAACACAATGTTAGGTCTCAAGCCGCTTTTCATGCATCTTTCATGAGGGCACCATGCACTGCTGACTTTTGCAACTTTATAGAACAAAATTTTAATGGGTGGGCACTTACCACACCGCTATAGAAACCACTGTAGAGGGCAGGCACGGCCACCCATTTGACGCTTAAAGGTTAAGTAGCCTTACATGTGGTGAAGCTACTTAGACATAAAATGAACCACATTCTCAACACATGGATGAAGCATGGGATTTGTTGCAAAATAGAATAAAATTGAAAGAAAAAAATTACAATTAATCATTGCTAGATTTTTGATTAAAAGTTAATGACATTGTAGTAGTAAAAGAAAACATCCAATACAGTGTGTATGTTGAATAAATAGCATGGGGCAATCTAACGAGCTTTTTTGTTGTAGTGTAAAGTGTTACTAAGTCTAATCTTGAGCATCCAAGAAATTCTTCTCCTACATTGTTATCCTTCAAGAAAAACGGAGCAAGAGGTGGCCTTTGACTTTAAAAAATTTTATTTGTAACATCAAACGATGTGTTGGACTTTGAATTGGTTTGTACTTATGTGTGCAATTGTTGGTAAGATTTAATCCATTAGAAACAATAAACTATTTGAAGGAGACTTTCAAAAAAATCTTAATTTTCATCAATCAATTATCAAAAGTTTGTAATGGCTTGATAATGCCAACATCCTAGGTGGATCACTTAGCACATTTTAGAATTGACGCGTGGCATAATATAGCAAAGATTTTATTCATTTGAGATAAAAATTATAGCAAACTTACAAATAAAGAAGAGAACATTCAAAGTCCTAAATCAAGTATAAATAATATATGTACACTACAAATTTAAGGCATTAATTTTTCTTACCACTAATATAGGAGCATAAGCTTTGGAGTTGTCATATGCACAAGACTATATTTAGTATGGGTTTGTACAGGCAGCTAAGTATTTGAGGGGCCATATTGTATTGAATAAAAAGTTAAAGCAAAAGTGACTTAAGAAAAATAATATGAAGTGATAAAAACTCAAAATTTAAACCAACCAAAGTGTCATAGCCTATATTATAGCAAAAAATATGGTATCAAAATCAAATACAAATTTAAGCCCAACAAAAATGTTTAACAAAAAACAATGGGGAGTGAAATAAATATCAAAATTTTGTGTAAACAAAGGTGCCATAACTAGGGTCCAAACAAAAAAAATGCAAAAAAAATCTAAAATCTAACACCAATCTAGGCACCAACTAAAATGACTTAACAAAAAAATAGGGTGTAAAAAAATAAAATAATTTTCTTACAGTATTAAATTCCAATCATAAAATATTTACATGCTATTTTTGTACCTCTTACTTTGTCTTTGTTTGACAATTTGTTTCTTTTCCTTATAAAAAAAATAGCATGAGAAAAAATAAAATCTCCCGCGTTGTATAAGTAATTATAGGGTGTCATAATATATGTCAATTTGCCAAATTATATAATTATGAGGCCATTCTATTTTTGCATTATAAGCAAATAACCCTCTGAGAAATACCTCATTGTTGAACAAGGGGTACCCAACATAAAAAGATTGATCCACCCGTGGCCAACATGTAATTTGACTCATCAACCATCACTTTGCTTTTTGATAATCATGTAATCAAGTAAGCAATTGAGTTTTGAGTAAAATGAGCTCCATTTGGACCAAACAATTTAACCCCTAAAGGACCATTGTCTCTACCGGGGACAAATGAGATTTTGGGTAGGTATCTATGATCTCAATTTTTGTCCTCATTTTTTGAAACTTTTTTTGAAGATAGAAAAACACATTAGCTTTTGGAGAATATAAATTTTATTCCAATTGATGCCAAGGAGCAAAAGTTAAGCCCAAATAAGTACAAATTTGGGGACTCCGGGTAGCAAAAAAGTTTCTTATAAGAACTTGAAAAAAAAATTAATTTTTTTTCTCATAGATTATATCTTTTTCTACACCTGAAGTTTTGATTCACTCCATTTGGACTAGTTATGAGAAAGTCATGGACAATCTTGTTTTTTGGGCAATTTAAGCATCCTTTTGAAAAAATAACTTGTAAACTTCATTTTTGAATGCAAGTTTAACATTTTCTCAAAAAAATTGTTGGAGAGGGTGAAGTTTGCTTTGTAGAACAATCTCACCATTGGAATTATTGTGTTTCAATTCCATTGCAGGGTTGTTAGCAATTTCAGATTTTCTTCAATCTCATACCTTCTTCTACCTAATGTTTTTTTAAAGAATGAAAACTAATTTATTTTTATTTCAATATTTTTCCAAAGATTCTCAACTCAACTTCCCACCACACAAAAATAGAATTCCAAACTTTGTGGTGCAAAAAAATTTAAGTTAAAAAAGTTCAAAGTTAAATAATCTAGTCATGCAAGGTGCAAAAAAAGTTGTTTTTTACACTTTAAATGCAAATATCTTCCAATCTTTGCAGTCAAAGTTCTTGAGTTTTGTATGACACATTTTTGTTGTAATCTAGTACAAGATCCTATGGTTAGATATGCAAAATGATGGATTTTCAAACTTTTTTACTCTTTGCCATAAAGGTGGCAGTTTTGAGTGTCTTTTGACAAAATAAAAGCCATGGTCCTTTAGGGGTTAATCCACCTTTTGTTGTTTTACATCAATTTCTATATTTTATTAGTTCTATTTTTCACAAAATACACAAAATATAGGAAGAAGTATTTGACATATATTATAAACAAAATAGAACTATTATATTGTGTTGATCTAGAAGTCTTGACATGTAGTATTCACTTTGGTACATATGTTTTAAATAAAAATATGCAATTGTGGTATTCAACAAGAGCTATAGAAGTTGAAGGAAAATCAATTTACTCTACAATGTTATTTATATTTCCACTACTTCTTGAACACCCTTTTGAATTGAGTGTAATTGTTGAAGTTTTATATAGTACAAAAAACCAATTATACCTCACCAAATTCGAATATTTAGTGAATTTCAATTTCAAAAATTATACATCAAACCTTGCTTTCATTAAGTGCACATAATGTCTTCAAAATTGATAGTTCTTATTGGTGTTCATGTCTCAACATTTAACAACCTCTGTTTCAGCAATGTTGTGAATCATGTCATTTAAAAAATAGCGCGAGTCTTGGAGAAGCTTTTGGAGCTTCAAATTAGCAATGTTAACCTTAGCTCAATCATCTTCAGTGAAAGAGTTAAAATATACCGAATATGAAATGTTATCTGGCTTGGTGGAGTTGGCGCCAACGATTAATGCAATATTCTCCCTAACAAAAGTCAAGGTATAATTTTTTTTAGCGGTGTCTCATAATTGAGACCCCTCAAACAGCCAAGAGACTTGACAGTCTATCACAATTTGCTTCTTCTCCAACTTCTCAACGTACTCCTCAATGTGCTGCATACTTGAAATGTGCCGGTTCTGCAATTTAGTGATCAAGTCAACTATTGCATATTTCTTGAGCTCATGTTTGTACCACTTGTCTTGATCAGCCCTATCATCCATGTGACGTTTCTCCTGGGCAACCAACTGATCTTTGTACCTCTTGTCTTGAGCTGAAGACTGAAGCTGGTGACATCTCTCTTGGTCTTTTGACTATCGCCTGTGAGGAACACCAAAGACACACACACCAAGACATGAATACAATTCTGAAAAGTACTCAAGCAAGAGAGGAAACTAAAAGAGCTACACTCTCTTCTCATACAAGATTCAACCTTAATTCAAACTAAAGCTTTGAGTGCAGAAGTATAATTCTAAAAGCAGTAAAGATGCTATTTGGCAACAAGCGGAATCCAACTAGCTCTCAAATACTGAATACTCCAATAATGCAAATATTATTAATGCAGAAGACAGAATTGAACAAAAAGCTCACAAAACATGGAGCCAAGGGTTTAAGATTTAATGACTGCTACGTGTGGCAATTGCACAAGCCTACCACTTCCTTGTTTGCTGCAAAGACTTGGGCATTTTCTACTAGTAGAATTTAATCAATCTGGACCGCTCTTGCAACTCTACTAGCACAAACTTTTGGCAGCCGGCAAGGTCAATAATCCTTATGGCGGTCGGTGGAACAACTAGAGTTGGAGAATCTTCCTCTTGCACGCATTCAGGCAAATATTGTCTTCAATTGTCGAGGGAGTTCACCACTACATGGGAAAGCCAAGTAGGAGTAATTTCTTCTTTTAGGAACACGCTCTCCAATCTTTTCAGCTAGGCCTCAAAATAGAGAATCTCAACAGTCGATGCGCGTGGCGTAAATGGTGCACTCTTATCGGGGTTAGCTCAAGATGGGTGTCATAAATACAAAAATACAAAGATACGTGATAAGAACTAGTAGTGAATGCAAATTCATATATAAAAAACAAATAATAAAGGAGGTGAACGATGGTTCTAAGAGATGTGTTGTCAAGTCTAAATAATTTTTCAGCATCGACTTCCAAATATAATCTAATTTAAAATAATAAAAAAATCTAAAATAAAAGATATTTTAAAATTCAAAGTAAAAAGAAATGGAAGGTTCCGTAAGTAACGTCCCTAACATTACTCTTCTTTCAAGCGACAAGTTTTAAGAGGAGCTTTAGACTTATCCGGATAAAGTTGATAAAATTCTTGTACCATTTTCGACGCATTTACAAGATTTTTGACTGTTTCATACATTCGCTTGTTAATATCGTAACCGCTTTAGTGTACTAAATATTCTACTTTACTCCATTTTTCTCTCGAATTCAATACTTGTTCCACTTTGTATTCTTTGTGGTTCTCAATTTCAACATTTGGCAGTGGCAGTGGCGGTTGTACTCTTTCTGGAAAATGTAACTACCAATAAGATTCTAAAAATGACACATAAAAGGCTTAATGTACTTTCATGGAAGTTGGTAGCTCCAAATAGTATTAAATTGAGTTTATCTATTTTAAGATGACAAATAGTTTCAATTTCTGGTAGTCCAACTTATTATACAACAGCTTGGTTTTAATGTTTCTTCAAAGAATCTATACCTTATCTCCGGTTTGAAAAACATAAGTTTGGTTACAAGATTTGAACGCAATTGTTTCATACAATTTTTGAGCAAATTGCAGCTGAAACTTTAAAATATCTTGAATTTGCAATAAATGCCTTGCAAAATTGTTAACTGCTAGATTATTAGTTGCTGATAAACTCAACAGATCAAATTTTGGATGATAGCTATAATCAAAATAAAATGTCATTTATTGAGTTGAAACATGAAGAGTATTGTTGTTTGCAAACTTCGCTAACGACAAGTATATTGTCCAATCATTTTGCTAATAATTGATATTACATTATAAATATTGCTCAAAGATTTAATTAATTTGTTCTGTCTGACCGTCAGTTTTAAGATGAAAAGTTGAAGAGAGGTTAATATCCATCTTTAATATCTCAAAAAGAAATCTCAAAAACTTTGATACAAATTGGAGTTTTCAATCAGATACAATATCGTCAAGTAAATCGTGATATCAATAAATATTATTAAAAAATAATCTTGCCATATCTTCACTTGATGAACTTTTCTTATAATAAATAAAATGTATCATTTTCATAAACAGATCCACTACAATAAAGATGCTATTGAATGAATCATATGGCGACAAATGCGTGATAATATTCATAGAAACTAAAGACCATGGCCGACGTGGAATAAATAGTGGTTGTAAAAGTTTATAAAGCGATGCCAAAAACTCTTGGATTTTGAACAAATATCACAAAAGGTAACAAAATTTTTCACAACCTTCCACATTTGGATCACCAAAAATCCTTGGAAACAAATTCTAAATTCTTGTCGTATCCAAAATGATCCGCGACTGAGAAGTCATGACAAAATTGAAAAACTCAAAGTTGTGTCAAACCTTGTGGGATGTTAAATAGAATTGGCCCTTGTCAACTTCTTTTTTAATATTAATATCCTTAGGAAGTTGATGATTGCTAAAATTAATGAATTTAATTTTGAAAGCACTTCAACAAACAACCCATGCACTATAAACAAGAATTATAAAAACAAAACAAAAATGAAGGATGCAAATTAAAAAATTCTCATTAATGTAGTCAATCATCCTTGACTTTCTTGCAATAAAACCACAATTTGAATAGCCTTGGCAATAAGATTATGAATGTGGCTATTACTTTTTTTGAATAAAATATTTACAAATCAATACATATCTCAATCTTTAACAAACTAAAGGACCCTAAGTGAACTTTATAGTCTTTTTTTACAATCTCAATAGTTTAATTATCTTCATTGTTAGCCCTTAAAGGATGTTGTTGTATTGTATACTTTCTCTTGTGTTGTATACAAATCGGTATTTGGGTAGCACATGAATCCTTTTGGAGTTGTAAATTTTAATCCAAATAATAAACATACTACTAGTAAACTAGGATATTTTGGGGAATTTTCATCACTTGTTATAAAGTTGCTTTTTCAAGTATTAAATGGTCCTTGTATGAATAATGACAACACTTTTGGTAGGCAACATCCTTTATGGATTATGATTTCAACATATGCAAAACCATGTTAATTCTAAGGATTTAATTTGAAAGTGCTAATCCTATATATTTCACAAATCAAATTGGCCCTTTTGAAAGACATGCATGATTCAATCATACTTTTCAAAGTAATGTGTTTCCTTTCCATCTATTAAATGTTTCACTTTTCAAATATTTAAACGTGTGCACAAAGGTAGGTTTTAGGTAATGCAATTAGTCTTTGAACCATTTATCTTAACCCTTAAATGACTGTGTGTGTCACTGTAACCAATACAATACAAAGGTTTTTTTGTATTTAGAATGGATTCACACCTTTACTACGTTTGAGATCAACAATGAAATTGGAATGTTGATCAATGTGGTCCTAGTGAGCTATTTGAGATCCCAATTATTCAAAAACTTCTTGTTAGTAACAAATGTCAATCATACAACAGTGCATACCATACCTTACTAGCAGCTTTGGCAGAAATTAACTCTAGAAATATTTGCCTAATTTTCTTGATAATTATGGACATTCATTGCCAATATTTGGGAAAGTGACTTTTAAATAGTGCTGAAAAAAAGAAATTAAACAAAAAGGTGCTGAAATAAGAATAAAAACATTACCAAATATTTTTTGTAATTACATTGACGTAACATAGATCACAATATAAAATTTAAGCTCAAAGTTGCAAGATCAAGCAACACACATCCTTCCAACTTGTTTTTGTCAACTTCTCTAAATACTCATTGTAGAATTATTTGCTAGATAATTTGCAATTTATTGAGACACAATTTCACATTAAAAAAACATTCATACAAAAACACAAGCAAAAGTTAGTTTATAAATACAATAAGCATTAAGGCAACATGAAAAATTAGCAACTACCATTTTTTTCATGAATGCCATCTTATTAATGAATACTAAAATGAAAAGCGTCTCAAGTTGTTGATCATATCAATTAGATACAATAACTAACTATGTCATTTATAGTATATGACTTGAATGAATGCCTAAATATATATATTTTTAAATGACTAGATTTTTTAAACTATTTTTTAAGTTGCCTAATCCTAATTTTGAACTTTAATTAATTATTAGGCACTTGCTTGCCAAACCTGCTAGGAAGGTACGATATACTATGCCCTATGGTCATTTAGGGATTAAGGTAGGTAGCTAAAAAAGCAACAATTTACGGGTTGATCCACCTTTCCATGGCCTTTCCAAGATATAATTTTTAATGTCTAATTTTCAAACAAAGAGAAATGGATGCCAAATGTAACATAGTTTTTTTCATATTTTTTGAAGCACTATTGAATTGTTGATAAATTTTCAAAGCTTTTTGTAATAGGCACTTATTTGTGATACTAGATCTCCCATAAATTGTTCCCCTATAACTTATAAAAAGATGAGATGAACTCAAGGAGTGTGATTGACTCTTGCAAGAAAAAACACATTTTCTTTTAAGACCAAGGAGGGTCCATTCCAGAACCCCTCATATCCATTCTTGAGCTACTTTATCTGAGGGGATGCAATTCGAGGTACCTACCTTACTCCCATTGATATTGCATTGTAAACACATGTTTACTTGTAGAAGACTCCCATGGATCATGCTAAATTCATATTCCTTGATTTTAACACAATTAAGGAGTCCAATTAGTTTGGCCACTACACTCAACAGTGGCACACAAAAGTTGGTGAAGACATGAGCTCCTTACAAGGAGTTGGTAAGGAATATTTCCACATTGTTAAAAACCAAGTTGCCAATCATTTCAAAAAATCGCTGATCATCACAAAAAAATTGTCAAACATTTCCATGCAAGTAAGGAGAAAGGCATTTGACATGTTCAAAGTCAAAATACACTCCCAAAATTGATTAAATTAAAATGTGCTCATGTTTGATTAAATTAAAATGTGCTCATGTTTGATTAAATTAAAATGTGCTCATGTTGATTACTACATGAGACACCCATATACAGTAATGTTTGGCTAAGGTCAATGACTCAGGCAAGAAAAAACCATCTACCATATCCAAGCATTGATTGTAAAGAAACACTTCAGCTACCTGAGCTCAAAATACAGAAAAAGGATGGGACCTTGTCACTTTCCAAACATTTCTCCCTTATCCAAGCATCACTTTATCTTACCTGCTAACCAAATTTTCCAGCTTACATTTCTAAAAAATCATACACTTTCACATCAATAGTAGTCAAACTTTTATCTTTTCCTGCAAACTCCCAATTCCTGCCTTGCATGGAAGTCCACCCTACGAGATTGTTCTCAGAAGATATCCAAAATAAGGTTTTATATAATTAGCTAGGTGGCTCAAAACTCTGATATTCTAGTAAATGTGCTAAGAAAATCCGAATTTAACACCGACAATTCACACTTGGAGCTACAAATTAAAACTGGAATAGGTTTTACTAAACGTACTGACATTTGTGGAACACCACGTACTCCAAGAGTTCAACCTCTGACACACAAAATACCCACTCGGTGCGCTCAAACCCATAAGCAATGTTAGTGTATCAAGAGGTTCAGAAATAAAAACCATAAAACCTCAAAGATCCTCCAAACCTGATGTACCAAAACCGACACTCTATCCTGCTACTAAACTTGCAGCTGACAAATGACAGGATCGACCTCCACTAAGATTAGCAAAAGTCAGTTGAACCACATTTTAATCAAATACAAGCTTGATGGAAAGTGTCAAGTTCAACTAAGAAAAAAAACAGACACTACACAAGTGACCAATCTAAATCCACTTATCCACATTAGAATGTCTTCCGAAAACCCATTCCACTCTAAGACCTACACTCCCCCACATTTATCAACCACTGACTAAAGTGTACGTTCATGGTTAGGTAAATCGAGAGTGAGATCCGAGTAATTAGCACCTAGTTCATCGTTCCTCTTCGTCTCAGAAATGGATAACACAATTGTTGGGCTCAAGACATAGTGAATTGACCTGCCAGCATCTATTTGTGCACTTTTCCAAAAGAGTTGGTCACTGTTCCTTGCCTCTGATTGCCAATAGAATCTTCTTCCTTGGGCCCTAATAAATCAACACAAAAAATTAAACCACAACGCTGAAGTTACAAAATACTTCAACCTTAAAAGGCTACTTTAGTACATCTCTGCTTTCATCAGAAGTTATTTCACGCCCATTAATGGGAATAGAAGTCTGAAAACAAGCCACAGGAGCAGGTTCGCCCAAAAAGAATTATTCTTGTATGAAACAAACGATATGTAAACTTTCCTAATTATTTGCACCTCGCAATTTGGCTATGAAATATACATTCTATGCGATTGATGTCGCCTCTAACTAAATATTTGCAATCATGCAGCTATACTTAGAGTAGGAGCAAACTTACCATGGGCACACCGAGTTCCTTGAGATCGTGTTCACTCATATACCGAAGAGCAGCCATGTCGATCTAAAAGGAGCAAAACGAAGAATAAGTTCCATGAAGGGATTTGAATAAAGAACGCCTAGAATAATTTACACCTCTTAAACTGATTTTCATTTGACCTCTCTATATGGATTATACGACCTGGTGTCAAACTTAGCTATTTGGTAGGATTGAGAGGGTATAAACCAGATTTGAAAGCCCTGAAAAATTACCTCCTCCTCTTGAAAGGTCATCACGTACTTCTCAAGTCCCAATGAATGCAGAAGAGTTCGCACTGTCTGTTCTTCAACCTACCACAAAAGAACAGATGTAATAAGAAGGTGATTTGTTGACCATTAGTTCAAAACATCACCCTTATATTAAATAAAAGTTAGACACTACAATGTAAACTAAAAGATCCAAACCTCTAGGCAAATAAGTTCCATTTGAGGGCCAAAATGTACTGAACAAACAGTTGGCCCGATCATACACCAATAATTATGCTGTGAGAAGAGATATGAAAAGGCAAGAAATATAGAAAAGGGATTGCATGTAGCACCATTGCGTTTGAAGGTCTCTTAACAGGTACAGCTGGCCTGACTGAGGAGGGAGGGGCAGGAGCTGTCGTTGAGGCCACAGGATGTGTAACAGTTGAGCTATTATAAACCACAGATGCTACTCGCCGCTGTGCTTTCGGAGCTTCTTGTACTTGAGTGACTTGGGGAGTCTGACTTGTGATGCCTGACAACTTATCCCGCAAGTCGACAGCACCTGATTTCCCATTATTGCTATTCCTTGGAGCGTATCTTGTTAGCTTCGACCGCAGATCTTGGCCCCCTGAACGACCGGCTTAGATTTCTAATCAAGGTTGCAACAACACCGCTCTGAGAGTTCTGATTCATACTATAAGCCCAAGATAAGCTTCTGAAATACACAAAGCCAAAATAAAGAGTTACAAGGTCCGTGCAAAAGCCAAAACTTATACCCAGGACAAATAACGTCTCGACTAACCATGCTAAAAGAGAAGAGGCTACAGGACTGACAGATGCCACGCTTGTAGTGCAATAAAACAGCTTGAAGAAGAAATATAAGAGGATACATTGGCCTCGAGGACCATCATCACGTTCCTCAAAGTACATGTCATGTTTCCATTGGCCTTCAACATCTCTTTGCCTGCTGACAGCCAACAATGAGCCAACTCTTAGAGAAGAGTGAGCTGATGAAGAAGTGGTGCTCCAACAAAGACAGTGATAGTTTAAATTTCATTGTTAAGATAACATGAAGAGTTAGCAATCAGAGAAACAGCGAGTTCAAAATTGTGTATAAAACCGGTCCAAGAGGCACCAAAAATGTGCCTCGTGCATTGGAAAACTTAACATAAACAGAAAATTGCTCATAATGCAGAAGTCTATGGGAAAATTTCATGGATACCCCTGAAGTTTGCAATATTTTCATAGATACCCCTGAAGTTTGCAATATTTTCATAGATACCCCTGCTTTTTCAGAAATGTCACAAATACCCTTGGACCAAAAAAATTAGGTGTTTGTTTGTTGTGCATGTCACTTCCTTCTCCCTTTGTGCACACACTCCTTCTTTCTTGTTATGCATGCGCACAAAGGAAGAAGGGAAGTGGCATGCACAACAAAACAAACACCTAAAATTTTTGGTCCAAGGGTATTTGTGATATTTCTCAAAAAGCAGGGGTATCTATGAAAATATTGCAAACTTCAGGGGTATCCATGAAATTTTTCCAAAGTCTATTCAGCAAAAGTGCATCAAAACTTATCAAAACTCCTGTCGTAGAAGTATTCTCTCAAGCTTTCGCAAGAACATAAGCTTACAAATTTTCCTTGGCAAACATGGTAAAACTTTACCTCTTGGCACCAGTTGACTGTGGAATGGAACTGACTTGCTCAGATAAACCACCCAGTCGATCCCTGATAGATCGCTTCCTATTTCTTTCTCCATTGGCGCGATCAGCATACATCTCTGTCGGAACTGACACGTGCCTCTGTACCTGTTTCACAACATCCATCCCACACACACACATCATCATTTCCATGATAACTTAGGGTATGTTCACACTTGGTGTTGAGAGTGGTAGTAGCAAAGGAAAATTAGATGCATTTGGACACACCTGTAGACTGCATTCATATTGCTAATGCCCCTCCTAACACCAAGTATGAACATACCTTTAGTTTCTGGCCTTTCAAAAAAACCACCAAAGCTACGAAAATGATCTTTTTGCTCTTACGAGCAAATCAGAGCCAGAAAAACCAATCCCTACTTCATATTAAAGCCTTTCTTTGCTGCTCATACGGCCACCTAGCTTCTCAAAGCAACCATTCCAATCCCTCTATTCAACCTCTGACAAATAACAAGCTTCACCTACAACCAGTTTTCAAGGCTGATTCGAATTGAACAGGTCTACAAATAATGTGCACTCTCACAAAAACGCAAGGAACGATATTCTCATGACCACAGACAGTACACAACTCGATTTTAAAAGCTTCAATAAACGAGGCAGGAAAGGCCGCTAGTAATCGAGAAGAGTGGACTTCAGTTGCCACACATGAAGCCAACATAAGCACCACTAAGAAATGTCACCAAAAAAGCACATCAAGGCTTCAATACCGACACTCGACCTAAACCCTAAAACCTGTTTTCTCATAACGCACTTGCCCGATGGTCACAAGCAGCAGTGACTTCACTCTTCGAAGTTTATAGAATAGCTTACCCGCTTTCCGCCACGCCCTAAGGTGACCGTCACGCGTGGTTGAGACATCAAACACTCGTCTCCCTCGCGTATGCACCCCTGCCTCCCTGGCACCAGCAGGCAGGTTCGATTGAACTCCACAGATACTCTCTTTCTGTTTCCTAAACACAACGAACTGATAATAACAAAACAAATAAGAGCCTCGTCACTACACCGTCGCCGTAACAAACAGGTTCCCGATGGTGTTCCCAACCCCTCTCCGTCTCACCACCATATCACGCGTCCAAGAACGTGAAGCATTTCATTCGGAAGGGAGGAGCACGACATTCAAGAGCAATAGCACGGCAGCAGAGGAACCTTTGGAAGAGACTCACCCGTCGTCTCTGCTCCGCCGTCTGAAGCGTCGGTTTCTTCCTTTCCTTTCTTGTGCGTCGATGTGAGGAGCCCTGTGGTGGAAGATATCGAAGTGAATGCAACGTTGCGAAACCCTAATCTGCGCAGCAGCAGCAGAAGCTGGTTATGGACTTCATGAAGAGCGAGTGTGTGGTGGCATCAGCGGAGCAGCAGCCATGCTTGTCGCAGCAGAGCTCGCATTGGAGAACTTAGCCAAAACCGACGTTGCCGTCGCGGCTGCCGCGCACCGGCGTCAGCGTCGGCGTCGGCCGCGGTCGGACGTCCGTCGTCGTTCGCGTTTACGTACATTTGCTCTTTATAAATACAGGAATTTATATGTCTAACACACCCTTTCAGCTATTCTACCACTACTGTGTAAATTTTAGATTTCTACCATTAAAAAGTTGAATTTGAGAATTTGGAAATCAGATTTGGACTTAGAGACTGTGGTTTAATTTAGAATCATAAAAAATTTCTAATTGAACAACATCCAATGAAAAAGCTTATCTTTTTTTATAAACAATAATAAAAGTAATATTTTTCCTCCGAGTTAAGTTTTTTCATTGGGTGTTGTTCAATTACAACCTTTTTTTTATGGTTCTAGACAACATCAAGATCTCTAAGTCCAAATCAGAATTTCAAATCTCAAATTCAACTATATGATGGTAGAAATCCAAAATTTACCCCGGGGGTGTGGTAGAATAGTTGAAAGGGTGTGGTAGACATATCAATCCCCCATACTAATTTCTTGACATTTTACACTTTATAAATAGGGAATGACTAGGGGGACGGTGGGACACCCCTATAGCTTAACTTATTAAATTCAAGATTATTATTACATTGAAACATCAAATCAAATCAAAATAATATTTTAGTGCACATCTATGTTTACAAGCGTTGCAAACATATAACAAATTTGCCTCATTTGTGAAATGGTCAAGAGTCAAACTTATAAATGGAAAAAGCGACTAGTTTAACTCTTGACCATGTCACAAATGAGACATATTTGTGATATGTTTGCAATGCTTGTAGATGTAGATGTGCACTAAAATATTGTTTTGATTTTATTTCATATTTCAAAGTAATAATAATCTCAAATTTAATAGGTTGGGCAATATGGGTGTCCCCCTAGTCATTCCCATAAATATTTATTGTTGCCTCAGTAATTTTCATCAAAAATGATTGCAACAAACAAATTTTAAAGGGCTTGATAAGCTTGGCAACAAGAACAAAGTTGCAAAAAAAAACAAGTTGCGTCCAAGTTGTAAATCATGAGAATTCCAAGTATCTAAATGGTTGCATGTACCTCTGAGTGGTCAAGTAATGAGTCATGAGGTAAATTACCATGGTAAGGCAACCTAATTGTGAAGGCAATCTAAATGCAATATTCAATGTACAGCATCCCACCTCTTTAACCCCTAAATGCCCAAGGGTGTAAGGGCAAATCATAGATGTATTGCAAAGTAATACTTACATTACAAGGGATTTGAACCCAAGAGTGGGCCCCTTCCCCCAAAACTATGGAACTTAGGGAACACTTCCACAACACTTCCACATAGGCAATCTGCAGCACTATGACATGGCATTAGGGCAACCACGTTTTATATTATTATATAATTATTATTTTTGGAAAAAAAACAAAAAAAATTGACATTTTTTTTTAAATTTTTTAAATTTTTAAATTTTTAAATTTTTGTTTTGACGACTAGCAGTGGCTAGTTCCCAGCATTGGGAACATCCAAACTCACAGCCCTTTCTTGGGTCCAAATCCTTTGTAATGTGTAACTTTGATGAAGTTTGGTTCAAAAGAGAAATAAGAATCATGATGTTTAGTAATTATCCGTATAGTCAAAAATTCAAAAAAAGTTTTGGATTTTTATTTAATGAATCTAGAAGCATTTCCCATTTAATATTCATATAAATTACAAGTTTTATTCATAGATTTTAAAATTTGGTATGATTGGTTAAAAACATACATTCAATCGTAAACTTCAAAAACGCAATATTTTCAAAGAAGAGAATATCATTAGTTTCCCAAAATAGTAAATTCTATAACACTAGCAAATATTGAAGTATTTGTCATTGAAAAATACTCCTTGATGGAGTTTAATGTGGATTGACATGATCCAAGTTGGGTTGGAAATCAAGCTTGATTTTCTTTTCTTTTTTAAATTAAAATTTTTTTAAAGCTTTTTTTTCATCTTGGGCAGCCCGCAAAAAAACAAGCAGCAACCAGAAAATGGTTGATTGAGCACTGAGGGGTATTACTTTTTTGATAACCCCTCTGGAAATCCGCTTTTGGTGTTATCTACACTTCAAGAGAATTGTTAAATCCACGATACTTTAGGGCTGTTTCCACCAAACACCATGTTTGTTACAATGAGAGTTTTCTAGTGAAATGAGAGGTAATTTAAAGGAAATACAACCTGAGATTTAAAAAAATTAGGGAAATTCGACAAAAAAATTTAGGTCAATTGAGCTGAATTGACATAAAACCTTTCAAATTCGACCTAAAAATGAGAGGTTTTATGTCAATTCAGCTCAATTTGAGCTGAAAACTTTCATTTTAATGTTTATTTTGAAAGGTCCTCATTCTCTCATTATAATAGATATGGTGTTACCACATTGCATTGGGTTTGGGAGTTTCATAAAGAAAAGAAGGACAAATTTCATATTCATCATATGAACATTTAATGATGATAGTAAATTATACTAGTAGTTGGCTTGCTACGCTACACATTCACAATTGAAATTGTTGTGAAATCTAAAATTGATTGGATATGTGATATTATAAAAGCCAAATGTGATATTACAAAAATCACAATAATTTTAGTAGTATGATATCACAGAGTGGAAATGTTATAATATAAACGTCATGATGTGATATTAAAAGGACCTTCTAATTTTTGTAGTATGATGTATTTAAAATTATGAAATTTAGGTCAAGTAAAAAAAGAAAAAAGAAAAGAGTCAACAAATAAATGAAAAAATAAATAAGAAGAGGGGATAAAGAAAACAAAAGAAAAAAGAGGAGTAGAATATGTTTTCCATGATCATTAAAGGGACATCTAATAAAAATGATATGCATCCTTCTTTTCTTTATGGAACTCTTAAACATGGTGCAATATGGGGGATTTAGCAAAAAAGTGTGGCTACACTTAGCAGTTCCCTATGGCTTGGTTGCCAAAAAATAATTCAAAAAGCTGACTCCGGAATTTCATGGAATTGAGGGGGAAATTATGATGCAAACAGAATATTTTAAAACTTTCTTGATTTTTTTGGAAATATTTTATTAGTCAAATTGCATTTTGAAAAAAATAATCATTTGGTGGTAGGGAAGTGCTGACCTTGTCCTTTAGGTAAGGTACCGGTAATAATTATTGTCACACCCTTCAACCAGGGTTTTTTTTTCTGACAATAAACAACGAGATTCGATATAGTAAGGTTCAAAATACATGAATGCAATGCAGTCCCTTGAGATTTTCACCTCACTTCAGAGGACATGTCTATGCATTTACTGTGCAGCTATAGTGCAAAAAAAAATACCGCCTTCAATCTAGTCTGTAGACATTGCTCTTGCAAGTAACAGGCTCAATTTTTGTTTTCCTTTTTACTAAACAATGTTGTCTTTCAATCTATTGTATGTATAAATGTTGTTGTGTTTTCAATTTTCCAAGTAGTTTTTAGGGAAATTTTTATGGATATCCTTGAAGTTTGCCATATGTGTACAAATATTCCTAGTTTCTCAGAAATTGCACAATATTCTTGGACCATACTTTTTAAACGGTTGTTTTGTTATGCACGCTACTTTCTTCATGACCAATGTTAAAGCAAGGAGTGCAATAAAAAAACAAGCAGTGTGCATACAAGGGAGAAGGAAGTGACATGCATATTAAAATAAATGTTTGAAAATTATGGTCCAAGAGTATTTGTGCAACTTTTGAAAAACTAGAAGTTTATGCAATTATGGCAAACTTCAAGGGTCTCCATAAAAAATTCCCTATTTTTTAAAACATTTTATATTTAAACTATTATTGCAACTCAAAAATTTGTTGATAAGTTATGGAGCCTTTATATTTTTGTTTAATTGAGGAGAGAATCTCAAACGCTCAAAAATGACCTATGGAGTTTTGCACCTACTTCGTGGACAGATATTTTCCTCACACACCAAAGTAAACGAAAAGCTAAAAGAGCACTTTAGTAAAAGAGTCAATAAATTGAAATGCAGGCTTTTTTATCAATGTTTGCTTAGATATTTGGTGGGAGACTATTTCATTTTCTAGTATGACCTTGGAACACATCTATTAGTGTAATATTATGGATAGAAATCAATATGTTTAACATCTTGTTATCAAACACTAGTCGTGCATTGAAATACATTTTGAATTCTTCTTAGTGGAAGTATAACTTACACTTTAAAAAAAAATGATACAAAGTTTATGGAGGCATGTATCTAAAATTCTACAAAATTGATTAAAATTTGTCATATCCCCAAAAATTGGTGGAAACAAAATAAGCTTGCTCTTTTTAAAAATTTTAAGAATTTTGTTAATTTATAAACCAATTTTAAAAATCAAGTCTTTTGATAATTTCAAGGCTATTTAGAATGTCCAAGGAAATGATAGGAAAAAAGTTTTTAAAAAGCTTTTTGATTATGGAAGATGTTAAAATTTTTTAAACAACCACATGAACATTGAGGTGCCATAAAATACTAAAACATGCTATAATAAACCATCACCATTAGTTCCTTAAAAATTAAAAGCATAAGAGGAGGTAATGCAAAATCTATATATATATAATAGAAAATAGTGGCAATCCTTTGACTGTGGGTAAAAAGTACTTCTTTTTTGAACTATGCGAGTAGAAATGACCACTTTTTGAACAACGTAGGTAAAAAAACAAAATTTGTTTTATTGCATGGGTAAAGGACAATAAACATTTTACGTAATGGGCCCTAAAATTGGACTGCATGATAAAAAAACAAAAAATATTTAATTGCAAAATGAAAAATGTTTTAATACATGAAAAACATTTTGCATTATTGAGCCTAAAATTATTTTACATCTAATTGGACCAATGGGACCTATACTACCATACCTTCCTAGCAGGTTTGGCACTTTTGTGTCTAATAATCATTTAAAGTTCAAAAACAAGCTTAGGCAGCTGCAAAAATAATATAAAATTTTTAGTCATATATGACGTAAGGTTTTATAACATTTAGGCATTACTCCAATTAGACTTAGTAACTAAGCCAAAATATTTGATTTGATTGATATCGGTATGATCATCATTTATTTGCAATAGAATACTTGATATGATAAGCCAGTCATTTATAATACTAAGAAATCGCCGAGAACATCGCCATCACAAAATAAGCCAACTTTTGGACATTTGTTTCAAAAAAGATGCTTACAATATTATTGAACACACTAAATTTTTGCACGCCAAGCTCTTAATATGGAACATAGTGATTTTTTATCCTATTTAAGCACTCTTAGGCATTATTCTACTTTTATTTCACAAATTTTAGGCAATTAAGCACATATTTAAATAATTATTTTGTGCTGAAGGTACGGTAGTACTCCAATAACAATTTATCTTTTTGAATAGTTGTTGCATGAAAGCTTCAATGACCGATACCTATATAAAGCTTTTTCTAAAAATCTTGATACTTCACGTTTATTACTTTTAAACATTTTGCCCATTCTAACTACCATTTTTTACATTTATATGGTAACAGCTAATCCAATTAGAAATATAAAGATGTAAATAATCGAAGAAATTTAATATTTCCCCAATTTTTGATATTTTTATTCACATTTTACAAAACTTTGAAAACTCTATACAAACAATTCAAAACTACTCCAAAAACCAATGTATTGATATTTCCTTAGAATAAAAGATCAAGCCCAATTTATTTGCAGCAAAATATTGCATAGTTCAAAGATTCTTGAGCAAATAGTGACGGTGAGACTCTTTACCTTTAAAGCCCGGGCTGGTAACCGTGGTTTACCCTATCCCGCCCTATAGTGCTTCAAACTATGACAACAAGTGCCCATCCTAAAGTATTGTTTCTAAAAGTTGCAAAAGTAAATAGTGCATGTTGACCTCATGCATTATAAGAAGAACAATACAAGATTTAACCCTACATCACCCAGGGTTTTCAAAAACAAGCATAAATGGGGACATATTCCATCCCCTTGAATGGTGTAGGGCACAATGTCTTTGAATCTTCTCACAAATTTGGATTACCTAAAACTATGAGTGTGTTTGTTGAGGTTGTTTTTTACCTTCCATGATGGACCATGTGAAAAAGCAGATGAAAGCAACTTTTTTCTGTCCTACAGAATGTTTTTTTTATAGCCAGAGAACCAAAAAAAACGTCCGAGTTTAGGGTTTAAGCAAATACAGACAACAAGCCACAACTGTCTCACGAACGTTGTTCACCAAAGACACCTCACCTGATTCATTTCAACTGTCATGGAAGTGATCAAACTGGCAATAGGCACTGAAGACTTAATCAACTTTTGTGTTCCCGACAACCATTTGTAAGGTTATCAGCAAAATACAGTCTCGCAAAAATGCTATCTGTGATTCAACTATGTTTGTAACACCTATTTCCTCATTCACATACATACAACTTGAACAAGACCCTTCTTTCATCCCTACCAACGATACAACAATCTACCCCAAGCATCACGCAACACCTTTCAGTGACAAAACATTTTCACATGTACTGTAACTTATACCTGAAAAAATAAAGAGACTTTGCCCACAAGGAGATTATATTCAGTCTTACGGACGTTAGATGTCTCGAGATCACCCACTGGGCATGGCATGGAAGGTATGCAAAATATGTTTCCTTTGAATCCACCTTCACATCGTTCTGCACTGCTGCTACAGGTCAAGCTGTGGAAAAAATGGAACCAGGGACTCGGTCTCTACAGATTGTAAAAGAATAACCATTCATTCAGCCCTACCAACGATACAGAAATCTGCTCCAAGCATCACGCAACATCTTCCAGTGACAAAACATTTTCACATGTACTGTAACTTATACCTGAAAAAATAAAGAGACTTTGCCCACAAGAAGATTATATTCACAGTCTTACGGACGTTAGATGTCTCGAAATCACCCACTAGGCATGGCATGGAGGGCACACAAAATATGGCAGTTTTTCCTTTGAATCCACCTTCACATCGCTCTGCACGAGTTAAGCTGTGGAAAAAATGGAACCAGGGAACTCGGTCTCTACAGATTGTAAAAGAATATCGTCCTCTTTGGTACGATGACTGCCAGACCCATCGCCACCTACGTTCCACTGTTCCTGTTCCTGATCGTCTCTCTCACTGACCACATGCTCTTTTGTGCTTCCAGTTTCTGCTGCGGTTGGTATTACAGACTCTTCCTCAGGTTGTTGTTGTTTGAGCTCCTGCTGTACAGTTGATGGAGGAGGTGGCAGCATGAAGGGAGGGAAAACATAGGGAGGTGGGAAAAATGGCGGAGGGGGATTGGGCGTGTTAGAAGGGAACACGGGGAAGGGGAAGGGGAACGGACCTGGGGGAGGGAAGCCTTGTCCTGGTCGCCAACCTGGTGGTGGTGGCATGGGAGGAAACCCCATGGGAGGATAACGAGGGAAAGGTCCAAAAGGAGGAGGCCCAAGCGGAGTTTGTTTCGGTTTCTCGGCATTCTTGGGCTTCCGCCCTCTTTTGGGAGGTTTCATCAGGTGAAAGGGGATTGGAGGGATGCGTCTATACGGACGGTCAGCCGATGGTTTGGGCTTCGCAGAAACCAGCAGCGGCACTGGTGCAGGATCCTTGCGAACCAGAAGAGGAGGTGGCTTCTTGATGGGAACCGGTGCTGTTTGAGGTGGTGCCATTGAAACGAGCGCATGAGATGGTGCTGCTGCAGTCATTACCTGCAACACATCCTACACAATTACACAATCAGTAAAACCATTCCTGACAACACCGATATAAGGTAAGGTGGAAGCACCCATTGCCAACAACGCTCCATTCCCAACTAGTAGGGTGTGCTATTTCCACCATGAGCAAGGATACATGCTTTGGAATGCGTTTTTCTGACTTTTTCAAGGAGGGGGCTACTTAAGTCATGCCACATGTCACAAAGTGAGATAGGAAGTAATGAGCTGAAATTAGTTTAGCTAGTATCAGAAATGCATACATCTAGACATTGGCAATGGGTGTGGAACACTTTTTGATTCCCAAAATTCACAGTAATTTCAGTTTTGCAAATGAAATTATAAAAAAATTGCAATCCCAATATTTCTTATCTTCCTACATGGGAAAAATATTTTTTGCCTCAAACTCTTTGCAGTTTTCTGCAGAATCGCTTAAGTTATTGGATATGGGTGCTTACACGTTAATCGGCTCGTAAACCAACCATCTAAGGGCTGAAACTGAATTTCGGGGAGGTGAAACTTTTTGAAATATTTTTCAGTAAATTTTACTTGAAAGACAAAGACAAGAAGAATTGTCATCTAACCCAACTTTTTTCATATTTTTTGGAGCTTTATGGAATTAGTTATGAAATTTTGAAGTGGAAAGGCCATAGGGCTCTAAAGTCGCCCACCTCCTCAAATGCATGTCACCTGTACATTATTGAAAAGCTATGAAAAACAACATGTACCAGCTGAGTACACTTGAGGAGGTGAGCAGTTTTAATGCCCTAACGGCGTTTGAGCCGACTACCTTATAAGGTTCACTGAATATTGCGTTTAGGTTGCCTTGACAATTAGGTTGCCTCCCTCATCACTTGGACACTTGAAGGTGCATGCAACTCTCTAAATACTTGGATTTCACATGGTTTATGACTTGAAGGCTACTAATTTGTCTTTTCTCAACTTCATTGTTGTTGACATGCCGTTTGAAAACTACTTGTTGCAGTAACTTTTGATGAAATTACTGTAGCAGCAGTAAGTAGTTATACAGTGTGAAATGTCAAGAAATTAGTGTGGGGCAACCTAAACGCAATATTCAGTGTAGAGGATACAAAAACTGCTACGGACTTAATCCCTATCTCATACATCGAACTATTTCTAATAACGACTCTTCAATTCATCCACTTGATTTATTAATTAGGAAATGATGTAGATTGTACTAAATTAGGAAGTGAGGTAGCATGACTTGGCTAAATGTCTGTGGTCAGTGGTCTTTAAAGATTAATTGGGGTTTTCTACTGTTACTTAGTACAATGTATAAACCTTCCAATTTAAAATTGCAAAAGACAACAGTATTAATCGATAATAATTTTAATTAACCAGACAGAATTGTGCACGGCAAGAAAGACACGATGTTGAGAATCTCACCTGAGGCGTATAAGGAAGCTGTGGGGTTGGTGGAAAAAACGCCGGAAAGGGATGGAACAATTGTTCTGCTCTAGCCGACTCATCAGACCTGGAAGAACCCAGATACACCCATACGTTCAGATATTGCATAACTTCCAGGCAAATTGGCTTCACTACTGTTCTATTTCGCCAGACTAAAACTGCTCTACATTGGTGTGTATGATATTAAGATGCAGAGCCACAACCACCGCAAATGTAACTAATACACCACGACAGAACTACCAAGGAAGAGCACCCTCGCAACGACAAGGCAGGTATAATATGAAGTGATTTGAAATTTGTACCGGTAATATTTTCGCAGCAAAGACAGATTACGGTACTTCGTTTCCTTCCGCACTTGATCATCGGAGAACCCAGCCATGAAGAGAAGAGTGATTCCAAGTGCTTTGAAGAAAAAGCTCCCCGTGCGGACGTGAACCAGCAACGCCATTTGACACATAAGCGGTCCAAACGACTTCAATTTGTTTCGTCCCATTCTCTGCCGCACGTACCTGGACACCCGAGCCCCACTGCTCTATAACCTCTGTTTACTCCTTCATCCTCCATAAAGGCACGATATAAAACATTAAGTCAACTAGATTGCAGAACAGGTGACAACCGATACCCTGATAGGGTCTCTAATAGGACATCTTAAATATAGAAGTACATAGAGAGGCTCATTGCGGCCTTTGTCTTAACAAACAAATCTGAAACATCATGATTTCCAGGTCACCAGCATGATGTTCACCTTGCATACTTTACACCACAAAATTGTGGGTTACATAAAAGGAAAGGGAAAAGCACATACTGATTTTGAGGTAGATTGCGAGTCCGCCCTCCATATTTGATACAAAGAAAAAGACAGGAAGGTGTGCTAGCACCAGCAGGTCGCATCTCCTTTTCTTCATCAATTATGCGAATCGGACATAAGATAGGGTTTTGACGATTTGGTATAAAAGCTTTCGTCCGCCCGCTAGGATGAGAATATAATAGGTGTTCCTACACGTCAAAGATAAACACCGCGTCACAAAAATCGTTCTCATCAACCAAGACAGTCTCATCAGCAGCCAATTTTCAGGACAGTTTGTATCATGGGAAACATGATAAGATTCTCAATCATAATAGATATAAAATTATACCGATACAAAAGGACTATGCACGAAGAGTATTTTTTGATCACCGTACCCCAGGCTCCTTTCTGGACTTGTAAGGCTCCCCCCGATTAAGGATCTGAAAATGGTCGAAATCAAGCTCATAGAAGTCTTCACACCCGTGGCGAATGCATAAACAAGAGAACACAATGATCTTACGCATTGTATGCGACTGTGCATTTTTCAAGGCCAGAACTCCAGATTCTAAAATTCTCTTCAACTCCATTGGGCAAAGAGCAATCTTGGGAGTCTTCTTGTATGAGGACAAAACACCAGCCCCTCGATAACCCACCGGGTAAGGCCCATAGCCATACCGTTTGCTCCAGTATATCCTCTTCCCTAGTGGAGTTTTCCGACCTTCACCTCTTCTTCGTTGATCTTCCGGACTCATCTCCTCACCCTCACTGTCGTCAGAATCCAGTACTCGAGTAGATACCTCTTTGCCATGCTCATCTGACTTGTCCTGCAGATCCATAAGTTCCTAGTTCAAATAAGTAGCCTTCAAAAGTGACAACAAAGACTCAGAATTCAGGAATGCATCGTATTATTAATCCGATATACGGCCACACTTCAAATACTATTATCAAATTAACTTAATGAGTACCGAACTGCTGTATCACCTTCTCTCTTTGACTGCGAATAGTGTCCCCATGCTCACTGCTGTCATCGTCATCGTCGTCGTCATCATCGTCATCGTCCCCACTGCCCGCATCATTCAACTTTTCTATGTCAGCCCTACTCACATCTTCTCTGCACATCCAGTTGACCATCGACTCATATGATGCAGGACCAGTTCTGATACTGACACAGGAATCATCGCCTGTTGGTGAGCTTGTGTCTACTTTCTGTGAAAGTATATGACTTCCGCTTGATATAGCACTGGCATCCTGCTTGTCTTCTCCCACACTCTTTCTTAGTTCCACTCTACTCTCCAGGGTATGTTCAGCATCAACCTAGCGCACATCCACATCAGTGTTCCTCAATAAAGCAACATAGCAGTGTTAATCCTAAGGTCTAATTCTCGGGTTCATTTTGGGTTGAATCCCTAAAAGCCAACATAAACAGCAAATTGACTAAACCGCGCAGATCCTAATGCCTACGCAGACTAGATCGAAATAAGCTCCAGATTGAATATACCATCTAGATAAACAAGAAAGTAGTATTTGATGTCAATAAGACACCAACAATGAAAGGTTTCAGGTTGACGAGCACCAAAATTCACGAACAGATAGTGCAAATCATTTCGCTTGGGAGCCTCTAATGCTTAATGGCACTCTACTATTTGAATCAGCATCAGGGCCAGATTTGTACCACTTCACATACCTCCACATCCATATGTTCCAGGATTGGTCCAGAACTACTATCTTCACAACCTAACTTTGCCTCCAAAGATGAAACTCGACCCAAAAGCTCAACATTTTTGCGTCGCTCTTTCTCGAGCTCGGCTATCACGTCTGCTACGTTTAGATCTCCTTTCATGGCCTGTTCACTTGTTTGCACTTCCGGTAACTCTCCAGATAGGATCTCCTCAATGAAGTCAGTGCGCAAGGCACACATAACGAGATTGGCTTCATCGAGACTATGCAAGATTGTCTCATCAACAGGAGAGGTTTGATGCATCTTGACATCTGCAAAGGCAACCTTTCAAGGCTGTGGATTCACAGCCTGTGTTGCCCCTCTCGCTATACCAGCTTTGTGACCAAGTATTGAAAATGATTTCAAATCCCTGCGAGTCTTAGAAAGGTAACTGAGTTACCCTCTCCGCTAACATTCTGTTGCAGTCAAAACAAACGCATAACATCAGCAACCAAAGACATTTCAAAAGCACAAAACCATGTATCCCAAGACACAGCCAGCTAGTCTGACAGTAAATTATCTGCAATTGACAACCAAAGCTTCCACGCCACGCCAAATCACCGTCGCTCTGTGGTGAGAGCAAGAATGGTGAGGATTCATACACTCTCGCCATATACATTAGCATGTGAAACTCCAAAGCACAGCTAAATGCAGAAATACAGAAGTCAAGAAAGAAATTTCGCACAAAGTAATCAACAGTTTTGCAGGCCTGATTTGTAAGACATAAAGGGACAGCAAAGGACAAACCTACAGAGAGAAATGTGCAGGATGATGGTGTAAAAGCTTAGGTCAAGGGGTTAAAGGTTTTTGCTCATAGAGCACGGTCGTAATCATATCTGCCACATGCTTTCCCCCAGCAAAAAAGAGAACGTCACCTTCCGTCAAGAGCCCTTAATAATCGACTTCTCCAACAGTGCCTTAAGATTCCCAGGAGAAACTTTCTGTGCGAAGTCCGCATCAGTTAGCCAGGGGAATGAAAGGTGCACTGTAGAAGCCTTGATCTGCCGCATCTAACCTTAGACCTTTAGCCTTGCAGGCGGATATTCGTATGTGCTGCTGATCGAAGCATTCTCCTAATACCCGGCTTGCATAAGGTCACCAGTAAAAGAAGACGCCTGCAGAACAAGACACGACTCACAACGTTTAACATCATACAAGGAGCCACAAAACATATCACAATTGGGTAATCAAACCACGAGTAACACCATGATACTAGGTAGAAAGAAATAGCAAGCACAATGAAGGGCACCAACAATTAACTTCAAAGAACTTCCAGCCCAAAACGATACTCAAATCCAAAATAAAATCGGTTGTTCGAGAATGTGTATTATCAAATTAAGTGAAGCAACAAACAAGCTCATCGCACCAACTCTCACCACCCACCTCATCATGGGGAGAAAACTAAACGTATAAATGACATGCCATTCTATGAACCCATGACCGCGTGGAAATTGAAGATAGACGATATCAATAATTGCAACCATTCTCAAACTCGGTATGGAAACCAGCTAAAGCTCCGCAGATGTGCACAAACATACCCTAACTTTGATTTTCGTATTCAAAACACGGTACTCCTTGATTACGAATTTGCTCAAACAATTGTACAGAAAGTTATTAATGAGATTAAGTCTCTATACCGGATCATAGTATATGATTAAGTGTATGGACCCTAAGCAGTCTTATGCAATATCATATGATGAAATGAAATTAGAAATCGTCTTTCATCCGGTTCGCATTACCTTTAACATCATCAAAGAAGCATAATAGCTCAGCTAATTACCACGATTTCAGATACAATCATCTATCTTCCAACTACTGCCTCTTCAAGACTGTTCCTAAGAACAGGTAAACCCTGACATCATAAAAAATTGCTCATACCTGCCCACATGTCTAAACCCTAATGCCTTTCTTGGCTCTCAAACCTAAGTTCTTTCCAACTCAAACTCAACTGCACAGAAGAGCAACAGAATTCTCAAATTTAAAAAAGGCTGCACCATTTCCGAAAATTATTAGTCGTGCACAATCATTTGACCTAAGTAATGATTACTTTCTTAATAATGCAGCTGATAAATAAGGACACAATTGCCACTCCAAAACAAATCAACGACTGCTATTGATGTACAAGCTATGATTTGACAAGGAGACACACAACAAACCTCAACAGACTCAATAAACTGTACAAACAAACAGTACGACTCTCCGAAAATAAACTTCTCTTTTGAACCAAAATTGTTTCCAAACGAGCTCTTCCAAGAAAGTGAATTACATACACACTTTCGCTGCGCGCACCATTTGAAATCTGATCGCGGAACCGTACTATTACTATTCGCTACAAATACCACTACTGTAGCGATTTTACTTCATCAAAATCTCTCCCGCCGCTACTAAACTCCGAAACGAAACCTCAATGAAACGAAACACAATATCACCACGTAGTTCCACTCCAACAACCCGCTTAAGTTTTAAAAAAAGATGGAAAAAGAAATTTTGTTTGATTTGCGTCCAAAGAAAATATTAAAGAAATGAGAACCACAACAAGGCTGCAGTTTATTTATTATTCAAAAGAAAACTATTCTCACCGTCAATAAATGTCGCCACTGGCACACCATTCCCCCTCCCGAAACCTCCATTGCAATCCTTTCGACCTCGTACTTACTCCACCAAATCATGACCTCTCGACTCTCACATTGTCATAACAAAATACCCGCTGCTGCTGCTCTAACTTAGCGAAACCTTCAACCGTATTAAGATCGTTCTTAAACACAAGATCGTCCTCGATTGTGAACGAAACATGAGGTAAATTTCTACGGCGTTGCTCGGGGGAATATATGGAGAAGTTAGGATTTGGGAAGATCCGTGTAGCTTAAGTTAAAAGAGATGGAAAAAGAATCGTTGATTGATTTTTGCGTCCAAAGAAAATATTAAAGAATGCAAGAACCACGACAACGCTGCAGTTTATTTATTATTCAAAAGAAAACTATTCTCACCGTCAATAAATGTCGCCACTGACACACCATTCCCCTTCCCGTAACCTCCATCACGATCCCGTACTGCCTTTTCGATCTCGTACTTGCTCCACCAAATCATGACCTCTCGACTCTCACATTGTCACAACAAAATATCCGCTGCTGCTGCTCTAATTTAACGAAACCTTTGACCGTGTTAAGATCGGTCTTGTACGGGAGATTGTCCTCGATTGTGAAGGAAACATGAGATAAAATTCTCCGGGGCTTGGTCGGGGGAACATATGGAGGTATTAGGGTTTGGGAAGATCCGTGGAGGTGAGGAAGTGGACGGGGGAATTGATGAGGAGGATCGGTGAGTGATGGGAGGGATCGGGTGAGAGGGGCGGGGCATTGAAGAGGAGCGAGTGAGTGAGTGGATTGAGATGAGAGAGGTGGCGGAATTGATTGTTCAAGGGAGGTGAGAGCGCGGGCATTTGGGAACAGAGCGAGCGGGAGAGCCAGGGAGCGCGGAGTGGGGGTGGACGGCAGAGAGTCGCGAGACCGAGGGAGTTGGGCCTACAGTGGAAACGCAGGATGCGAAGGACGGAGGACCGACGGATGACTGACGGAGGACCGACAGATGACTGACGGAGGACCGACGGAGGACCGACGGAGAATGGCTCCGTGGAAATGGGGAGCGGGAATAAGTCTTGTATTTTGAAAGTTGGCAAAAGCCTCTAACGGTTAGAGGCTTCTCTGATTTACGTTTTGTCACAAATCAACAAATTAAGTTACTTTATGCACGCCATCTGTGGCCGTATGTCCATCGTATACTGATATGGCAAAACGCATTGTACAACAGTTCGATTGTGAGGGTATCTTCAAAAAATACAATCCCGTAACTCAGTTCTTGAGGGCCAGTCAAGGGTTAATTTGAATTAACAAGCTAAGCTTTATTGTATGCATATTTGATGTCAAATTAATTGTGACAAGGCATGGACATGTTTGCACTATAGAGGTCAGCCAAAGATTTACAATGCTCATCCTTCAAAAGTTTAAGAACAAAGAAGTTGGATTCAATTGTGGCCATGTTAGGGAACATGGTGGCTATGCCACCACAAAAGTTGCGTAGTGATTCAAAGCGGCCTTCAACAATCTTCTAAGCTTCTTGAAACGAAATTGCAATACTGTTGCAAGCCTCTAATGATACAATCAAAGCCGGTTTACTCAAATAGGCAACCTTGAGGGCACAAAAATCTTGCTCGAGCAACTTCTATAGAACAACACCAAGCAGTGGCAGCAAGGCAAAAGAGTGCGAGGGTGCACCAAGCAAAACAAAGTGAAGGTGGGGCAATTTGTTGTGGCGGTCTTCCACAGTGGACAAAAAAAAAAGTTGCGGTGGAAGAAAGCTGGTGCAAGGGGAGGGTGCCCCGTGTCAATAAGTTGAGAGCTAGGCTTGCTGTATATGCCGTGCCACATGCTGATGCGGTCTTTTTTAGTAAAAGAAAAGTGGGCTTAATTTGTACATACTTCTAGAAGTTAATTTGTGAATTTGTGCATCTATTTATAAAATGCTCAAATTAGAGAGGCATGACTAACCCCTAAAGGCCCAAGCACTGTTTTTTGGCAACATAGCGATTTTGGGCAACTCACCACAAGTGGATGTTTCATCCTTTTTCTTTGAAATCTTCACACATGATGTGCCCAAAGAGTAGCTTTAAGGTCCAACAATTTTCATAACTTTTGACTATATGGTTCAAAAGTTATTGCACGATCTATTGTTTTTTTAAAACTCCGGGCAGTCTGGGCAGCTCAAAAAAATTCATTAAAACTTACATTTTTTAAAAATTCAAAATTGGTTCTTTAAACTTATATGTATGTGGGAAGTTTTGAATCATTTGATTTCAATTGATGAGATGAAAGTTACAAGAAGTTTCAGTTGTTTCTGGGTAGGTATGGTTTTGAGAGACTCCATACCTACCCACAAACTAAAACTTCTTGTAACTTTCATTTTACTAATCAAACTTGAATAATTCAAAGCTTCCCACGTACATATAAATCTAAAGAACCAATTTCAAAAAATTAAATAAAAAATAAAGTAATTTTTAAAGAAGTTTTTTGAGTTGCCCAAGCTACTTGGAGTCCAAAAAAACAACATAAACATGCAATAATTTTTGAACCATGTAATCAAAAGTTATGAAAATTGTTGGTTAGGACCTTAAAGCTACTCCTTGGGCACATCATGTATGAAAATTTCAAAGAAAAATAATAATAATTCCACTTGTAGTGGGCTGCCCAAAATCCTTTTTGTCCTTTGAAGGGAAAAGTGGGCTTTTAAGGGCTAAGGTAGCAGCACCCATAAATGTAAGGTCTGCGTGGGCAAGACCTACATTTGCACCCGTATATGTGTTTTTTGAGTCCCATGGCTAGCATTTAATTTCTTGGCAAATTTTTGCCTAAATCTTACTTTGAAAGTGGGATGGCAACCACTACACTAAGAAACTCTAGTGAAAATTTGGATGAAATTGCCACATCCTTAATTGAGCTAAAACCCAATTTGTCATATTTTGGATGAAAGTAGCTTTTATTAGTAGTTTTTGGATGAACTTTTGTTGATCCTTCATTTGTTCCAACTTAGCTAAATTTTCCTTACTTCCTTGCATTTTGGGGTGCAAGTTGCTCTACCTTGACAAAAACAAAAATTAAACCCTATCCAGAGTTGCCAAATACAAAAAAGATTGGTTATGAGTGAAAAAGTAATAATTATGATTGACGAGATGATGAATATGGGTGACAAGTGCATCCCATTTGAGTGCCAATGGGTATGGGAATAAGTTCAGTGAATGGCATTAAATACTTTTGCATTACCATGAGTAAATAAATAAAGGAGGTGAAGACACCATTCAATTATCTCAAGTATGGCATTTAATCATCTTTTATGATGGTTTTGAGTGCTCTATCTTACTATTTAAGTAACTATTCACGTTAGTATTCCAAACATATGAGCACAATGATGATTTTAGTAAGAGTCTTTTTTAGCATCTTCTACATTCAATTATACATTTTCAACAATTTTGGACTTTGAAAAATATTTGTGAACAAATGATTGCAATTAGAACTTTTAAATTAATGCCAACATTTTTGGTTTCCTCTTGCTTACTTAAATTATTATTTTTCAAAGTTCATCTATTGATTTTCCCACTCCAAAATCCTTAATTTCCCGCACATGGGTGTTGTTACCACAAATGAAGGGGACAAATATGAATGCCCTTCAAACAAAAGGCAAAAAACAATTTGACCTTACAATCCTAAAGGTTGAAAAAAAATGTGACATGTATTTAAAAAGCTAGCTACAAAATTGAAAGTCAAATGAAAAGTTTCATAGGATATAATCTTTATAATTTTGGTCTTGAGGTTGTTGAGAATATGGTACATTGGTGGGCAATGCGGGTATGAGCCAAGTGGATGTGCAATAGTACATACTTAGAGCAGTTTCAATCTTACATGTTCAAGGTCTAGGACACACAATACTTAGATTATAAGTGCTTAGGGCCTCTCAAAATGTTCTCTTTAACACTCAAACTAAACTTATCACGCAATGGTCTTTGATATTATTATTCATCTTAAGTTTAGTGAGCCTTATCTTATATGAATGATTAGTAGGGAGGCATCCTGTAGTTGGTGTGTGTACACCCCTTATACCCCAACTTATTAAATTTGAGATTATCATTATGTTGAAATATGAACTAAAATCAAAACATTATTTTAGCGCACATTTGCGTCTACAAGCTTTGCAAACATATAACAAATATGTCTCATTTATGACATTGTCAAGAGTTAACCAGTTATTTCCTTCATTTATAAGTTTAACTTGATAATGTCACAAATGAGACATAATTGATGTATGTTTGCAACACTTGTAAAGCAAATGTGCGCCAATTTTTTTTTTTTGATTTTATTTCATATTTCAATATAATAAGATTCTCAATATCAATAGGTTGGGCTATAGGGGTGTCCATGTAGCAATTGGGGGGAGTGTCTCCCTAGTCATTCCCTATCTTATTCTTCAATGCATGGTTGGTCAATTTTATGAGACACAATTGATGGGCAAGAGTGGAGAACAAGAATTTTGAGGGCTTTTCAAAAGTAAATGTATACACTTAGCAAGTTAGTGATTGCATGTAAGGGTGGTGATGCTCTTACAACACA
This sequence comes from Ulota crispa, assembly GCA_963920765.1. NCBI lineage: Eukaryota > Viridiplantae > Streptophyta > Bryopsida > Orthotrichales > Orthotrichaceae > Ulota > Ulota crispa. Next base: position 3,754,454 of record OY987244.1, read on the forward strand.
TGAATAAAGTCCAAAGGGAGTGGTATAGGGCTAGCACAATAGAAGTGCAAAACCAAAAGCCCAAAGGTAAAAAAAAATTGTTTTTACAATTCTATCTCTACTTCTAGCTTAGAATGTTGAGTGCACTTATGAGGATATCTTTATGTAGAAAAGATATTGAAGTTATAGATTGGTTTACCCCCTTTTACATATGGAGTGGCATGAAGTATTATAAATTCACGAAATAGTTGAGTTGAACATAGGGTTAGATTAACTCCTAAAGAACCAAATAGCATGTTTTGGCAACACAGCAATTTGGGGCATGCTAGTACTTATAGAATAATAAATATGTTTCCACAAAAAAACTTGGACAACATAAGCCTAAAGAGTAGCTTTTCAAAAAAGTAGTTTTTAAACTAGTTCACTTTGAAAAAAAAGCTATGATGGAAAATGCAATTTTGTTTATTAAGGAATAGCACAAGCTCATTTATTACACTGCACTTGAAATTTTGGGATCTTGATCAAAGGTCGAGGGGTAGAGCTATTTCCTTGTCAGACCTTGATCCAACCATATTTTATGAAAGCAACTTCTTTTACTTCACCTCAGGTGGGTGTGGCTATACAATGATCAAGCTTGTTAACCCCTACAGGACCAAGCCCCCCTTTTTAGCAACATAGCGATTTTGGGCATGTACCTTGTGAATGGAGTTTTTCATATTTTTGGCTGAAATTTTAACAAAATGTGGGAACAAGGTTTATCTTTCATATGCACTAAGTTTCATGACATTTGGAATTATGAGTAAAAAGTTATGGCCTAATATGTTGTTTTTTACATTCATCGAGCAGCCTGGGCAGATTTTTAAAAATCAATTTTTTCAAAATAAAAATTTCAAATTGGTTTAGGAGATTTATGTGAATGTAGGAAGCTTTGAATCATTCCATTTTGATCAAATAGATGAAAGTTATGAGGATTTTTTGTTTGCGGGCAGTTATGGATTCTCTACTCTAAGATACTCTTTGAAGTCCTTTATTTTACTCAATTTTCAACATTTTGGAAAAAAAATAAAACCAGAGGATGCAGATTGTTTATTACAACATTATGACCAGGCATTGGGATTGGCATTTTTCATTTCCATAATTAAATTCTTAACAATTTAGTGGTTTGAATCATTCTCTACTTCTTTTTATTCACTAATTTTTTTCCATATGTTATACAATTCCAAATGATTTGAAACTTTTTTGACATGTACTTTACTTAGGTGGAATAAAAAATTTAGAGAAGCACCACCCACATGGCCTTTTTTCTTTAGGAAATTCACCTTCTGAAGGGTAGCTGCTTGATTTTTCACAAGACTTTTTTGAATATGCAAACCATTCTATCTTCCAATCCACTCGGCGGAAACTTTGATTTTTGTTTATACATCTCCTAAAACTATTCTTCTACAAGATCCTACGGTCACATGTGCATAAAAACGTTTTTTTTTTTCAAATTTGGTTGATGCTCTAAAAATGACAATTTTGGAGAGTTTTTGGTGAAAACTTTGCATGGTCCTTTAGGGGATAAAGTCACAGTTTATGGTAGTTTTCTTCTCTTTTTTTTCCCTTCCTTTGAAGCTAGCTAAGATTTAGATCTTTTTTGTTTGCATTTTGGAAAGATTATTGTATTTGGAAGCTAAAAATTGTTGAAAAAATTGCTTTGTGTGAGAATTTTTTGAAGCTAAATTTTCAATATGTGTTCCCCAATTCAAATTGTTATGAATTTTTTTGGACATATGGTCAACTCTATCACAAGCATTAACCTAAAAAATTGCAAGCTAAAAAGTGAAAATAGCAGTCAAAAAGCCTCCCCAAATTAGAGTTGCCCAAAATTAAAATGCCCAAAAAAAAACTAAATTTTACTTCAAACCCTATAATCTCACAATCCATGCGGCAAATCTCTTTCACCTTTTTACTATAGCATAATGAAATAGTTTACTAAATCCTACAGTAAATTGCACCAAAATTTCATTTCAAATTCTTTCTATACCTTTGCTAGACAAAACATGGTAAAAAAACTCTAGAAGTTAATCATGATAAATTGATGATGTTTGTATTTGATAAATTAGATAGGTTTTATTAGTAGTGTATTTGTTTTTGTTTGAAGTTTTAATCATATTTTATTAATTTGTTGTTTTCAATGAAATTTCATTCTATATGTGGTTTTTTCTGAAATTTCTTATTTTGATACTTTAGTTTTTTTACAATCCATCTATACCAAAAGCATGTCCATTTTTTTTTGAAGAGATATTGCTTTGACATCCTTGCAAATGTACAAGGCAATTAAAATTTCAACATTTCAACATTTCACGTGAAGGTTGGACCCACTCTTCAAAACATAACACTAGCAAGAATGGACGGGCAAGCAATAAGCAAATGCCATTGCTCAAGATCTCGTCCCCTTGTTGAGATCTCGTCCCCTTGTCAAGATCTCGTCCCCTTGTCGAGATCTCGTCCCCTTGTCGAGATCTCGTCCTCTAACACAAGCTCATTAGGTCTGCCATGTGGCTGACTATGTCACATCCTTCAGCATTGCCATACTTATCAAACGTGAGGGGTGTTTGATGGCAAAGTGTACGTAAATGTTGCTTGTACAAAATCCTTTGAATTTTTGGTTCTCTCATATTTGTGAATGTAACCAAAAATTATGGAGTGGTGTCAAATTGCGCAACGTTCTTCTTGTCAGTAAAAAGGACAGGTGGTAGTATTTTCTTCAAGTAAAACTTACACAAGTAGAGGGCCTCACACATGGACAATCTCATGTTTGCACAGCTAGTTAGTCACTCTTTGTTCTTGTTCCCAATGGTTTAACCATTGAATGCTTGAGTCATTTTTTGAGCTTTTAGAAACTTTTTCTAAATTGAACAAAAAGCCAACATTTTGATAATTTGTATCATTTATAAAAAAATTGTAACCGTACAAATTTAAATTAGATATGTTCTAGTTCACATAGGATAGGCAAACACAACAATATCACTTATAAATTGAAAGATTATAATGTTTAATCATGAGGGTGTTAAAACTACAAAAACAACTTGAAGTCTTTCAATCCTCTTTTCACATTTTGAATTTATAAAATTGGTCACCAAAAAAATATAAGGTTAAAGGACAAAACATATATAACTCCAATCACTTTACGGCTTTTCAAAATCTCTTATACTGTTTTTAAAAATGCATTTTTGGTGTAATTTTTTCTCCAAGATCTAGTGTATTTGAGGCTTATTTCCAAGAGCTCTCAACCCCAGAGCAAATATGAAGAGATACCTTAGAGATGTACTAGATGAAGTATTGGTGAAGGTAACACTTTTAGTTTCTAAATCCATTAACATCATATATTGCAACTTGTTAAACCAACCTCAGTTCATTTTCAATGAGTTGAGATAGTTCTTGACCTTCATTTGAAAAATAGATAATTCTAGATTCAAATCTTGGCATGGATTCTTAAAATTTATTAAACATAGCACCCTAAATTAGTAAAAAAAAACTTACCCAAAACTATCTTTTTCTATACAAGAAACAAGGATATTAACTAACTTGGCATTGATTTTGGTTTTAAAAAGTGATAAATTTGATATCTAATAGAATAAAAATCAAGAGGACTAGAAAAAAACAAGTCCACTTGGACAAATAGGAGCAACTACCTAATATATCCCGAAAACCTCCCCTAACCCACTTCTTCTTTAACCCCTAAATCCTTGGGGCCTTTTTTTTGTCAAAAGACACTCAAAACTGCCATTTCTATTGCAAAGAGTAAAAGAATTTGAAAATTGGTCTTTTTGCATATCCATCCGTAGGATCTTGTACTAGACTAGTATAAGAATGTGGAAACAAAAAATCAAAAACTTTAACCACACAAATTGCAAGATATTTGCATTCAAAGTGTAAAAAATAGACTTTTTTGTACTTTGCATGACTAGACTATCTAACTTTGAACTTTTTTAACTTAAAGTTTTTGTACCACAAAGTTTTGAGGTTTATTTTTTTATGGTGGGAAATTGAGTTGAGAATCTTTGGAAAAATATTAAAAAAAAAAAACTTAATTTTCATTCTTTAAAAAAAAAACATTAGGTAGAAGAAGGTATGAGATTGAACAAAAGCTTAAATTGTTAATAACCTTGCAATGGAATTGAAACTCAATAATCCCAATAGTGAGATTGTTCTAGCAAGCAAACTTCACCCTCTCCAACAATTTTTTTTTGAAAAAATGTTAAATTTGCATTCAAAAATGAAGTTTATAAGTTATTTTTTCAAGAAGATGCTTGAACTGCCCATAAAACAAGATTGTCCATAACCTTCTCATAACTAGTCCAAATGGAATGAATCAAAGCTTCATATGTAGAAAAAACTATAACTTGTAAGAAAAAAAACAAAAATAAAAAAAATTCAAGTTTTTGTAAAATTTTTTTGCTGCCCAATTTGCATAATTTTTTGCTTATCAAGGCATAACTTTTGCTTTTGGGCATTGATTGGAATAAAAATTATATTCCCCAAAAGCTAATGTGCTTTTGTATTTTCAAAAAAGTTTCAAAAAATCAAGACAAAAATTGAGGCTGTAGGTACTTGCCCAAAGTCCCATCTGTCCTCCAAGGGGACAAACAGGGATTTAGGGGTTAATAGTATATTTCTAAAGCATTATATACAAGCATCAATAGGATCATATATGAATCAGCCTTTATATATAAATAACACATATTAATGGCAGTCATTTTCTTTATCCTTGTAACATTTATAAGAATTGCAACAAAAAACATCTAGAATCTTGCTTATTTATTTAGAATAACCCAACCATTTCTATATGAAATTAGATTCTAATTTTCATAAGACTCTTTGAGTGTTCAAAGGTTTAATGTGTTTTGTATTCTTTTACAAATTTTTAATATTGTTTGAAAGATGTGGAATCCAAACCATTTTATACATAAATTTAACAAAAGATAAAATTAAAAGTTTATGAAAGACTTTTTGGAAGATTTTTTTTATTTTTATACAATATGCACAACATGACCTTGAATATGATATTGACCACAATATTGAGATGTTGAAGACTTTTACTACAACAAACTAGTCTAGTAGAGTTAATGATAGGTTTAACCTCACCACAAAGGATTGAAGTGACTAGATGCAATGTATCTATCACGTGGCATTTCCTAAGGGGCTTGCATTTTTTTAACCCCTAAAGGACCATTGTCCATTTGGGGGACAAATGGGATTTTGGGCATGTACCTTTGGCTAAACTACTTTGCGTAATTTTTTGAAACTTTTATTGAAGGTCAGGAATTCAAAAATCTACTTAGGAATGTAATTTTTTCTTCACTCCAACATTTATTGAAGAAGTTATGCATGAAAATCTGGAAAATGCTGCTCCATGGGCAGCCAAATACTTCTTTAAAATTTTCATTTTTTCAAATAAAATTTTGAAATAGGTTCTTTAGACTTGTATAGACATGGGGAGCTTTGAATCATTCAATTTTGATTGATGAGATGAAAGCTATGAGGAGTTTTTGTTTGCGGGGGAGTTCTAGATTCTCTACTCTAAAATAAACTTTGAAGTCCTTTATTTTACTCAATTTTCATTATTTTGGAATAAAAACAAAACTCAAGGATGTAGATTGTTTATCACAACATTATAACAGTTGGGATTTTTGTTTTTCATTTTCATAATTAAATTCTTAACAATTTAGTGTTTTGACTCATTCTTTACTTTTTTTTGCTTACTATTTTTTTCCCATGTGTTGTATAGTTCCAATTGATTTGAAAATTCTCCCACACATACCTAACTTGGTATTTGACATGGGAAAAAAAAACCTCAACTTTGTGTAGAGAAATTTTTTTGCTCTAAGAGTGGTCAAAGCCTTCTGTAATTTTTGGGCAGCAGCAAAAAAAACTTTTTTCTGCAATTCAAATGTAAATATCTCACTCATTTTTGTGTAGATTGAGCTAATTTTTTTTACCACATGTATCTCATGTAGTCTACTATAAGATATTATGGTTGAATTCTTGAAAAAAACATTTTTTCTTACCGTTGTACTTGCTTCCCCAAAAGTGGCAGTTTTCAATGTTTTTCACAGAAAAAATGGCTTGATCCTTTAGGAATTAAAGTTGCAAGATTGTTTTCAAGCAAGTATAGGTTTAATATAGGTCCTACATTTGTCTCCTTGTCTTTGGTAGTCAACACCTAACATCAAAACACCATATTGGTTAAATTGGGCAAAATGATACGTTTTGGGACTTTTGAATTTTGCATTTGTGAACAAATTCTAGCAAATTATAGTGAGTTTTATGGTAGTTCTTCAAGATCCTACCTTACTTACATAAGATCTTGAAGAAATCATCACAAGTTCCACTCCAAATCACCAAAATATTCTCCAAAATGCAAAATATAAAAGTCCCAAATTGTATCATTTTTCCCACTTTAACAAATATGATGTTTCAAATGCAATACCAAGTTGAAAAAAGTGCTTAGTGACAATAAAGAGGCAAATTAGTCATTGAAGTGACTAACTAAAAAAAGAATGAAATGCAAGGATAATAAGAGATTTTTAGTTTTATTTCAAAATAATCTTTTTTCTACTTGAAATTTACATTTTTTCATGAATATAGTTTTCTTTTTATGTCTTTTCATTTACAATCCTATTATTATTATAAAGACATGTTTTTACCAAATTTTGAGCTAGTGTCCAATATGAGTTGTATTTGACACTCATTGCATTATCAATTACTTTACCAAATGTAGATTTGGAGATTTATTGTAATTCTTTTTCAAGACCAATAGTGTTTTGAATGCTTCAAAGCCAAACATTTTTGAACCAACGCTATCTATCTATATGTATAACAGAATATGATTTACCCATTAGGTGATCCTTTTACAGCAATCCTTTTACTTATTACTACTTGGTAATTGTCACATTGGAGAGGAAAAGGCATCCAAAGAGGGGGTGAGATGTCACAAAGGGAGGGGAAAAAGCATTTGGATGGTGAAAAGTCATTGGAATTGTGAATGGTCACTGGAATAAATTACCAAAGTTATTGGAATTTTTTGAATTTAGTATTTTAAGGTATTATAAACTTGAGGCTTTCTATACCTCTACATTTCTCAAAATTTGAAATTAATGAAGGAGAAAAAATAAAAGGTAGGGAAAGACATAGGTTGTGCGCACATTCATTTTTTTAAATTGCATTCATGCACTCCGTCGGAACGACGGGTCTCATTATTATGTGGTAATAACAATATGCTAAATTCAATTTCCTCAAATGGAGATGTTCTACGTGTATATTTCCTTTGTACCTAAAGGTTCTACAATACAAATTTGTTCTTCTATGGTAATTGATTAGGCCCTCTTTCACATTTCTATATATCAATGGTAAAGCTATGAGATCCATGAGCAAGTAAAAACTAAACAAGGAAAAGACAATTCTTCCTAAAAGATATAAAGTAAGGATTTGAATTACTATTTAAGATACACAAGTTATTATAATTTGACAAGCTCATGTTTTATTTGAGATTGGATATTTGAAATCCTAGGATACATCTAAGGTGTTACACAAACACCTCATCAACTCCAAGGAGTATTGAGAAGAATGGCAGAATGGTGCTTATAAGGCAAAAATGTCTCAAAAGTGTAAGAATCAGTACAAAATAATAACTCAAACGTAAAATGCTTCTCAATTGTTTGTGCGTAAGAGTTGAATGAATAGTTTATTCAAGAGAATGAAGAAATCACAATGTATGTGAAAGCACATTAGAGGTGTATCTATATAGGCAAAAACAAATGTAAAATTGTAGAAACACTTTACAAGTATTGAAAATAATGTTAAGTGGTTTTAGATTTAACCCTTTAAGGTCCACTCATCCAAAAAGTGGATGTGCCTTGGTCAATTCTAATAGTAACTTTTAAAATATCAATTTTTGGTATGTGGTTCAAATTAAGAAAATGAAACTTGACAAGTTTTCTTTGTATTCCACTTAAATTATTTGAAAAATGTCAAAATTTGAAAAAGTTATTGTCATTGAAAGCTCCAAGTGTTAGAACTCAAATAACAAAATATAGTGTGTTTTGCATTCATATTTTCTACTCTCCAAATGCATTTTAAATGTAAACTACAAAACTATGTTTCTCATTCTACCATTCATTTATGGTAGAAATTACAAATTTTTAATATATATTCTAATTGGTATGATTTTATTTCCACATTTAGCTTTAAAAAATCACAATAATTCAAACTTTCCATCAAATTGATTAAAAAAATTAACATAAATAGCAAATGAATGTGTCTTCTAGCAAAAACTACCAAAACTTTATACTTTAATTTAATATGAGGAGAAACTTAGTTTGATAGTCAAATTTGACTTTAAATTCTTTGTTGATGCTGTTTTAGGTGTAAAAAAAATTACCAATTGAAAATTTTTCACACTAATCTATAATGCTGCTTGTACCTCTTGAAAAGAATTTGAGTAATTTAGTTGTTTTTTGCTATTTTAACTTATTTATGTTTGATTTTTGATAAAAAATGATAACAATTACAATTTTTCATGAGACAAATTGAAATTTCTTACGGTGATAAATCATTCATGTTTTCAAGCAATAAAAATATAAATTTGATGTTTGAACAAAATATAACCCCTAAGGGACTAGGCCTTTATCCATGTGAAAAACACTGAAAACTGCCACTTTTGGGGATGAAAAGAATGGTCATTTTTTTTTTTTTTTTTTGAAATCTAACCATAAGATCTTGCTCTAGACATTATGAGGTACTTGGGGAAAAAAATGAACTTATTCCAAATGAAAAGGAGTGAGATATTTACATGTGAAGTGAAGAAAAAATATATTTTTCAAACTGCCCAAAAATTTCAGAAGGCTTTGACCACTCCTATATCAAAAAAATTTCTCTACACAAAGTTGAGGTTTTTTTTTCCCATGTCAAATACCAAGTTAGGTATGTGTGGGAGAATTTTCAAATCAATTGGAACTATACAACACATGGGAAAAAAATAGTAAGCAAAAAAAAGTAAAGAATGAGTCAAAACACTAAATTGTTAAGAATTTAATTATGAAAATGAAAAACAAAAATCCCAACTGTTATAATGTTGTGATAAACAATCTACATCCTTGAGTTTTGTTTTTATTCCAAAATAATGAAAATTGAGTAAAATAAAGGACTTCAAAGTTTATTTTAGAGTAGAGAATCTAGAACTCCCCCGCAAACAAAAACTCCTCATAGCTTTCATCTCATCAATCAAAATTGAATGATTCAAAGCTCCCCATGTCTATACAAGTCTAAAGAACCTATTTCAAAATTTTATTTGAAAAAATGAAAATTTTAAAGAAGTATTTGGCTGCCCATGGAGCAGCATTTTCCAGATTTTCATGCATAACTTCTTCAATATATGTTGGAGTGAAGAAAAAATTACATTCCTAAATAGATTTTTGAATTCCTGACCTTCAATAAAAGTTTCAAAAAATTACGCAAAGTAGTTTAGCCAAAGGTACATGCCCAAAATCCCATTTGTCCCCCAAACAGACAATGATCCTTTAGAGGTTAAAGGGCAAAATTCAGCTTAGACATAAAGTTTGACCATTTCAAAATGGATCAAGTTGTTTAGAGGTTAAATTGAAGCGTGACTGATAAATAACTAGACTTGAATTAATCATGCTCCTTAAGAAGAGTGAAATCAGGGCACAAATTGGCCAATGAATGCCACATTAAGTTGTCATCAGATCAAAATCTATGTACTAAGTATCAAAAGTATAATATCTACTATTGGCCTTTTTTCCTATTTGGAAAATAAGCATTTTTTGCAAATAAAATATAAAAATATGGATGAATATACTTGTAATAGTCAAAGGAAGAACGATTTGAAAAAATAGAATACAAAGAATTCAAACTTTTTCTAAAACTAAGGTAGGAGCACCCATAAGCGTTAGTGTCCCCATAACTGTCACTCTTGAAATCTTGGAAAATCTATGGAAGTGAATAGATGTAATAACAAGAATGTACAACATGTAAACATGAATTCTTAAAAATAGTTATGGGTGCAATGGCAGTTTGCTCTTTAAAAATTCATGACTTATTCTCATAATATCCAAATAATACATTTGAAAGTGCAATTTTTTTTTTTTTGTTGTTCCTAGGATTCTATAATTTGCTAGTTGTTTACTAATAGTCATCATGTTCAAAACCCTTGGTTTGATGTTGATGGGTGCTCCTACCTTATACCATGTCAAAAACTTTGCTGCCAAAAGCTTACTAATAAACCATTTGCAGTATTGGTGTCCAACTTTGTGTAGATTTTAATTTGTAACACATCCCCTAAAATATGACAAAAATTCATGAAAATTTATGAATTGGAGTCTGAGGTTGGCTAGTACTTTCATACAAAAAAAAGAGGTTGTGACAAACAATTCTTTTCGAGAAAGGTACTACTTTATCCCACAAAACAAAGTCGAATTGAGTATAAAAAATCAATATGTGATGGTTCAAAGCAATCAACATTAAGTTGAAGATATTCCATTTTTGACTTTGTGAATGTGTGATTACTAAATGAAAAACAATTCTGTTGTACTTTTGTAGCTCTAACGTATTTTTTGAATATAAATAGTGTGCAAAATACCATATTCTTTTGAAAAGCTATTTGCTTGTCATTGCCAAACTTTGCATAAGTCAATCATAACCTCAATTCATGCATAAGTCAATCATAACCTCAATTCATGCCAACCTCTTCAAGAAAATTTGGTTATGGGCTAGTTTTTTATGGGTTGAATCCAATGTAAGCCTACTTTATACCTTGTGTTCTCTTTGAAGGTGCTGAAATAACACCATATTTGTTAAATTAGGAAAAACAATACATTTTGGGACTTATGAAGGTTTTAGGTGATCAGCTAAAACCAAGCTCGCAGCATTTTTTTTGGGTACACGTGCCCTCACTTGAGAGGAGGAATTTGAGAGGGAAAAAATCTTAATGACTTAAACTGAATCTTATACCTAGGTGATTGCAAGAAACATTTGTATTATTTTTTGTCCCTTTCACCTCGTGCAGGTGCTTTTTGGCTTGTAGCTTTTGCTCAAAAAGTTCTTTTGAGCTGAAATTTTGGAAGAAGGTACATGTCATAGTTACAAACCTTCCATAATTTTTGCGGTTTTCTTAAAATTATTTTACTATTTTTGAACTGCCCCCAAATAGGTGTCTACCTTGGCCATTTTGGGGGGTTTTAGTACTATTTTGGGTCCAAAGACGCTTTTCTAGGGCTATAAATTAGGGGTGTTGTTTATGGAGCATGCTTACATGCATTTGTAGAAGGGTTTTGCAAAATTGTAAATTCCATGGCATCTACATTGTCTCAAAGTGGGCATCCTATCTCCCTTCATTGGCAAAATACAAAGAAATTCCTCAGCAGAGCAATTGTACCATGTGAATGTGTTTAATGGGTTCTCAAATGGCCAATTTTTATTTTGTTATTTTGAATTATTTTACTATTTTCTAAAAAGAAAAAAAGAAATTGGCTTTTTTGTTGGTGATTTTGTTTTGTGCATGACTTTTAGAATAAAATTTCTCTAGGTCTGAATGTTCATGAGTATGCTATTTTAAGTGCTTTACAAATTTTTCATATTTTATTTTATTTTAAAAAAAATTATTCCAAAAGCTCATAGTACTACATAGTACTATCAGTTTTAAGGGAGTTTGAGACAAAATTGTGAAGTGTTTCTTGCAACTACCCACCTTCAAATCTGGTTTAAGGTAACTTTTTGAATTTAAGGTGGAGTACAAAATGGTACCTCTGTTTTTCCCAATTTAACAAATATGGTGCTAAATCATGGTCACAAAAAGCACGTAAACACATAAAATGGAATGGTACCTACAGTCTTTGGTTTGTCACATATGTAGTTAGAGTGAGGAAATATTATTAATACATTTGAGCATGAATGACTGCAAGAAAAAAATGTGTTATATTTTATGATTTTGTAAATAATTGATAGTTCTAATTAAATTAAAGTGAAATTGGATATTGTGGAGATTTTGTAATTATGATTGCATACCAAAATAAAAACAAAAAAAAATATGTTTGAAAATTTGTGCTAAAAAAGAAAAAAGAAAATGCTTATTCTGTAAACTTCTAGGATAGTTCTTCTTTGGATTGCATTGTGAAATGGCTAAAAGTCATCTAGAAAATTGATCTTTCCAAATTCTAACTCTTGAATTGTTTAGAGTGGTTGTTCAACATTATATTGACCCCAAAACTTGCAAGTGTGATACATATTTGAAAACCAATATTTACTACCAGATGAGTTTTTCTTTCAAGTGTCAGTGTGTCACAACGCAAGAAACAATTAATGAGACACCAAATGAAAAACAATCAACTATACATAACACAAAAAATCAAACATTCATTTATTTTTCAAACATGGTTCATTAACACTAATTAGGGAATGTTCACACTTGGTGTTAGGAGAGGTATTAGCAATATGAATGTAGTCTAAAAGTGTGTCCAAATGCATCTAATTTTCCTTTGTTACTACCACTCTTAACACTAAGTATGAACATACCCTTAAAGACTAGCTATCATGGTATAAAAATTATGTGAGACGCTAGCACTTGTATTGTTAAATTTTCCCATTTTATCAGTGTTCTTGCTATTTTGGAACATATAAGACATTAGAAGAAAACATGAGATATACAACTCTAAAAACAAGTCCTTTTTCAGTAGTAAATGACACAAACAACTAGAAAACAACTTCATTACTTGTAGTTGGCTCCCAGTTATTGTGAACGTGTTTGAATTTGGATGTCAAACAGTAATGGCGTTTGTGCAAAATTCATCCTTTTAACATGCATCTGCTTCATCTGTGTCAGTAATTTTTTAGGGGCGAGGCAAGTCCAACAGGTGCCCAAAATTTTTCTACGGGCACTAAATTTTTTTGAGGTGCCCAAATGTGACACTTGGCTGCAACTACTGTACAACTAGAAGTGGTTCTGGATTTTGGCAGGTGTTGGACCTCCATTTGCTGAGATTCTATTTATAAATTTATTTATTGTATTATTATCGCCTGCATGCAAGTCCTTCTCGCTCTTCACGTTTCCAAGACAGATCATGTTCAATTGCACTATAGTTGATTTGGAGTTGTATATGGTAATTGAACCATAGTTGATTTGGAGTTGTATATGGTATACTCTGGTGTTGTTCTTTTCTATTGAAGTTGATAGTACTACTAATTGAGTAGTCTGTCTTCAATGGAGTTGTAGTTGTGATTAAGGTATAAGGAACTATATAGCTGCAATACACAACGCAATTCCTCCTTCATTGCACTTCTTGTGTACCTGGTGGGTGTGACTGTTGTGTCGATGGGTACCTACTCCAAAGTTTCAAAAATTGTAGTTAGTATTGGCAGAGTCAATTGGATTCTTCAATCGTATGACAAAACAAGTAGCCCACAACTGGTGACAACTACAATATGATTGCTTAGTACAAAAAACAACTAGACCATGATTGGAAACAACTGAAATAAAACTATTGAGTAGAATGAGCAATTACATCTTTACAAGAAACTACTACAATACAACCACTAAGTACAATAAACAACTACATTGTAACTAGTGACAATTGTAATATAATTATTGTAAAGAGATTTACCACTATCAAAGTAATGGTGATAACTATGAAAGAATTATTGAAAAGCATAGACAATTCAATCATGAATCACGTGACTCTCATAGAAGGGAGGTGACTCCCAAAGATGCATCGCATGCATTGAAAGCATAAAGAGATTATCGGTGATTACATGTTTCTGGTGTAGATAATCTTACCTGGTGCAATGTCGCAAAAATCCCTTTTGGAGTTGTCGGACAATTCTGAGCTTGAGTCCGCCATCGACATCTTTCCCAGCAATGCAGCGCCCGCCAAATTACGTATGCCTCCTCTTGCAAAACAAAGTGTTCCCTCGCTGAATGTTGCGTGTGAACCAGAGAGGCCCTCTAGAGCTCCAACCCTTGCTGCTACCATGGAGTCTCCTCCGCCGTCAGACACGGCTGTTCTCATCTCCTTCAGAAAACTTGCATCAAAATTAATGGACAAAGATGCGGACCCTAATGCCTTGGTGCTTTTCAATCGTGAGCTTCTTTGTGGAGGTAGTGGTGGAAGTTTTGATTTAGCTGTAACTGCCATTGATGCAACGCGAGCTCTTGTGCCACTTCTTCACCTACAAGTAATGAAGAGCTTGCTACTTTCAGCAATGGATTTGACATGCTAAACCCTAACTCTAGGGAAGGTGCGGTGGGTGTACCAAAATGAGGAGATTGTGTTTTGGAGTCCAACCTTATAGTTACTTTTACACGCCTCTTAATGCAAATCCAAGTGACGGAGGCGGAAAGTTGGTTTTAGGTTTAGGATTTCCCAAGACACATTTCTTCTAGAAGTTTGTGTGGTTAATTTTTTGCGGTAAAGTTTGGTGTTCTCTTGTCTCCAATTGAATTATCCGTAGAAAATAATTTACTAGCTAATGCAAGATATTAGAACGTACTAAATGGTGGCTAGCTCAAGAAATGCTCATTTTATGTAATATGTACTTCTAGTCATTAAATGTATGTGGTTTTTGCTACCATGGTTGATGTCCTCCTTCTACAGGTAGACTTAATCCAAAATCAAATCTTTGTCACTGCAAAATGAGAACGTGGGTGTACATCTTAAATACAACTGCACCTCAACTATGCAATGCCTCTATGAAAAGTTTGAAATTATCTACAAAACCTTCATGAACAACTTGTAAAGAATTACTACACTACTACTTTAGGTGGATGCATTCACACTGAAAGTGAATAGAGAGAAACTGATGATTGTCAAGGCATCACAATGGGCAGCTAAAATAACAAGGTCCTTAAAATTTTCTAGAAATTTGGCCATAGTGCTTTTTGAGTTGTTGTTGAGTAGCAGTAGAGTAATGGTAGCCCACTAGTTGTAAAGAACCTTAACTCCCTTACAACTAGCTGACTCAATTGTCAAAATAATGTCAGAACTGCAGCATAGGGGCATCACGACGGGCAGCTAAAATAACAAGGTCCTTGAAATTTTCTAAAAAACTTGGCCATAGTGCTTTTTGAGTTGTTCTTGAGTAGTATTGGAGTAATGGTAGCCCACTAGTTGTAAAGAACCTCAACTTCCTTACAACTAGCTGGCATAGTTGTCAGAGGAATGTCAAAACTGCAGCATATTCATCCGCTTGTGGATCTAAAATAGGTAACAAAAACCAACTCCAACTATTTGAAACAAACTTCATCTATAACAGAGAATCATACTACTACAGTGCATCTCCGTCAATTCCACCTTTTCTCACAGTCGTTCTGCAGTTGCAGTGTAGTTGTTTTGAACATGGAGTTGTATACCAGTCAGTTAGATTTAACCCCTTTTTCTTCTAGTGAGATAAACAAAAGAGCATTTACAAAGAATATGTTCAAAGTATGAAAATTAGAGAAATAAATTGCCATAAAGATATCCCACTAGGTTTGGTATGGTATTTGGCTACTCTTAATGTTTATTTTAACAAAGCTTATTATTTAGAGCCACCCATGTATGAGACTACAAGAAATTAAGGAAAAAGACTACACTCTATAACCATATTACCAAGTGTTTGGAATACTGATTATTCAATAGCAATTAGGATGTTCTTAAACTAAGGTTATCAAAATATGGAATACAGATACAATTGCCAATCATTGTAATCAAGAAAAACATCAAGGAAAATTTAGATGAAAAGGTAGAGATTAATTGTTGGATAATTGAAGAGTTTTATGCTAAAACACAAAATAAAAAACTTTGGCTCAAATGACAAGAAACGTGTTATTGCAATTTTTTTCATTAACCCCAAACGGCCCAAAAGTCCTTTGTAGTCGTATGTACAGAAGTATTTGAGTTACTTTAAGGGTTTTTCAAAAAAATTATGCACCCGCCATCATACAACCCTTCAATATGTATGGTTGTAACACTTAATTTCCAACTAATTTAAATTTTTGGATATTGGTTGCGACCATATTTGATACCGTAGCTCCAGGGCTCTTCAAGGTTAAGCCAGGGTTAAGCAAACCAACAATAGATTTAAAATGACAGCACACTTGTCAGTAAATCGAACTCGTTACGTATTGAAAGTAATACTCCGTACAAGGTCTAATTAAAATGGTGGATTTGCAAAAAAAAAAAACACTTGTTCACACATAGATGTGCATAATGATACAAAATTAATGGTTGCTTCACAATTGATGTTTATCATGCTTTCCTTCACCAATAATGTCCATGCTTTTGGTGTTTATTTATGCTTTTGCATACAACCATATATATGGACAGGGATTTTATAATAAATGCTTATATTATATTTCTTTAAATGATATTCAACAAACAACAATTAAGTCATTTTCTGCTTTGTTTCTTCTAATTAAAATAACAAAAAAGCCTAGAACAACGATATTGGAATGACGTAACCTATGAATGAAATACCAATTGTACAACGAAACTTATAGTGTTCTTTGATTAAGAAAATATAGTGTATATAACACCCTGAATTTCATTTTATAATTAACATCTTGTTTACGTTGGAAACCTAAGTGATTTCATTTTGTGTTCCCTTTTCTTCTATCGTTTGTAAAAATTGCAAGTTTATATACTTTTGATAAAGTAAAGGAATAATGAAGATAAAAAGCAACTCACAATTAAAAACATACAAGTAGAACATCACCAAATAGACAAATGACAACTAGAACGTCATTTTTCTCAAATAAACAACACAATAAATGTCACTGAAAGCTATGGTCTCTAATTCTTGAAATGTCATTCTACTCCACTTTCCTACCATTGATCATGGTCCATGCCTCCATGGATGTCTAAATTGATTGGCATAGCAAGACATCAAAAATGAAAATGACACATTTGACTTCTACAAATGTAATCCTACAACATATACATTTGTGATAATTGACAACATCACATTTAAATGCTATATTTAACACAATATTTGTTAATTTGGGAAAAACAATTTTCAAAACAAATTTTGGAGTAAGGTAGGTGCACCCATAAGCGTGGAAATAAGGATTTTGGAGTAGGCAAAACAATTGACTAACTTTGAAAAAAATATTGTAAGTTAGGAAATGGAAACCAAAAATATTGGCATCAATTTCAAGGTTCCAAGTGCAAGCATTTGTTCACAAAGAATTTTCAAAGTCCAAAATCACTGAAATTATAGGAACCGTGTGTAAGAGATGCTAATCATAAGACTTGTTGGTTCTTAAATAGTGAGATGGGTACTCAAAACCTCATGCTAGTTACCCACAACCATCACTTCATCACCCATAACCATCACTAAATCACCCACAACCATTTGTTTTTTTATTGATTAGCCCTGCCATTGTTAGGTGACGAGCATGGGGATGCAACGCTTATGGATATTGCTACCTTACTAAATTTTGCATTTATGAGAACATTCAGTTATTTAAAGTGAGTTTTTGGATAATTCCCTTTGTAAGGTCTTGAAGAAAATATTATAAAATTCACTTTAAATCACCTAAAAACTCTTAAAAGCGAAAACTTTAGAAGGCACATAATCAACTGTTTTTCCCCAAATTAACAAATATCACACTGTTTGGTTTTAAGCTAGTTGAATTCAACTGACTATGCATACAACATGTTCGGTCACTCATATGCACAAATTCTCATTGTTTTGCCGAAAAGTACTTTTCATGCAAACACGCATTTCCATATATTGGAATGCACTTAACACTGCAATTTGCGACCAACTTTTCTTAAACTTGCAAAAACAATACTCATAACCTTTTCAACTTCCATGTGATATTTTTATATTTTTATATACGCCTTGATATATAATTCTACATCAAGGGTTCCAATTTTCAACCACATAAATGCAACACATTTATCTATCTAATGGCATTTCTTAAGAATTAAGGCGCATACAATCATTGAAAGATGGAGGTTTACATCTATATCAAACACTATATCCATAAAAATGTTATAAACAAATGCAACGTCTTTGAAAGACTAGTAAGTCTAAGCTGTAAAGTGCAAACGACAACTCTAAATGTTTACCTGCATACCTTTTCATTATTTATTTCAATCAATAACTTTAACAATGACATGTATTTTCATTGATTTTGCATTTGTCACAAAATAGTGATTTGAACTTTTTCAAATTTTCAAAACGTCACTAATGACATCTTCATGTGACACCTGATGTAATCATGAATATGCAAGTTACCTTATCTTAGAAAGTTACCTCATGACTTATTACTCGGCCACTTATGGGCACATAAAATTCTCTACATTGAATATTACATCTAGGTTGCCTTACCATGGTAATTTACTACATGACTCATCACTTGCCCACTTGGAGAGTTGTAGGAGCATGCAACTCTCTAGATACTTGGATTTCATGTATTTTATGACTTAGACACCACTAGTTTGTTTTTTTGGAATTTCATTATTGTTGTTAAGGCTTTTATCAGTTTATGACTTGCATGGTTGTCTTCCCCAACATGGTGACAATTCAACAAACTTGATGTCACAAATAAACAAGAGACCCTTCATCCGTCTAGTAAAGTGAATTTTAAGGTTGGCTTTTAAATAAAGCACTTTTTATTTTTGATCTTGACATACTAATATTTCATTTTATTGAAGTATCTCAATTCAATACACACTTATTAGATTCTACATTTTGGGTCATATTTAAAGTAGATTTTCAAATTATCTCAATTGTTAAATAGGGCCTTATTAGACAAGAATATTACTCATATTTGACATTTGTCATGCGTGACATTAGAAGTCAGACAAACAACACAACGACTAAACTCCAAAATTTGTCCAACAAGACAACGTTGTTTATGACTTATTTCTTGCAGTAAATTTTGATGAAAGTTACTATACCAACAATAAATATTTATACAGTGCAGAATGCTGAGAATTTAGTGTGGGGCCTAAATGCAATATTCATGGTAGATGTTAGGAATTTAGGATTTCACATCTTACAACTTAGATGCAGGCATGCAGCTAGTAATTTTTTGGAATTTCGTGATTGTTGTCAGGTGGCTCAGGCCTGAGGCCCGTTAAATTTGTTTATTGTAGTGATGATTGATAAAATTTACTATCAATAGGTATTTCTGTAGTGTAAAATTTCAAGAAATTAGTGTGGGTAACCTAAACGCAGTAAAAAGAGCATGTCCATAATGACTATAAGCTTTGTTCACAATAGTTGTAAATGAGCTATTGTGGAACAATTTTTTTACAATTATTGTATGTTTCTAGTAGTCCTTTTAATTTAAACAGAACATCTAGTAATTCTTGTTCTTGGAAGAAAGCAAAGTAAACCCAACTTCACCAAGCCTTCACCTTCTTCTAGAGTTCTACCACAAAAAGAGTAGTTTGCCACACCAAAAAATTCACGAAAACTTTCGAAGTAAAAAGAGAGTTTGTGTCGTGGTGAGCGGGATTGTCGCCGCATTACCATGGCAAGGGAAGGCACCTCAAGAATCTTCGGAGACCATTATCAGGGCCAACGTGACTTACAAGACTACCAAGACCGGGACTTGGACTTAGCTCCGGAAAAGACTCGAGTTGAATTAAATGGGTAAGGTGGGTGCTGGGGAGTATATCAGGCACCTCTTCTCGTCTCTCCCACACCCTCGCCTCATTTCTGTTCTACTCCCCTTGCATGCTTGCTTGGGTGGTCTCGGCCGTGTCTCTACTGTGATGCTTGCAGCCTGCCTGCTGGTGGAGGGGTACATTCCCTCTTTTCTCTCCACATTCTTTTTCTTTTGGTTTCTGTTTCAATTCCCCATGTATGCTTGATTTGCTTAACGCTGTATAAGTTGTTACTTTGTTTGCTTAATACAGTATTTGCAGCATTCTTTATTTGCTTAATTACTACTAACAGTGTTTGCAGTGTTCTTTGTTTGCTTAATTACAGTGTTTGCAGTATTCTTTGTTTGCTGACTTATAGTGTTTGCCGTATTCTGTTGTTTGCATGGTTACGTTGTTTGTATAGTTGCAGTGTTTGTTTCGTTTCTAATTCAGTTAGCGGGTGTGTGTATGTTTCAGACTATGAGAATTGGTTGTTTGGGGTTTGTTGTTTTCCAGGAAGTGGTGGCGCTTGTGTGAAGGGAAGAGCACAGCAATTGGTATACTAGCTAGCTTAAGTTCGATTCTTGTGCTTTCGATCGGGTACTTTCTACCGGAGTGTTTTGTAAAGACTCTTTTTCGTAAAAGAAGTGCTTAACAGTCTTCTGTGCTTCTGTGCTTGATCTAACGTTTGTCTTGCTCTTTTCCATTTTTTTTCACTTTCGGCGTGGATTAAGGTGATGTATAGTTTCTAATCAAAGAAACTGATGCTTAGAAGTCTTAGCTGTGCTGTAGCAGTTGGCTTTTCTGTCTGAAAAGTTGTATTAGCTTGCTTCATAGTAATGAATCAACCGACCCTAAGTTAGCACAAGTTTTACTTGTTCTTTTCATTAAACTCATCTTTTTGCAACCAGCAACCTGTTCTCATTACCTACGAACAATCTTTTCTGTAGAATTCCTGAAAGTCCACATCAGATGTTTCTTGCTGTAAACACCGGCTTGTATACTGCTATGTCTTCCAGTACTATCGACAAATTGTTACTTCTCTTACTTGTAGCTTATCTTTCCGAAGATTGCGTCCATGTAATCTAGATACAAAAGATGTTGTTAAGCATTATTTTCCTCTATGTAGATACTTGTTCTTCAGGAGTTCAACCGAAAGTCCAACATATGTTTTCTAATGCCGAGTTCCTTGGCTTAAAGCAACCATCTGCCTGACAAGGCCTACACTGCAGCCGAACATCTCTCTTTCCTTAATGCTCTTTTAGTTGAATCACTCACTGTTAGAATGCCTGTTACTCGGATGTGATGCAGACTATACTAGAACACTACCCTGGCTGAGTAAGTTGGTTACTACAGGCTGATACCAGTAATATATATTGCTATGAGCAAGAATACTCACGACAGATTTGTTTGTTTGTGTTGTTCTTTTTCCAGTGCCTAGTGAAATCTGGTCGGTATCCATGGCTATCAACCAATTGCTCCTCGTGCTTGGCTTGCTGGTATCAACCGGGAGCCTGGCACATGCTCGACGTTCCATGGGAATGAACGATGGAAGCAGTGGTGCTTACCGAGGCCGAGACATTGCGTACCCGGCTAAGATTTATGGAAGCACTGAGCCATACTACAGAAGCGCAGGATCTAACAACCAGTATGCTGCAAACTCGGAGCAGTTCATCGAAGGTGGTGAGTATGACTACCGGTATGCTGCAAACTCAGAGCAACTCTACCGAGGCCAGGACGAGAAGGTCTACCGGGGCCGGGATGAGCAAGTTTACGGAAGCCGGGATTATGACTACTCCGTAAGGTCGGGAAGGAGGAACCCTGGTTACCCAGACTGGGATGTGGCTGAGAGGTGATCATCACTTTACTTGAACTACCCGCCTTGCTTGTTTCTCATTCTCTGCTCTTTCATTGTTTCATTTTCTTTTCATTAGTCCTTATTCTTTACATGATATTTTCTCTCTCTTCTTCTGTTCAGTCTCCATTTTTGTTTCTTCTTTCTTGCTCTATGTTTATGATGTGTTCATTAATTTGGTCCTTTTTCAGGTTTCTACTTTAATTGTAAAGTTTTTAATCATATTTTTATAGCATGGCTATTTTTTTAAGTTGTTGAACACCTTAAAATTTAGTCTACTAATTTTTATTTTCTTAATTTTTTTTAATTTTGTTTTTCTTTTATTTATCTTTTTTTTTTGGATTTTTAATGTTTAATTTTTAGTTAATAATTTTTAAATTTAAAGTCAAAAATGTTATCATGTTATATTTTTCATTTTTTCATTTTTTTCATTTCATGCTGAGATTGTAAGGCAGAGTATCTTATGAGAGTTTTTTTTATAATCGTACAACCGATTACACGTAAATGCACATGACTAATTGGAGTGTGAATGGTTTTACCAGATTTTATTTCAACCAAGAGAGCAACTACGAATCTCACAAGTCTCACGACGAACCCCCACCAAGTTCTGATAGCCCACCAAGTTCCGATACCACTCCTCCCCCGCCCCCCACGGATCCTAATGCCGGAGGGAGCCCACCTGGTGCCGGGACAGCAGGCAACCCCATCGACGATTGCTGGAGGCACGACCCCAACTGGTCCACCAATCGCCAAGCTCTAGCAAATTGTGCCATCGGATTCGGGAAGAACGCCATCGGAGGAGCCCAAGGACCGATCTACGTCGTCACCGACAACACCGACGACGACCTTGTGAACCCCCGGGAAGGAACTCTGCGCTTCGCCGTCCTTCAAGATGTAAGCATTATCTCTCTCATTCCACCGACACAAAGTCTAAACAACTTTTACTCCAAACATCCTCACATTTTATAAACTATGTAGTTTCAAGAAAGTTGATTGAAGTAGTGTCGGAATGTAATCTGCCTGAGAATTTACTAGCTTTTTGCGCACATTCATGAACATGGTACTGCAAAACGTCCCATTTGCATGAATGTCCATAATCCTGCATAAGTGTGCATAGTTCCCCCATAATTATATTTAGAATGGTGTATTTCATAGCAAATAAGCAAAGACCTTCTCGAGCGATTAAAACTCTAAAAACCTGGACAATCAGGTATTGGTTTGAGAAAATCTACCGAAACTGCTCCTGTTTCTGATGTTGTAACGAATCTGAGTGCACATGTCTAAATAAAATCAAGAGCTCCAATTTCTGATGTTGTAATGCATCTGACTCATCTGAGTGCACGTGTTTAAACACAATCAAGAGCTGTAATTAATCCGAGTTGCGTGAATTCAACTGGCATGCATTGGATATGTGCTGCCACTAATTGATCCCAAACGTGACTTTCAGAAGCAACTCAAGTGACTAAAACAGTGTTATATGTTTAAAAACCTAAATATTCAGCATTAGATAACTTTTAGCTATACAAAAGATGCTGTAGAACGTTTTGCTAAACTTCATTGGGTGGCTAAAACGGTCTAGTAGTCTAGTGTGTGCAAAACCCTAAAAGTTCAGCATTTAGTACATAACTTTTATAAGCAAATACATCATATTCGTTAATTTGGGAAAAGGATGGATACCATTTGTACCTCACCTTAATCACATTTAACCTAGTTAATGGACTTTTGTCCAAAAAGAGCGTATTTCTAGAAGATGTATATCTCATTTCATTGGAAAACAATCCACGAATTCTCAATTCAATGAATATGACGTTCCTTGGAAAAAAAGGCCAGAAGTCCCACTTTGTACACGTTTTCTCAAATTTACGAATATGAAGTTGCAATGAAAAATGTTTTTGTTAGAATGTTTTTGTTAAATATATAAGGTGTTTGTGTGCCAGGGACCTTTGTGGATCGGGTTTGCAAGGGACATGACGATCCAGCTGACGAACGAGCTGATCATGACGAGTTTCAAGACCATCGACGGGCGAGGCTTCGACATCCACATCGCCGGAGGAGCTGGATTGACGCTGCAGTTCATCGGCCACGTCATCGTGCATGGCGTCCACATCCACGACCTGCATCCCTCGGATCCTGCGGTCATCCGAAGCAACTCCACGCACTCGGGGCACCGACAGGGCTCGGACGGCGATGCCATCAACATCTTCGGGTCTCATGACGTGTGGGTGGACCACTGTTACTTCGCTCGTGGTACCGACGGACTTGTGGATGCCATCATGGGCTCCACTTTCGTCTCAGTTACTAACAACTTCTTCGAGGAACACGACAAGGTAACAACTGTACCCCCTGTATATGCCACTGTATATCAATATAAACGGTTCTTTCTACACTGAATAGTGCATTTAGGTTGCCTTACCCTGTTAAGCTTACTCATGACTCAACACTTCGCATGCAACTCTCTGGTCAGTTAAATTTCATAGTGGTTTACAACTTGGATGCCCTAATTTGTTTGTGAGGATAAGCTGTAACTTTGTAGTTTGTATTCTTTCGTGACATGGAGTGAACTTTTTTTTTGAAGTTTTCCGCAACTTAGTTGTTGTTGTCAGGCCCTTTAAAGATGATTTATTGCAGTAATTATTGATGGAAAGTACTGCAGCAGGAGTAAATATTTTAAAGTGTAAAATGTCGAAAAATTGGTGTGGGGCAACCTAAGGGCAATATTAAGTATACTGTACATCGATATACACAGTTTTTCGATCAGTGATTTGCAGAAAAATCCGGTACTTCAGGTGGTGTCTCGATGAGTAATTTGCACATATCCTGTACTTCAATCATACTGTGATAGCTAGTAGGTGATTTGATATTTAGAGATATCATGTATTTCGATCATATTGGGATTAATATCCAGTGATTCGATATTTGAGATATCCGGTGCCTCGACTAGTAACTTGCAGATATCCGGTACTTCGATCATACTGTGATGAAGATTCGGTCATTCGATATTTGGACATTTTCGGTATTTCGATCATACTGTGATCGATATTCGGTGATTTGATATTTGGCTGTGATTGCAATTAGCATTTAGTGGTATATGCTGTTGTGAGCTTGCAGTATAAATATTACAGGTTTTGATGTAACTATGTGATTTAATTCTGCAGCTTGGAGCCTTGGACTCCTAGGAGGATCTTTCTTTCTTACTGTAACTGCAAGATATTTGTAATGCTGATTCTAAATTTGTGCAGTATGTTTTATACTGACATCGATAATCTTGTGCTTCCTCAGGTTATGCTTTTTGGTGCCCACCCTTATGATACCATGGACGATGAGATGCAGATCAGTGTGGCTTTTAATCACTTCGGGCCTGGACTGATTGAGCGAGTGCCGAGGTTAGTACTGGTGTCAGGACTATTCCCAGTTCGATATTTTGTTTGATTTTTACTTAATGTACTCTCTCAACGGCGGACGTTCTTTTCTTAATTAACTGTACCAAATTACTGAATACGCAGTAGCCAGGGTTGAACTAATCTAAGATTTCCACAGGTTTGGCAAATGTATTAAGACTTTTAAGGCAGTTACTGTAAGACAGTAAAATTGAGCTAAGTGTTTTGATGTTTTGATTATTTTTCAGGTTGCGTCATGGTCATGCGCATGTGTTCAACAACTATTATGCCAGTTGGGGAGAATACGCCATTGGAGGGAGCGAAAGTCCAACGATTCTCAGCCAAGGAAATGTCTTCAACGCCCCCGACTCTCGTGACAAACAGGTACCCAAATCAACCATCCAAACTGCCTACTCAGAACATACTTCATATTTCATCTCACTCTTCCTCAAATTTTCACTTGATTCGTGTTTGAATCTGTAAGTAATGCAACTTTGCATAAGTAATAGTGAAACTGTAATCCTTTCATATTTAGGACTTGCTATTTCCCAATTCATAGAACGGGGTGATTAATAGATTATATAACTTATATAAATCGATGTCATTACAGTAATCTAAGATCGTAACGTCAATTTTGTTGGGTTTAATTTCAGTCCGCAATCTAGGATTAGTACAGATTTTGGGTTTCCAGAGTTAGGCCAAGCGCCCTGAACCGTGCCAAAGTAACGGCAACCGCCATATTATTGAAACTGACGTTTCATACATTGTCCTCCTGTATTTCCATATTCTAATCCTTCAACAACTAGAGCTTTACATGTTACTTTATAGTTGACTACCTGATGTAATGTATTTTTTCAGGGAGAATTTCATGGATACCCTTCAAAGTTTGCAGTATTTACATAGATACTCTTGCTTTTTCAGAAATTTCACAAATTAATACAATTGTACCAAAATATTTGTTTTGTAATGCATGTTACTTCCTTCTCCCTTTGTGCATACACTACTTCTTTCTTTCTTGTTAGAAGTGTGCACAAAGTAAGAACAGAACTGGCATGCACAACAAAACAAACACCTGAAAATTTTGGTCCAAGGGTATTTGAGAAATTTCTGAAAAAGCAGGGGTATCTATGAAAATACGGGTATCCATGAAATTTTCCCTTTTTTAAAACTGTACATCAGTTGTGGAAGTGTTTATATGACCGAATTTCATGTGCAGGTGACCAAGAGAATCGACGATGGGGATGCATCATACCAGAACTGCAAGGACTGGAACTGGCAATCGGTGGGTGACAAGTTTTTCAACGGAGCTTATTTCGTGGCCGGTGGAGCTGCTCCAGACTCGACCATTTACTCCAAAGCCACCAGCACCAACAAGATTGTCCCCGCCGAGATCGTCCCCGACATCACCAAAGATGCAGGCCCGCTTATGTGCCCGCCCAACGGTGGCCTTTGCTGAGTGGCCTACTTTGGTTCAGTTGATCTGAGCCACAGCCACCGCTTAGTTTGTCTTTGTACAGGTTTTTATTTTCCGACAATAAAATTGAGTACCAAGGACGCTTGGCATGGTTTTGCAGTTTGCACTACCCTTGCTGTTTTGTGTTCTCTGGTCCTTCAAAATCACTCTCTACTAAATGGAAAGAGCTCATATTTCTTAAGTTCTGTCTCAAACTGATCACTGTGAAGCTTATGTTTGTTAGACTTGCTTTTGTCTGTTAAGTTTTTCTCAAAAACGCGTTATTCGTTAAATTGGGAAAAACAGAGGTACCATTTTGTATTCCACCTTAAACCCAAAAGGTCACCTTAAACTAGATTCAAAGGTATCAAATTTAGTCTGAGTCACTGAGGTTTTTTCCCTGCAAATTCCTCCTCTCAGGTGAGGGCATGAGTACCAAAAAATTACTGTGAGCTTGGTTTCAGGTGGTCACCTGAATTCTTCAAAAGTCCCAAAATGTAATAATTTTCAAAAGTCCCAAAATGTAATAAAAGTCCCAAAATGTAATAATTTTCCCAATTTAACAAATAACACGTTCAAACTGCTTGTGAAGCTCATAACGTCATATTCATTAAATTGGGAAAACCAGATTCTCAAGTTGTTCTTCACCTTAGACCCAGTGTTTCTCTTTAAACCATTTAAACACTAGATCCAATAGTATCAGATTAGATTTGGTGTGAGCCATTGAGATTTCATCCCTCGCAAATTCCTCCTCTCAAGTGAGGACACGTGTACAAAAAAAAAAAAAACTGCTGAAACCTAAGGCTCAGTTTAATGTGATCACACCTAGTTTATTCCCAAAATGGGTGTTTCTTCCCAAATTAACGAATATGTCTTTGTTTAATCATTCTCATCTGAAAGTGCAGCTCATGTTTGTTGAATCTTTCGAAACTGAATGTGACTGTGAGAGCTCACATATCTTAACACTTCTCTCAAATGAATGTGAAGCTTTAAATTTGTTTGCTAAATCGTTCTTAACCTGAAATGAAGCTTACGTTTGTTGAACCATTCTAAACTGAATGTAAGAGGTTAACTTAGATTTCTTAAGTTTTTTTTCAAACTGTCTGTGAAGCTCGTGTTTCTTAAATTTGAATTTGTTTGTTTTTCTCACAAACTGCTTGTGAAGCTCATCTTTGTTTAAATCTCATCTGAATGTGCAGCTCATGTTTGTTGAATCTTTCGAAACTGAATGTAAGAGCTCGCTCTCAATTTTTAAGTTTTCTCAAACTGCATGTGAAGCTCATGTTTCTTCAGATTTTCTCAACTTAAAGTTAAGCTTTTGTTTGTTAAACCTTGATAAACTGGATGTGAGAGCTCATGCTTTTTTAATGTAGAATTTGGCAAGATGGCGTATTCAAGTCACTAAATAGTTGAAATTTTGAAAACATCAGATACCCAGTATCGCAGGTTTAGTTTGGTATGGCGGCTATGGCCTAGGTTGTAATTGCGAAACATGTATTCTAACAAGATACTGAGTGCTAACTGTCATGTCTTTTGTTTCAGTGCAAGCTACAGTCAAGTATGCTGTGGCTATAATTTAAATAGGCCCAAATCTGAGATCAATTCTCTTTTACACAGGATAAAACACGATATAATGAATGTCTATTAAAATTATACATGTTCTAAATACTCAAAATAAGTGGCTCCACTCAAACATGTTTGATTCTGCCGTCTAAGCACTTACTATGTAAAGTAACCAGGAACTGATGTTGATATGTTTAATTTAGCCACAAAGGCGGCACATGTTATTATTTGGACAAAGGAATGAATTAATTTCGCTTTTGTTCCTTTCTCTCCACTCTACGCTTGATTTGTTTTTTCATTTCACAAAAATTTCCTTTTGATTGATACGCTTACTAACTACCGCTTAAACAACAAGAACCCTCAAAACGGTTTTCCATTTACATTATGTAAAACGGACGGTTAGAAAAATGTCAAAGCAGTAGGTATGTTTGTTGAAGAAACTCTTGTAGCCCTCGCATTCAAGATTCCAAAAATAATATTCGATAAGGGAATTGGATATATCTTCATTAGGAATGGTTTTGAAACATAAATAGAGTCAAAAACAAAAAAAAGACCCATTTCTCCCTCAAATATTTCTCCATACTAGAGATATATCACTTTGGGTGTTACAATTCAAAAATGGAGGTAAGCATGATTTTTTACTTGAAATTGCTCATAGTTTAAAGGGTATTGTAATTTTAATCTTTTGTTTTCCTATTAACTGTATGCGGTAAGTACATACAATCGTAATTAAATTTGTTAAAAAAACATATTTAAGTTGTTAAATTTGTACTTTTGTGGATCATTACTAAAATGTCACATTTCTAAAAAGTTATGGAAAAGTACAAAATTTTTGGACATGGAGAAATCATATCTTTCAACCTTTACTTAACAAAAGACATCTATGGCTCTTCTATCCAAATCTGCAGTTAATTTCTAATTACATCACAAATTCTTCAAATATATACAAAAATAGTGTTGATTTTTTGCTTTTTTTTTTACAAGGGATAGTTTTGTGAAAATTTGTGTTTTCCTTAATTGCATTTAAGATTCTAAATGATGCATCTAGTTTTAGAATAGTTAAAAATCAAATTTCCAAAAAAAAAATTTTCACAAAAGTTTTTCAATATTTTAGTGTTTATGATATGTTTTTATACATTAAATGTAGTAAAAATTGTGCCAAAAATGGCACACCTCTAGTGTACTCTCACCCACAAAGTCAATTGGATATTTTTTTTTGTATTGCTATACCCTCGACTTTTGTTTTTATTTGTTAAAATATATCCTAAATAAATGGATTCCTATTCAAACTAAAAATACATATATTGAAAACATTGAAATCGAGGAGAATTTTGCCTTGATTTGTGAAAACATCCTATTGGCATGTGACATCTTTTTAAAGCCAACCAAATTTTAAGCTACACCAACAGATTAGGTTCCTTAGATAAGATGTACAATTGTGAACATGAACAATGCCATATTGCCATAGAAGTGACTTTTTAGAAAAACCTTCATCACTTTCATGGACTTTCATGGCGTTGTTACATCATCATTCACAAGCAAGTGAGAACATTGAGCGGAGTGTGAACTTGTGATAGTACTCAACCAAATTTGCAAAAGAATAAGTCACGACATATTCACACTTTTTGTTGTTTTCAGAAACAATATTTTGGGACATGAAAGTATTACACAATTCATTAGAAGAAATCCATGTTTTTATTGACAGATTTTGTTGGACATTCACTTTATTTTATGTTACAATTGACATTAAAAATAACATCTTCATGTTGTATAACTTGTATTTGATGTCAAAGCTCACATCTTAATGTTACATTTGATGTCGTTTTTAACAAAAAAAAAGGGGCGTCTAAAAATATCCATCAAGAAAAACACAGGTTTCATCTAGTGATTGAAAAGACAACTTCAAACACAACATAATTATGAATCCAATTCGAAGCAATTTGAAAGGTGTACAATGCCCTCAAATAAACTTTGTCGCCTTGTGTTTTTCCACTCACAGGCTATGTCATGTTGTGTTTTGGAATTGAGGTCAATTGGGCTTCTTTGATCTTGCATATTTTACATCTCATTCTTGCCCCTAATCCCAACCAAGCATACCAAAATTCAACCTCAAAAAACTAAAATCCAAATTTTGACAAATTGCTTTGTGTCACAAATCATGATTTTACATGGATTTACAAGAAAATTGATTGAAAAACATTGATGACAAATTTTGGAGATTTAATTGCATGGATGTATAGGTAACATCCACACGCACATCCATATGCACATCTTCCATGCTAAAAAAAACTCCTTAAGTAAACAAAATTTGATCTTCATAAGGTTTAGTGTGACATGTGAAATGTCCAAATTTTGTAAAATAGATATTTTTAATTTTTAGTTAGCTTTTCACCAAATAAACACAACAACATGTTCAAAGTTACAAACTCAGTTACAATGTATGAGTAAAATAGCAAACTTTCATTATCATAAGAAAATATCTATTTTACAAAAATTGGACATATCATATGTCACACTAAACCTTATGAAGATCAAATTTTGTTTACTCAAAGAGTTTTTTTTTAGCATGGAAGATGAGCATATGGATGTGCATATGGATGTTCCTTATACATCCATGCAATCAAATCTCCAAAATTTGTCATCAATGTTTTTCAATCAATTTTCTTGTAAATCTATGTAAAATCATGATTTGTGACACAAAGCAATTTGTCAAAATTTGGATTTTAGTTTTTTGAGGTTGAATTTTGGTATGCTTGGTTGGGATTAGGGGCAAGAATGAGATGTAAAATATGCAAGATCAAAGAAGCCCAATTGACCTCAATTCCAAAACATGACATGACATGGCCTGTGAGTGGAAAAATACAGGGCAACAAATTATATTTGAGGGTACTGTACAGTACCCAAAAGAAAGAGTACATAACACCCTTTTAAGGCATCTAAAGAAGTATGCATAACTATGCATAGCAAAGAATGTAACTCACATTTCATTCTCACATTTTTAATATGCAATCCTCATGCAATCTTGATCTAGCATATCAAATTTCAATGACTAAAACTTGAAATCCTATTTTTGGTAAATGGTTTTGTGTCAAAATCATGGTTTTACAAGAAAGTTGACTAATAAATAGTGGTGATGAATTTTTGAGATTTGATTGCATAGATCTATAGGAGACATCCATACGCACATCTTCCTTTCTAACAAACATTTCCAAAAAAAATCAAAATCTCTTCTATAGAGATTTTAATGTCAAAGTGATCATGACCAAATTTAGTGAAATATATATTTCTTCATGGAAATTAGTTTTTGTTATTTGACTCATACATTGTGATTAAGTTTGTACCTTTAAACATGATGATATGTTTTTTTTTGCCAAAAACTAATTTGCATGAAGAAATATGTATTTTACTAAATTTGGTCATGATCACTCTTTGACATTAAAATCTCTACAAAAGGAATTTTGGATTTAATGGAAATGTTTGTTTGAAAGGAAGATGTGCGTATGGATGTCTCCTAAAGATCCATGCAATCAAATCTCAAAATTCATCACCACTATTTATTAATTCTTGTAAAAACCATGATTTTGACACAAATCCATTTACCAAAAATAGGATTTCAGGTTTTAGTAGCTGAAATTTGACATGCTTGATCAAGATCGCATGAGAATTGCATATTAAAAATGTGAGAATGAAATGTCAGTTACATTCTTTGATATGCATAGTTATACATACTTCTTTGGATGCCATAAAAGGGTGTTATGTACTCTTTTCTTTTGGGTACTGCACATAAGGACTTCACATAGAGACCCAACTAGTACAAGACAATGATACCAAGGAGTCTCAAGGAAGCAGTTTAACAAAGGGTAACGTACTGAGGAACTTCTGGCAAAAAGTGTCGCCTTGTTTTCAACAAGTGGTAGTTGAGAGTTTCATTTTCGAAAAACTCTTGAAGTCACTTTGAGACCACTAATCTACCACGACCAATCTACTTTAATTACAAGATGCTCACTTGCGTTCAAACGCTTTCAAGTTATAGGTTTTACAACTCACAGCCGAAAAGGGGTCAATGGATGAAAAGATGTAGTTACTGCGATTTCAACCAGCTGAATTTGTTTATGAATTTGGTGGTTAATCAAGTGAGTATGAAGGAAATAAGAAACGGATCTTTTCTATCCCCCAACTGTATGTAGGTTTTGAAAACACACGTGTCAAAAAGCATACCTAGGTTTTAGGACTAATATTTTCAAACTACCAAAGATAGAAACAAATCTAAACAGTATGAGAAATGATACTCCAAGCAAGACATCAAACAGATAAATAAAACTCAGGGAATCACTTAAGCTCAAGTCAGTAGTAAAAAATGGGTCCTAATCAAGTGGTCCTAATCAATAAGAACATGTCCTAATCAACAAGAACATGTCCTAATTAACAAGAACATGTCGTAATTAGCACTGCTCCAATCAAGATGACCAAATCAACAGAACATTGTTGATTAGGGTCCCGTTTTCTTGTAATGAGTGAACACCAATTTACTAGAATCCATAACAGTTAGTTCACAAGAATGTGGGAATGAGAGTAGCAAAACCGGTCTAAATTGAAATCAGTATAAATTAGAGCACAGCAGGTAGCTAGGATGTCACCACTTAGAGCTGCTTAAGAAACATCTCTTGATAACCACCAGCTAGAGTGAGCAAGTCACTATAATTCAGCAAACGATAGTTTGAGATGAATTCGATAAAAATTTGAACTTGAAACTCAATGCCTACTACATTACCAAATGCTATGTGAGGCTTCCGAACGAGTAACATCTCCAGAACTGTCGTTGCTTTCAAAGAATATTCGATTCTGCATGAGAGGAGACAATCAAAGGAGGAATTTTGCATAAGAACACCCTCACAACTTTTAAGGACGATAAGGAATTGAAAGAAAAGAGCACAATCAAAATGGAAAGTAGCACATAAAAAAACTTAACCCTGCACTTCAAAAGATATCTATCAAGGGCGATATAAAAAATGGAACTGACGAGCTTTGTGTACCACTTTCTGCTTTCAAGCCATTTCCACAGCAATCTTCAGTTGTTTGCTGATGAGTTCGACGACTTATTTTGTGGGCAAAGTCCTCCAAGAACGCTCCAGTATTTCATATAATACTGGACACTAGATATCTTGGCACCTTTTCCTTTGTAATTTTTTAAAAACCTTTTCAATGGACTACACTCCTGTGAATTGCTCTATCATAACACAGAGGAGCCTCAATAATTGATAACACTGACGTACCTCAAAAACTATCATTACATTTAAACTCTTATCTCAAAATTTGAGCAGACCCCTAATAATCTGAGCTCCTTTGGTACAACCACTAGCCAATTGCCTATGAACAAGAAAAAAAATTCTCCCAGAGACCTTTAGCTCGTGGTAAAACTGAGTCCCTTGATACATTTCCTGAAAAACACAAAAGCCACAATCAATACCAAAAGAAGTGTTGGTTCATATCCACAAACTTCTTGAAAAACACCAAGCTTGTGAATATGCTGAAGGAATTCAAGTAAGAGGCTCCTCTACGCTAGATTTGATCATCTTATTCGAATTTCAGAACAATTTCTGCAGAAGATATAGAAATCCTTTTATGACCATCAATTGAGTGGTGGCTCATGTTAGTAACCTCTTTGCCCACCTTGAAATGTTGAACTGCATGGTCATACTAGTGTCACTCTGAAACCATCACTTCCAAATGTCGTGGAAACCCTGCAAAAATGATATTGTTCTCGCGTTCTATGTCGACCTTCAAAATATCCACCTGCGCTTAGGCTGTTGTTGCATGTTTACTTTGCACTTCTTGAAGCTCTGGCTCGGCGTTTGAGTACGCTGTGAAAAAGCATGTAATTAGTAAAAATGCCCCCGTTGTTGTTTTGAAGTGCATTACACATGATACTAGAGTTGTCACATTGGGCAAGATTTGGGTGTTGGACACGACAAGCGGACGGACGGATCGGACCAAATGGGGTGGTTGTCCATGCTAAAATAGAGGTGCAGAAGTTAGGGCCTAATTACAAAGTTGTGTCCGTGCCCATACTGTAAAAAAAAGACAAGAAAAAAAGGTATATCTATATGTGCCTTGACCATTTATGTTTGCGTTAGAGGAACGGGCGGTTTAGGGTTGGTCCAATGTGACAACCATACATGATACTCCACCATGATGTGTTTGTGTCTCCACTGATATTTTCATGAGACTTGCATAGGTAGGTTATAATAAAAAAGAAGTGAGATAGTTGTACAAAAGACTTCAAAACATAACTTGTGAATTTCTTTAACAGACTATTAATCAACATCTAGATTATCGTTATGGTGGATTGAACTATAAACGTCCTTAAAAACTCATTCTTAGCCACACCTGAGGAAAAGTAGGAGGCATGGCATTCTCCTTCTTGTCTCTTTTTTCTTGTTTGATGGCCTTTATACTTCTTCCCACTTGAAGCTCACTCCCGTAGTTAAGAACACAATTGCCATCCGCTGAAAAGCAAGCCAATCCCTTCCGATTTCCACCATCATCTGTAGCATAAGACAACGTCAATAAAATCTGTAGACGAGCAGATTTGGCTTCACGGTACGAAGACAGCCTGCAAGAGCACGTGTATGGTCGAAAACAACACACCAAGGATTGCCACCAGAGTACATTCAAAATACGTGATTGAAAAGCACGAGAAACATTCATTAAAGATCTAATACTTTCTACAAACTGCGCGAGGACATATACAAATCTAGGACTTAAGGAGGAACTACATGGAGGATGTGCTTGCCTGCCCGAGACGTTAGCAGATAAGGATTTCCTGTAGAAGTCTTGACGACCAATGCCTTCAATTGACCTTGAGAATCTTCTAAGCATGAAGACAAGTTTGCAACATGTGCTTCCAGTTCCGTATTTTCCACATCATGAGATGATGACAGCTTCTGGAAAGAGGATTCCACATCCTCCATAAGCTCTCTATTCTCAGCTGCTCCTCCTGTCGGAATCTGCTGGTAATTGTCAACATCAAGATCAGCATGGTTCACAAGAAAATCATCACTCTTGTTGTTCATACTCACTAATTTGTGTTTCAAACTACTACTCAATTCTAAAGCAAATCCCTCTGTCTTCTCTCTCACACCCAACATCAATCTACCCAGTTCCTGACAAAGATTAGTCAAGACTTCTAATCCTAGTAGGTCAAGGTTGTTACTTTGGACGACTTTAGGATGTTGAACAGCACAGGCAGACCGCCCAAAAAGATAGGACAAACGGACATTTTTAGGTCATTTTTAGGGTTCCTGACCTAAAAAGGAAAGAATCCAATTATCATTTTTCATCTTTATTACGTGATATGGCTTTGAATCCACGTTTTGACTTCATGTTGGCAACAATGAGTGTCACCAGCATGTATGAAGTAGTTTTTTTCATCAAATTGTACCATTTTTTAAAGTCAACTATGAGACGACTTCATTGAACGGACCATGACCTCAATGGGCACTTCAGGCGTACGGGCGGGCAGGCGGACAGATGACCCAATGTGACAACCATGCTGGTTACTCATTCTCGGCTCTTGTGCCAATTTCTCATTCTCTTCACAAGGAATTCGCACACAATTTAGCAAGCTCCTAATAAGCAATGGTAATAATCTCTACGTACCCAGCCCAGACTGGTCCGTTGGAGCTCCTCTCTTGGGTCGACACTAGCAGCAATAAGGCGCGAAACCTCCACCTCCTCTAAAGACAGTCTTTGTCGACCAAGAGCAGGCTCCAGGTCTTTCCCAAGGTCGCGATTACGCTTAGGTGTGCTTCCCAATTGTTTAAGCGTCTCCAACTGCTTGAATTGATTTGTCTTCTTATTCTTCACTGCCTGCAATATCCAAGATCACAAATATATAAAACACTTTG
Organism: Ulota crispa; assembly: GCA_963920765.1. Taxonomy (NCBI): domain Eukaryota; kingdom Viridiplantae; phylum Streptophyta; class Bryopsida; order Orthotrichales; family Orthotrichaceae; genus Ulota; species Ulota crispa. The sequence goes on from OY987244.1 coordinate 3,790,222, forward strand.
TAAACGTAATTCAGAAAAAATCAGAGACTTCACTTTGTTTCAAGGATATCCTAGTCGGCTTCTGAGGTTAACTTCCTTACCAGTTCCCGTCCATAGAACAGTGCCTTGGTCACTTCAACCTTGAATGTTCTTACACATTCTTCAAAATGTTAAATCTTTCGAAAAATAACTAAATTTATAACAGATACATCAAGAATCATATGGAATACTCTCAATGTCGAATTTAAAACTATAAACTATTAAATACAGCAAGGCTAAAACATGCCGCTGTTGATCCTACCAAAGTACCACGATGTCATACAATTTCACCTCGGCTTCCTGATTGTGTATGGGCGAATCGGTGAGAGCAATGATGCATAGATCCAAAAACTAGTGCTTGTATATGAAGGGAGATTTCAGCCAAAGTCCAGAGCCCAAGAATCAAAAGTTTCTGCGCAAAGCAAAAATCCAGGAGAATGGACTCTAGAAGCACACTAGGGTATTCTACATTGAAGTATAACTTTTCATAGCAGACCCAAAATCCCAATCGCAAGCGCCAGATAACGAAAGGACAGATACGTCGGGGTCCCAGATGAAACCACCCTCAGGCACAACTTCACGTACCAACATCCGCTCAGAAAACTGGGAACAACTTCAGAAGAATCACCCAAGCGCCTAACACTAGACAACTATGACAAACTCAAGACTGGCCTCCAGGACTGGTGTACAATTCAATAGTTCACTTCCCGACAAAACACCAGCACAGGACTTTCAATGCAAACAAAGGTTAATAAGATGAACTCTTACACATAAATACAAGCTTATATGCTGCTTTGAAACATGTGAAAGTAATTCTTTCCAATCGAAGACCTTTAAGCCTAACAAGTAAAAATCGTTATGAAAGGTGTCTATAATGTATGATAAAAGATGACCCATGGCAAAAGATAAGCTGCGAAGAACAATGATTATGTCAACAACCTCATCAGAGGAGCACTTACCAGCCTCACCAGCGGAACACTTGTCAGTCTTTTCGTTTCACACCACCATCCAATGTAATGAAAAGTTGCCACCATTAACGATCATATTGATAAAAAAGACATGTCCAAGCTCATGGACATACCATTATGAAAGTGTCTTTGTACAGTAAGCCATATGCTTCATGCTAGTTTGTAGTGATATGTTGACAAAGCGTACCTGCTTCCTAAAAGTCTCTAACTGCTTAGCAAGCTCCAATGCTTCCTCTCTGGATTTTTTTGCAACATTTTCAGACTCTTGAAGTCTGTCCACGTACAGTTGTAGTTCCTCCCTCATACCCTGCACTTCACTTGAAAGCTGTTCCCTTTCTGCAACAACGCCATTCGTCTGCTCCTGAAGCAAGATGAACTGTTTCGTCAATTCGTCCTTCCCATTACTCAAGTCAGCAACAGTAGCCACCAAAGAGTCAATTTCTGTATGGCGATTTGCAGCAGCGAGATTTGATTCTTCTAGAGCTTTGCCTAAATGAGATTTCTCCTCTTCCAAGCATTCCAGCTTAGCAACATACTCCTGCTCAAAAGTTTCCCTCTCACTCTTCAAGCGTAGAAGTTGGTCTTTCAAGTTCTGACTCTCATCACGGAAGTGCTCCTCAAGCATAGTCACAGTAGCATGTTCCCCATTCTCCGATTCTAATTTCTTCACCGAGAGCTCTGAATAATGCTCAAGCAGCTTTGGGCCCTTCACCTTATCTGCCTTCATGAAGTTTAGTTGACTCTGCTCCTCGTCCTTCATATCAAAAGAGCTAGAAAAGTTTAGATCCGATTGCTGCAGAACAATATTGCTGTCTTCTACAGATCTTGCCATTTTAGCCTCTTCTTCCAATGCATGCCCTTGGATGGGAGCGCCATAATACTCAAATGCTTCTTTGAAGTCTTCATCATCAAGACTGTGGACTGGCGAATCTAGGGATTCGATCTTTTCCCGCCGTCTATGAAGTTCTTCAAAACTTCTAGCAGCGCTAGCCATCTCTGAGTTCTCGGTATTCAGCTTCTGAATCAAAGACTCACACTCCTGGAGATGGTTGGTGAGAGTTGACTTCTGCAATTCCAAGTGCTGTAACTGAAAAAGCAAACCTTCATGGACCTTCGATAAGCTCTGTGTTTCCTCTTCCAGTCGATGCACTTCTACCTGCTTCTGAGCTACCTCTTCTTCAAGAACCCGTACTCTTTCTGAATGCTCTTCGTTATTTTCTTGCGGCTCATGAACAGACAAGTTAGAGCCATCGAGATCCTTCACCAATTCAATCTTTTCTTCTGCCATAAAATGTAGCTGAAGGAGTGTGCCCTGATGAACAGTAGACAAGGTATCCACCTCCTTTTCAAGCAGCTTCATTTCAGCTAGCTTACTCTCCAACTTCTCTTCAAGATAGTCAACTTTAGAAACATGCTCTACATGGTGTGCTTGTAAGTTCTGAAACGCCACATTTGAAACTTCAAGAGCTTTTGTCAGTTCGTCCTTCTCTTCTCTCAATGCTTGCAGCTGAAGTGGTGAACCCTGATGAGCAGTAGACAGACATTCTGCATGTTCTTCAAGTCTTTGTACCTCTGCTTGCGTTCGCACCACCTGATCTTCAAGTATCTTAACTGTATTTCTAAGCTCTTCATTCTTTGCTTGGAGATCCTGAACGGGAAGATTAGAGGCGTCGACAGAATTCACCAATTCAGCCTTCTGCTCTCCCGAGACCTGCAGCTGAAGAACTACATCTTCGCAAACGGAAGATAGACTCCCTACCTTCTCTTCAGGTCTCTGCATCTCTGCTTGCCTTTGAGCCACCTCTTCTTCAAGCATCCGTACCCTCTCTGAATGCTCTACCTTCTGTTCTGCCAAAACTTGTAGCTGAAGGATCGTATCCTGATGAACAGTCGACAGACTCTTCATCTGCTCTTCAAGTTTCTGCACCTCTACATGCCTTCTCTCCAGCTCGCCCTCGACAAAATTTGCTTTGGTAATATGCTCCAAGTTTTCTGCTTGCAAATTCTCAAGCGCTGACTTTGAAATGCCAAGAGATTTCGAGCAATCAAGAAGCTCTTCCTCCATTACTTCAAACCTAGCAAGTAGCTCTCTATACTGGGACAATTGCTTCTCCTTTTCTATCTCTAAGTTAGACAAACAACCACTCATTCTCTGAAATTCATCATGCTTTATCATCAACTCCTTTTCCAGTCTGCTCAGAGTCTCGCTCAGCTCCGAGTTCTTCAGATGCAACCCTTGCACCAGAAATCCTGACTCTTCCAGCGACTGTTGCAACTGGTTTTTCTCTTCACCCATAGACACAGCTTCCTCTTCAAGACGCATGTAACTCTCTTTTTCAGATTCCAAAATACGGACTTGCTCCATCAAATTACTGTTTACATAAGTAAATTCTTCAACTGACTTATCTGCTTGAGACTTTTCAATCTCCACAGCCAGCAACTGAGAATGTACTGTTTCATGAACTGTTTTCATGCTCAGACTTTCTTCCTCTAAGCTTAAAACCTGGTTCTTCAACAGCTGAACCTCCTTCTGCCTTCCCTCTAACTCTCCTTCAAGCCTCACAATAGCATCCACTTGTTCTTTGCTTCCCATCCGTAACTGGTTCAGACCAACGCTTTGCTCTTCCAACAATTTCTTGATGACAGCCTTCTCCTCTTCTAGGCCTTGAATACGTAGAAGTAAATCATCACGCATTGATACCATCCTCATGGATTTCTCCTCAAGAACCTGTGTCTTCTCATTCAAATTCTGAACCAAGAGAACAAAATCCTCCTTAATCTTCACAGCCTGCTGTTTCTCTTCCTCAAAAGACTCCAACCGCCGGATTAAACCTTCATGCGCTACCTGAGAATTAGCTTTCTCTTCCTCCAGAACACTGATCAAATCCTGCAACTTTACCACACCTTTCTGTGTTTTCTCTCTTTCCTCTTGTAACTCACTTACAGTAGCAGCCAGCTGGTTTCTTTCCAATTCCGAACCCTTGAGTAGCTGAGTCATCTCGTCTAAATTTGCCGCTAGCTGCTTCTTCTCAGCTGCCGGCCCTAGAAGCCACTGGTTGAGCTCTTCTATTTCGAACGCCATTTTGTTTTTGTCGATTTCCAAACTCTCCACACGACCCTGAAGAGTCTGTGTCTCCCCTAACAGAGCTGCCCTCTCTGTCAATATCCTGTCCTTCTCCTGCTCCAGCATGACGATCTCGGCTGTCAATCGTTCATTCTCATCCTGTAATTCCTGCAGTCAACATAGAGTAGATATATATAACACTCAGATGCAATAATCATATTCAAATCAAGAAACAACTACTGAATCAAGGAATTCTACTTTTAAGTCGGATTCAATCGGTCACACGACTGAAGCCGCAAAGAACATGGACAAAATCTGCGGATCCATCATTGCCCTCCCCAAGGTAACAGAACTTTACAGACCATTTGAAGAAGAGTGACCGCGATGACAACGAGAGAGTATACAGACTGCAAACGATAAATATGGTAGTATATGGTGGGGACACACGGAAAGAGAAAGAAAAACGAAAAAGATGGCATTAGTCCGAAAGCCAGATGTAATTCTTGCGAACGATGACATAATAAAAGGGCATGCAGTAAACAAGAGTCATGGACTAAAGCAAGGATGTCAAATATAAGCTAGACTGAAGCTGATGCAGCAAAGAAAGTGATTTCTGAATCAGAGAGACCATACCAGCATGAAAAGATCGAACCACTGCACCAATTAAGCCAACAAAAAAGCTTGCAACAAATTACCTGCTCCTTGCGTAACTCGTTGAGACGTTTGGACAACTGCTCAACTTTGATTGCTGCTTTGGAAATTTTCTCTTCAAGTTCTTGTATATGCTGACGAAGCTCCTGAACTAATCCATCGGATCTGATTTTCTCTTCATTTCTCAGGTCTTTCAGTTCACTGAGGTCCGTAGCAAGATTTGATTCGCTATCTCGTACAGCTTGAATCTGATCCCAAGCAGCCTGCAACTCTGCTGCAAGTTCCAAACGCTCACCTTCGTGCCTTTCTTTTACTTCTTCAAGATTGTCAATTTCGCTACTCAACCGAGTTTTCTCCTCCCGTAATTCTTGGATTAACAGATTAGATTTTACATCCTTCTCATCAAATTCCTTGATCTTCTCTCTCGATGATTGCAACTGCTGGCCCAGATCTTCAACCATCGTCATAGCTGAGGCCTTACCAGACTCTAGATCTTGAACTTGCGCTTCCCACAAAACTTGCTTGTTATATATCACCTGCTCTGTCTCCTCCTTCTGCTTCATGAGCTTAAAAAAATCAATGGAGAGCTGATCCTTTTTGTCTTGTAAATCTTTGAACGCTTGAGAAGTCTCGAGTCTCAAGATTTCAAGGACTCGAGATTTTTCTTCAGCCTTACTGCTTAGATCAGATCTGTCCTGAGCAGAAACTTGTAATAGTGACTCAAGGTCTTTCACCTTTTGATTAAAAAACGCTTCCTCCGCATCTCTTCTTGCACCAAGCCCCCGCAATTCAGAGGCAAGCAGTGCTTCACGATCATTAGCTGCATGCAGCTGCTCCCAGACTGTCTGAATACCTGCTACCAACTCCATCCTCTCCCCTTCGTGTGCTTGTTTTTCCTGCTCCAATCTGTCGTAACCTTCAATAAGTCGTGTATTTTCTTCCCACAGATGCTGCGCCGATTGGCTAGCTTCATTGGACACACTTGTAAGCTTTCTGTTGTCCTCTTCTAGCACTTGTACTTGGGATTTAAGGTTTTCAACCAATGTTCCAGATGTCACTTTCTCGACCTCCAAGCTCTGTACATGTTCCCTACAAATTTGGAGCTCATCCTCTAGCTCCACCTCTCTCCTTTCTCTAGCTTGAGCAAGTCGCTCAAGTTCGCTACTAAGCCTCACCTTGTCAGACTTCAATTCCTCCACAAGTTGATCAAGTTTGCTTGCTTTGATCATGACGTGCGTATGTTCTTCACGCAGGCTTTGTAACTGCAATTTCAGCTCATTTTGCTGCCCCTGCGTGATCTGGAGTTCAGGTACCAGGTCTGAACTTTTGGACTTTGCGGTCTGCTTCTGCTGATCAAAATCGCTTGACATAGCAGCGTTTTGTTCTTCTAATCGAGGCATCGCTGCATTTGATGTCTCAATGGTGGACAACAAATTGCGCTGCTCAACCTTCAAAGTATGGACGTGTTCGTGACTATCTGTTAACATACCAACCAGATCCTCCTCTTTCTTCCGCCTATCTTCTAAATTAGAGGCTACTTCCCCCTTAAGTTTCGTTTTTTCATCGCCAACGAGTTCTACACTGAATTCTAAATCTTTATTTTTAACTAAAGCACTGTTCTGTTCTTCCATGAGCTCGTGGAGCTGTCTCCAAAGATCTACTATCTGACTTGATAACCTACTTACCTTTATCTTCCTTCTCCTGCCTAAGAGTTACGGTTTCAGATTCAAGTTGAGCATGACTATCGTGAGATAGTTTACTTGCAATTAGACCTTCAGCGTCTGAATCTCCGCTACTAGCTCAAGACTCTTATCTTGATGTTGCTGATATTCCGACTTCAACTTACAATCTTCAACCTCCACGCCTGCACTCTCCAGCAGAACGTCATGAACTATTGACTAGATTCATAGGAATAACTTTTCAATGTTCGGTTCTCCTCCTCCAGCCTGCGAAGCTCTTGCTTCAAGTCTTTAATCGCTAAATTGAAATCCATTTCCGATTCTTTCCTGAAAGTTTTAGCGTGCTCTTGCAGTTTTCTTGAGCTTGCTATCACCTCTACCTTCGGTCTTCGCACGTCCTCCTCCAGACGATCTCTCTCATCCTTGATCTGAAATTACACCTTAGAATATTGAAAATAGTGCATAAATTTGATCATGTTTCTACCAACAGCATCCAATTACAAACCTCGCTACAGGAAGCATACTATCTGACAACTTTAGAAAAAGTGACGCTACCAAAAACTCCCTTGCTCACATATCTAAACCAAACCTTCTATATCTCGATTCTGCAGAACTGATCAGCTAAACTAATTTGAAAATGACTCAGCATGGTAGCCAGTTCAAACAACGGTTATAATAGCATATTGATGAAGCTCCTTCTCGTCATGCAACAAAGAATTGTCTGATGAAACAAATATGTTCCAGGAATTTACTCCGCAGGCATGGATGCATGTCTTTCAATATAGTTGTCGTAAAACTTACTGAGAACGGAGTTTGAAAATTGCAACAAGACAAGCGCGTTCCTCTCAAATTTTCCCTCCAATAATAACTTCAAGCTAGCGTAGGCACCGAAATTAAATTATATACAATATAAAAATTTCAAATAAATGATTTCTTAAATTTTACCAGAATTACAGATAAGCTTCATTGTGTATCTTACCTTACTATTAACCAAATATGACAATAAAAAACAAAATCAAAGCAACATTGACGTTCAGCGTAACAATGTTTAACTTACCTCGGTGTCCACGGGATCCAAGTCGTTCTCAGCATTGAAAACTTCACCATTAGGTTCTGCCTGTAGATGACCCGAAATCTCAGCAATCTCACGTGGCTCTCCTCAACTGCATTGAGATCACCTCTCATGTCCTCTAAGATTGCCTGCGCCTCGGTTTGCCTTCGACTCAAACTAACCTCATCAGAATCATTGCGCAATTCAACATGATTATCATCCACACTATCCGACGTAACGTCCACCGGAGAGGCCTGATGCATCTTGACATCTGTGGAGGGAACTCTCAGCACCTAACACGTCTACTATGCTTCGTGAACAACAAAAAATCGGTACTAAAGTCCTCTACTCATTCTGACTCTGACGAGTCACTAGAAAGACCTGTAAACCAACACATGGCTTAATAAGCACAAGCGTTGTATGAAAACCACAAAAAGTACACAAGATACTATGTTTAGTTACCTGCCATCCCAAGACGTGATCACCACTCCTCTACAATAACCTTTCCTTAAAAAAATGTATTGCACCAGAGTCCGATTATGACAGACCAGTGCTTCCTACCTGCGGCAGCATACAATGCATGCAACCGTACTCTAACCTGCTACCACAGCCATGCGGATGTCATGAACTAGAACTACGCCTAATTTCCACCATTTCAACCAAAAGCGTCATACTTACTAAAAACTAATACCGTCCTATCCGGGATTCCGTCAAACCCTAAAACCTCGATACACTCACTAACGCTCGCCGCAAACGCCGGCCGCAAGAACTTCGATCGACTAATAATCAAAGCGGCGCACCCTGATCCACTCCACGATTCCACTTCCACAACAATTCCACTTCCATGACGATTCCACTGCCGTTAACTCGTTTTATAACACCATCACCGCTACCAAAACTTCAGATCTCACCGTTAAAATTTTAGAAAACCATTACAAAGGACCGCGTCTCTCATCCTTGTCTCGTTATCGATCCTCCTTTGCTGGTGATTTCGCCAACATGACGAAAGTGATTCAGAACTAAACAAAACACAGAGGCGCACAGAGAGATAGAAACAGTACCGCCGGTTCTCTTTCAAACCCTCCCGCGCACTCCGAGCCCTGGATATTTTTCAAATCTCCGCGAAGTGGTGGCGCCCTAAGACATCACAATCACTCGCAACTGACCACGCCAAACCATGCGATCTATGAACACGACAGCCACAAAGCTGAGCACCGAAATTGAAAAGTGCGCTCAAGCGACTATCGTTCCCGTTCTTCGTCATCTCCGATCACTGTGACTCGGCCATTGAAGGACTGATCGTTGGTCTTCGTCGTCTAAGATCACCGTGACTCGGCCATTGAAAGACTGATCGTCGGGCTTCGTCGTTGGGCTTCAAGCTTGGCCGGCCCGGCGGACGGACGCACGGAGTGGAGCCCAATTAATGGCCGTTGGCCTGCTGGTACCCGGATCCGGACCCGGCGTGACCCTGGCAAGACCCGGAGTTCGCGCGGAGCCCGTTGTTGACGTAGGCTGATTATTGGAACGACTATGTCAAATCGTTTCGTTGCTTCCGTGTACGTTTGAAGTTGCACGGAACGGGCGGTGCCGGCCATATGCTCCCGCTATTTATGGGGAACGTTGAACGAACAGAAAACGACAGTTCACTCTGCAAGACTCCACCAATAATATCGTTTTGCAATTAACCAAGGATGGAAGCCCGGGGGGTGCACTCCATTTTTTTATATTGGCAACGTGCGATCAAATAAATGAAGGGGTATTATAATTATGTGGCACCTAAATTTTAGAATTATTTTAGAAGTAAAATAGCATTAATAGAATGAGAATTTTTTTTTAATAAAAAATGAAAGGTAGAAGACATTATCAAATTTGGGTTTAATTTTTTTTACAATAGCATCGCTAAAAAGAAAAAAATAGAACATGAATAGAGAATCCAACAGCTAGACTTGCCAAAAGATCTAAAACCCAATTAATGCTCCTAGTAATCTCTTTACTGGTCATGGATGAATGCTTCTTAAGGATGAAGTTTGAGCTTGCGGACAGCATTTGTTAGGGTTTAGTGAGGACTTTCTCAAATTCCAAGCTTTGAGATGCTTGAGCCATACTTTTTTTCACAGTTGCTGCTTACGCATTGTAGGTGTATTGAGTTCCAACATTTTGGACTGGTTTTTGGGATTTCAAGATTGTACATACAAATTTGATGTAGTTTTTGCTACAATTGTGATTTGTGAACACTAAACTAATTTTCTAGATTATTATGTATACACTTTGTAATGTGCTTACAAATAGACATCCTAAACCAAAATGACCAATGGTAGTCATTTCTTTGAAAACTTGTAAATGTTGAAAACTTGTAAATGTTGTGAATTTCAAACTATTGGTTTCCTGTTTTTGCGCTTCTAATTGTTTTGGATGAATTATGGTCCAAGAACTTCAAATGTTGAGCGCCTAAATCCTTGAAACCCTAATTTTATGTTTCCTTCTTCCTACCTAAACCCTAAACCCTAAACCCTAAACCCATATGTATGCTAAACCCTAAACCCTAAACCCATATGTATGCTAAACCCCTCAACCTTGAAAATGGTCATTGGTCCACCCTAAACATGAAAGTTTTCTAAATGAATTTCTAATGAATATAGCATACAATCAATTACAATTAAATTTCTACGTATAATGAAAGATAGGGTATCTAAAATAGCCATACTTTAGAAATTTAGGTAAATAAAAGCCTATATAAATTCTAAAAATTTACCTACATAGCTATCAAGTAATAGGAGATTGAACGCACGTGATTCATGAACACCTCACGTAATGCTCCCCACAGGGATGGAAGGTGGCTGAATGGATGAAAAACATCATTCAAGTAGATGAAATTGATTTTTGAACTATTCCCCTTCACCTGTATTACACACTCGTGTGCATATAATAGGGGTTTCATATATCTCAAAAAAACAATGAACAAATGGTCATAAACAAGTTTTTGTTCACCGGTGAATACGCTATGACAACCTCCCAGAGGTCGTCATGGCTCATTCACGGAGTGACTTGCCCACGTTTTTCACAAATCTTATTCATGTGAACGAAATTGATAGTGAACGGCATATTTGAAACCCCCTAATAAGATCTAAGATATATAGTGCAAAGAACCATAAATCAACATAATTTTAGCCAAAAATGTCAAGTATAGTTGTGGCCAACTTTGAATTCTGATAACTTTCTTTGACAAACAATAGCTTATTGTAACTTTTATCCTTAAATCTTCTTGTTTAAAGTTACAAAGACTTTTCACTTATTGAGGGGCTTATAGTTACAAAGAGATTCAACTTATGTAGGGGTGTTGTGGTGCAAGATAGCATAAAGCAACATAGACCAAACAATTATATGAGTTATTCATAGCACCCCTCAATAAGTTGAAATTATTTGTAACTGTAAGAAAGATTGTCTTAGGATAAATATTACAAAAACATACTCGAGCTATTGTTCACCAAAAAAAAGTTGAGTGGCATTCAAAATTGGCCATATTAAATACTTTTGATAAAAAATTGTTGATTTATGGTGTCTTGCAGTATAGATATTTAAAAAACAAAACTTAGCTTTGGGTCTCACTAGGTCCCTTTCAATTTTTGAATAATTTACTTGTAGCGTGTAGTGCAAAACTGCCCAAATTCAAGTATATTGATAATTCTCAAAAGGATATGAAACTAGTGTTTGCAAATTAGTTACATATGAATGGATAAGGTTGGACGTCCAACAATCAATTTTGAAATATTTTGGTGACATAAAAGCAAGGGACTTTTCTTCTTCTTTTAAATGTGTTGGTCAAACAACATGCACCCAAGAATGTGTGCATAAGTTTACAAGGAAAAATGGACATAAACATCTATGTGTGCATATTCATCCAAAACCTACATCATCAAAATTTTGGCAAACTTAGTGTTTCTATGGGAGGGACTTAGCAATTTCATCAGTTTTTCACCCCATTCTATTTGTGTTAAAGTAGCCATCAAAATGAGGTAAGACTTAAGAATGTGGCAAAAAAAATTCCTCTACATGAAAGTGAGTTTTAGCAATTTGGAAAATTTATGTAACCAAATTAGCAAGTGGTTGTTAAGGTCAGAGGTTCTAATTCTGATCAAGCTCTAATTTTGATCAGTTCTAGGAACATCTGACATTTTACAAGATTGATGGGTTGATGGGTTAACCCATCGAAGATAGTCACAGATATTTCTTGTAAAATGTCAAATGTTCCTAAAATTGATTAGAATTAGAGCTTGATCAGAATTAGAACCTCTGACCTTAGCAGATTAAAAAGCTGATGCCCATGCAACTTACTGCTGTAATTTCACTGCACTCTCTATACATGTATATGATGAAAATGAGAAATGAGTAAATTATAATACAAGTACATAACGGAAATTTAGAACGGTTGTTTTTTTAATTGTGGATGTGTTGTGTAAGGATCTCACACAAGGGTATTTTCAAATTTAAATCTCATAAAAATTATACATATTTTTTAAAGTCTTCATTATTATATTATTTTTGTTAATATTGTGAATTTAAATACATCCACGTGTGAAAAAACAACCTCTAATATATTTCAATGCCACACATGCAAATCAACTTAAGGACTGAGTTTGCTATTTTTTGCACTTTCAACTTATAATCCACACTTGCCTCCATTTATAAGGTTGTAAAAGTCAAAATCGGCAATTTCAAAGATCTGCTTTTGGCCAGAAAGGCCAAAGCAATATAGTAGGTAATAACCAAAGTCACCAAATATTTCAAATATTTTCAAAAACCACATCCACACGTGCAATATAGTCTCAACATAAAGAGTATTTGACTGAGGGCTTGTGTATTTTAAATGCACAATGAAAGGTACACAAGTCATTTCACCTAATGCAAGAATTTGAACAATGTAAGACCCCACACTAAGTTAGGTAAATTATATCAAATTATTATGAAGGTGTGATATGCCTCTTCAATCTTATTTTTACAAGTAGGATTTTGACCACGACTTTTTATCATCCTTTGTGTAACAATTTAAATGGGACCCTCAATACTCTAATGCATCATTTTTCACACGCTATCTAATTAAAACATGTGCTTGCAAAATCTCTTCATAAATTTGACCACTTAAGTCACACTATTTGAAATAGTATTTAAATACTACAACTCACAATATATCGCATCAATCCAAATTAATATGAACTACTTTATGTTGCCTCTTAAATTCATCAGTAGTGTTGTTAGTGTCGGGTGCAGTAATTGAAAAACTTATATAGTTTCGTCTTGCCCTAGAAGGTAGGAACACCCATAAGCGTTGATGTCCCCATAACTGTTGCCTCTAAAATCTTGGAAAATCTGTAGAAGTAAATAGTTGTAATTACAAGGATGTATAATGTGAATATGAAACCTTAATGTTGGTTATGGATACAATGGCAGTTTGCTCTTTAAAAATTCACAACTTATTATCATGGTATCCAAATATTACATTCAAAAATACAAACTTATTATTTTTCTATTGCTAACATGATCTTATTATTTGCTAGATGTTTGTTAATAGTCGTCATGTTCAAAACCCTTAAACTAATGCTTATGGGTGTTCCTACCTGAATTCAACAAAAATAAGTTATATCAATTTGAATAAGTCCTGCTTTTTGTGTCAGTAAGCTGCATCCTTGTGGGAGGATTCATTCAAGGGCCTGGGAATGGGATGACTTGGGCTTCCATGCTGGCCCACTGGGACATGCCATGACTTTCCTTGGCTCCTTCCGAATTCCGATAGGCTTGGCAAATTTTCATGGTTGACCGTTTTAGTACTGCCCGGTTCTGTGAATGGTAGCTGGCCGGTCGTTGGCTGATGGTTGACGGGAGTTGACCAGAGTTGACCGGGTTGTCACTTCGTTTGTTGCTTTTAGTACTGTAGTGAGAAAAGGTCAAATGACTACACTGAATAGGGGTTTCAAACATTAACCTTTTTAGCGTCATTCACCTCAATGAATTCATTAGTGAAAGGGAGGTGACTTACCTCTGAAGTTTACTCCTAACTTGATTCATCTTAGGAGTGAATTCCATAAATCCATCTTTGTGGCTTTGGTGAGTAGCAGTTTGGACACAAGCGTGAATGCGGATGGAGGTCGCCACCCACCCATCCTGCTCCCACTCCTGTCCTGCTCCTTGTATTCATGCTACTTGTACTTGTGCTAGTCTTGCTCTTGCGGAATTGTTGTTGCGGAAGCTAACACTAGAAGAAAAACCTATCCTAAACGATTGGTTCATAACGACTGCAAATGTCCTAAATGACTCAATTTAATTGTAATTGAGTCGTTGTATAGTCGTTTAGGACATTTGCAATCATTGTGAACTAGTTGTTTAATGCAGGATTTCTTCTAATGTGAACCCTAAACACAAACTCACACAAACTCATGAGTGTCTGAGACTTTGGGCATGTGAGTGAACAAAAATCATTTACTTGGGACCTAAATTTTTCTGAGGTGAGAAATCCATAGGCCAAATTTTTATTTTTGAAACCCCCTAATATTGGGTTGAGGTTGCCTTAGACTAATTGCTTGACATTTTATACTATATAAATATTTAGTAATGCTAAAGTAATTTTCATAAGTGATTAATGTAATAAATAAAATTTAAAGGTCCTGGCAACAATAATGATCCTGCAAAATTATAAATTAGTAGCGTCCACGTTGTAAACCATGTGAAATTCTAGAATCTAAAGAGTTACATACGCCTCCAAGTGGTCAAATGATGTGTCATGAGGTAACTTCACAAGAGAAGGCAACATAATTCTGAAGGCAACATAATTCTGAAGGCAACCTAAACACAATATTTAGTGTAGTAAAAGTAATGTGTTGGAAGCATCAAGCCAAGCTATAGTGTTAGAATTTGATGCCTTGTTACCATATTTTGTGTTGGGTTTAGATGGCATGTTGTTTTGCAAGGTCAAGAGGAAAAAATCTCATCTTTTTCACCTGTCAAGATGTGTAAGAATTTAGATTTTATCATTAAGAGATTGAATTTGGGAATTTTGAATTCACATATGCATTTAGAGGAGGACAAAGGTGACCAGTTCCAACAGAGGGGGACTATTTATTGCTTTTACCCTTGTTTATAATTAAAAGCTAAATTTTCCTCCTTGGCCTCACAAAACTGTATGCCATCTTACCGTAGCGCCCTATTTCTACTAGTGAATCCTTGTGAGCTAGGGACAATTTCCACCGTGTTCCAAGTCCCAAGTCCCAATTGATTCACAAATGTGATTGGTTGAGAGGTTGAGGATTGTTGATTAAGGTAGGAGCACTCATAAACGTCAAACTAAGGGTTTTGAATATGATGACTATTAATAAACAACTAGCAAATTATAGGACCTTGTTAGCAATAGAAAAATAATGAGTTTACATTTTCAAATGCATTATTTGGATACTCTAAGAATAAGTTATGAATTTTTAAAGAGCTAAATGCCATTGCATCCATAACCACTTTTAAGAATTCATGTTCACATGTTGTACATTTGTGTCATTACATCTATTCACTTCCACAGATGTTCCAAAATTTTAGAAGTGACGGTTATGGGGACACCGACGCTTATGGATGCTCCTACCTTATATGAGGGTTCATATTGCAAAATTTCAAGACTTTGTACATTTTGGAGTTGACTGCATTTTTCCTCATGTTCATTTTTGTAAGAGAACTTATCAAATTTTCATGGTGGTTTCTTTGTTTACTCAACTAATAAAACCCATGTTGCTTGCACTTTTTCTGCACCTTGTAAGTAGGCATAACTTTTTGGTTTCTCATAAGAAGACTTTGAATTTTGCGTGAGAAGACCGCAATTTCTTGCAACAAAAATATCTTGAGAAAACTCCTGAATTTCCTTATAATTTGAGATCTCCCACTCTCTCTCATATTTCAAGTATACAAGTCCCAATATTTAATGCTACATCCCAATTACTCCCTCTGTCCCATTATAAAGCTCCAAAAAAATTGTCCACGAGGGATTAACTGTATTTTGGTCATTTTGTTAGTGACAAATGCATTCTAGTACCCGCATGTCAGACACGCATAACCGTCCTTTTATCACCCAAAATCATCACTTTGTCACCCATAACCAATTTTTTAAAATTGTTAATCACTGTCACAAGTAGGTTATGAGGATGGGGACACTCATAGAGAGGGGCGTTCCTACCTTAGCAAATATGGAAATGCTTGTTTTTGAAAAATTCTCCTTGGTGAAGTTTAACTTGGATCAACATGATTCAAATTAGATTAGAAAGTAGACTTGCTTTCCTATATGAAGAATTTTATGTTTTTTCAAATAAAAGTTTTTTCATATTAGGCAACTAGCTAAAAAGGCAGCAAGAAATGGTTGATTGGGCATTTAGGGGTTAAGGATGCTTCACAATGTATCTCATGTCCCACGTCCCACTGAAATTTGAGAACATGCTTGGTGTAAAGTAAAAAGTTGAGGCTTGGCTATTCACACTGTATCTTAAGTCTCTCATCTCAATTCCTTTCATTTTACTTACATAACAGCATTTTTTTGAAGTTTTGGCACCAAAACTTGTGGGGCTTCATCCAAAATTTGGGTCAACCATTTCACTAGACCCGGTTTTGAGCCCAAATCCCACCAGTATTTTTGTATAAATATCCATGGCTTTTGTTGGTACTCCTTTTTGCCCTAACTAATCCAACTAAGCTAGAATCTCATGTTGAGGTGGGATCAATGTGTGGGGAGATCTAAAAAACAATGGAAAGTCAACCAAGTGATATGTTAACTCCTAAAATTATTTTGTGTTTAGAGGCGCAAAACTGCTTCAAAATACTAGTCTCCAAAGCAAGGTCAAAATCTTCATTGAAACTTACTTTTTAACAAATCCAATCGTAGGATCTTTTATTTGACTTGCACAAATACATTGTCCCAAACTTTCAAAATGAATATCCCCACCAATTGCAAGATCAATGTGCCTAAAACTCAAAGTGTAGGCTTTTTTAGTCCTTCCAGAAGGTGAAGTTTTGTTTTTCAAACTTTTTAGAGAAAAACAAGTATGTTGTATTTCTTGTGAAATTTTGGCAATATGTTGGAAAATGGGTTGAAAGCATATATAAAAAAAAATTAACCAAAAAAAGTTTTGGATTCATTTTTACAAAAATTGTAAAGTGAAAGGTATTGGTGAATGAATGATATAACTAATATGCTAATAAGTTTTGGAAGAATTTGAAAATTGTTAATCCCAATGATGAGAATGCTATAACAAATAGTTAGTATCTTTGGTTTTCATTTTCATTTGAAAATTTTCAAAATTGAGAGTAAAAGATAACTTTATATGTTTTTTCTACCCTCTTCCTACCTTCGTTGCCTGCAAAATAAAACTCCTTTTAACTCTTACCTCATTATTTGGAATTGAGTGATTCAATTTTTTTTGAGTAGGTATCAATTTGTACAATTCTATAAATTAAAAATATATATCTATAGACTATATTTTTTGCTACCCGGTTTGACATTGAAATTGAAAAAACCTTCTAACTTTTGCATTCCTTATCGAAATGACATGAAATAAAGCCTCACATGTAGATTATGATGAGTAGCATCCATCGTGAAAATTCCATGAAAGATTTCCAAATTATGAAGTGAATAGAGCCTGCCTGAGTTCTCATAAAGCCCAAAGTGGGCTCCTTGGTCCTTTTGAGGTTAAGGGGTTAGTCCATTCAGAATTTCAAGGACCATGCTGGAGTAAAAATTGCAAATTTCATTCTAGCCTAAAGTGACCATACTCATCCAAAGGTGGCCATACTCATCCAAAAACAACCATATCTTTTCCAGAACTGACCATATTGACTTGGTATGCGATACGCTTGCTCTCCAAGTGTCAGCAAAGTCAGGTGCATTCCTTCCAACTCTTTTTGAATCACCTGCATGAATAATAATAAAAAATTGCTCATACTGTATGTTGCTCATTTTTGAATAATAGGGGTTTCAAACATCAACTTTTTTTTGGTAACTTACGTTATAACTTTTTTGAGTGACTTACGTTGTAACTTTTTTCAGTGACTTACGTTGTAACTTTTTTCAGTGACTTACGTTGTAACTTTTTTCAGTGACTTACGTTGTAACTTTTTTCAGTGACTTACGTCGCGATTCACCTCTGTGAATTCACTAGTGAATCTTGACATGACTCATCTCTAGACTTCACTCCTAACGTGATTCACGTGAGGAGTGAATTTCAGAAACTCATCTTCGTGACTTCTAGTGGCTCATTCACTTGCTTCCTTAAACCCTGAAACTTCTTTTGCAGAAACTTCCGCAAACTCACGGGTGTCTCAGACTTTGCAAGTGCGAGGGAACAAAAACAATTCTCTATTGTGCGGAGATCCTGTGAAGTGAGAAGATTGAAGACCAGATTTTATGTTTAAAGCCCCCTAATTCCTTAGATCAAAACTAGTATGGGGCTACAGTAGTCTACTCATAAACCGTCCAGGCATTAAAACTGCCCACCTTCTCAAATGTTCCCTAGCTATACATGCTTTTTTTCATAGGTTTTCAAAATGTAAAAGGAGTGTACATTTGAGGAGGTGGGCAATTTTAGAGACCTATGGCCTTCCACTTCAAAATTTCATACCTAATTCCACAAAGATTCAAAGAATATGAAATAATTTGGGTTAGATTTCAACTCTTCTTGTCTTTCAAGGAAAATTTATTGAAAAATAGTTCAAGAAGTTTCACCTCCCCAAAATTCAATTTCAGCCCTTAGATGGACAGTTTATGAACACACTACTTTATGGGCCACCCATTGCAAAACTAACTAAGTACACAATTCATGTGGGCCCACACCCCAACTCAGCGGTATGGGAAACTGAGGGGTCGTTCACACTACGTCCCACGTCCCATTTTTGCAGATCCCACCCTTACAACGCTATTTTTGTGAGTGTAAAATGGTGAAGATCCCACTCATAGAAACCAATTTTGAGCTCAAAATCAATGATAAATCTAAAAAAATAGCAATTTTTCAAGAGATGAAAGTTTAAAATGCACAATTTGAAGGTCCTATGTACACAATTATTGGTGAAACTTAGAATTTTGCCAATAAATCTAAGCTTACGGCTCATGGCTTGTGGCTTGCGGCTCATGGCTTGCGGCTCAAGGCTCATGGCTCATGATTTAGCATTCCACGATGTGCAAGGAGATTTTGAGCTTCCTCAACTAAAATTCTACATTTCTCAATTTCAAATAGTTTTTTGGTGCATGCACTAGACATTACCTATACACTTGTACTATAGCTTTAAAAAAATCTAAAAGGATAGTTAATTTTTATCTAGGTGTTCTAGATTTAAATTGAAGATTTTAACCTCAAAAGGACCAAGGAGCCCACTTTGGGCTTTATGAGAACTCAGGCAGGCTCTATTCACTTCATAATTTGGAAATCTTTCATGGAATTTTCACGATGGATGCTACTCATCATAATCTACATGTGAGGCTTTATTTCATGTCATTTCGATAAGGAATGCAAAAGTTAGAAGGTTTTTTCAATTTCAATGTCAAACCGGGTAGCAAAAAATATAGTCTATAGATATATATTTTTAATTTATAGAATTGTACAAATTGATACCTACTCAAAAAAAATTGAATCACTCAATTCCAAATAATGAGGTAAGAGTTAAAAGGAGTTTTATTTTGCAGGCAACGAAGGTAGGAAGAGGGTAGAAAAACATATAAAGTTATCTTTTACTCTCAATTTTGAAAATTTTCAAATGAAAATGAAAACCAAAGATACTAACTATTTGTTATAGCATTCTCATCATTGGGATTAACAATTTTCAAATTCTTCCAAAACTTATTAGCATATTAGTTATATCATTCATTCACCAATACCTTTCACTTTACAATTTTTGTAAAAATGAATCCAAAACTTTTTTTGGTTAATTTTTTTTTATATATGCTTTCAACCCATTTTCCAACATATTGCCAAAATTTCACAAGAAATACAACATACTTGTTTTTCTCTAAAAAGTTTGAAAAACAAAACTTCACCTTCTAGAAGGACTAGAAAAGCCTACACTTTGAGTTTTAGGCACATTGATCTTGCAATTGGTGGGGATATTCATTTTGAAAGTTTGGGACAATGTATTTGTGCAAGTCAAATAAAAGATCCTACGATTGGATTTGTTAAAAAGTAAGTTTCAATGAAGATTTTGACCTTGCTTTGGAGGCTAGTATTTTGAAGCAGTTTTGCGCCTCTAAACACAAAATAATTTTAGGGGTTAACCTCTCATCGTCTAAGGTCCAAAGAGGGTTTAGGGCATCCTTGCTATTCAAGTGTTGTAAGTTTGAATGCTAGTGGAGTATGAAAATCTCAACCGTACAATCTTGTAGTGTGCATGTTGTAGATGATGTGGATCAAATTTGGGATCATTTGACCACATAGATTGGAAGATTATAATGTTTTAGTGCTGTAAAAAGATGCTGAAATTTTCCTTAAAGCATATTTGGAGGTGAAATTTGATTCCTAAACCTACTCAAATGAAAAAAATTGAAATGTCAAGTGATTCATACCACTATACAAACACATTCTTGAAAGAAATTATCAATCAATGTACTAATTTTGTGTGCAAAATTGTTTTGAAATGTCAAAAAACAGTGAAAAAAGTAGCAAAAAATCACATCTATGGCTAAACCTCCCTCTACTAATATGCTTCTCATTCACTCATAACTTCTTGGATTGATATGAAATTTTAAATACATGAACTAGACTAGTATACGCAACTTTTCCAATAACAAATACTGAAAAAAAAGTTCCTATGAAGAAGTTATATGCCACCAAAGTTCTTTGTATTGCAAAGATGTGTGGATATTGAACTTTGAGTTGCTCTCAAACATTCAAAAAAATTGGATTGACATGAAAATCCTACCACAAATACTAGACTTTAAGGGGAACAAAACCCAACAAATTTTATTGAAAACAAACATTTGATGAAAAAGATGCAAACCCCCAAAGTTGTAGCCATCACAATGCAGTGTGGTTAACTCAAATTGACCCTATGAACTTTGAATAGTTTTCACAAACTCAATTTGTATTAGATTGATCCAAGATTTTATCCATAGGAACTAGACTTGTATGAGCAACTTTTCCAACAAATTTTACTAAATTTGAACAATTAGTGCAAAAGTTACAACAATTCCAATAGCAAAGATGGATTTCCAGAGGACAAAAATTGTCCCCTCAGGTGATGAGGGGTTAACCCCTAAAGTATCATTTTTCCTAGGGGGGACAAATGGGATTTTGGGTAGGGTCAAGCTATTATGTTTTTTCACCGAATTCTATATTTTTTTCTCCTAAAGTAGAGTTTTGCAAGAGCTATGTGGGAGAATACTTTTTTATTGAATTCCAATTTACAACTTAAAAGTTACAAGGGTTTAGGTGTGAATTTTTGTTTGAGGGCAACTTGGGCATGCCAAATCTTTGACTTTTGAGAGGGGCAAGCAAAGTGAGCAATTTTGCCAAGAAAAGATGTAGGGGGTTGTAAAATGGGTGCCACTAGAGGCACCAAAGTTAGCATTAGAAAAATTAGCAGTAAAAATTGCAGAAAATTAAAATTAAATTAAAATATTAAAAAAAGGGAGTTGGTGGAGCAGCCTTGCATGGCTTGGCCTGCAAGGGCCGGCTTTGCAAGTTTGAATGTTATAAATACTTCACATGTGATACTAGCCCTTAACCCTTAAATTTTTCATTGACCCAAATTGGGTCGATCGGTTTTTAGCATTGTCATTTATGAACTTAGGAATGTGAAGAGTCACTTGAAATTTGACTCATTTGAAATATAAACAAGTTAGCTATGTAGGGGTGTTTTCAAATTTAGAAGAAGAGTTATCATTGAATTTACAAAAAATTTCAAACCATGGGTGGTCTTGGAGTTGTAGTGTTAAATTTTGGCCCGAGATTTGTGAAAATCTTCAATTTTACTCACAATTTTTGAAATTTAAGGGTAAAGTGGTCACTGTTGCAAGACCATTTTCTCACTCATTTTTTACCCTAAAAATACAAGACTTGTTTCTATGCATGTGGAACTTGATTACCTCAAGAATGAGCATAAGATGCCAACTTTTTAAAATGTTATGTGTCCAAAAGACCAATCAAAGCACAATTTCAACTACTCCAAAACATTGGTTTCCTTGTAGTACCATTTACATTTTTGTTATAATCTTCCAATCAAACCCTTGGATTGAAACCAAACTTTGCAAAGATGATAAGGATTTGGCTTTCTATAAGATCTTATGGTTACTTGGGCCTAAAAATGACTCAGCATTCTTTAAGCTTCACCCTTTCATAACTTACAAAATTGAGGTCCAAAACACCTTCAAAATGGCTGAAAATTTTAATGGTTAAACGCCCAAGGGGGTAAGGGCAAAACATAATTTTGTTATAAAATTGTGCTTTTGTAGCTTTGATGAAGTTTGCTTCAAAAGAGAAAATAAGAATCATAATTTTTAGTAATTATCCATATGGTCAAACACTCAAAAAAGTCTTGGATTTTTATGTAATGAATTCATAAACATTTACCATTTAATATTCACCAAAGTTACAAATTTTATGCATAGATTTCAAAATTTGGTATGATTGATTAAATATAGGCATTCTATCCTAAACTTCAAAAATGAAATCTTTTGGTAGGAGAGAACATCATTAGTTTCCGGAAATAGTAAGTTTTATGACACTAGCAAATATTGAAGTGTTTGTCTTTGAAAATTTCTACTTGGTAGAGTTTAATTTTGATTGACATGATTCAAGATGAGTTGGAAAGTAGACTTGATTTTCTTTTACAAAGAAAAAAAAAATTTGAAAAAAGTTTTGTTCGTCTCAGGCAATCCAAAAAAATTGAGCAGTGACTAGAAAATGGTCGATTGGCATGGGCACTTAGGGGCTAAAGAGGGGCAAATGATATCTTACAAAGAACTCTAGGATTTTAGTAATTTGAATTTCACAAATACTTAACATGTGATATTAAAGAGGAGCAAATGGTATATTACAAAAGTCCTTATGATTTTAGTAATTTGAATGTTTTAAATACTGCACTTGTGAAACTAAAAAGGAGCACATGTAATATCACAGAGGTTCCTATGATTTTGATAGTTTGAACATCACAAATACTTCACAAATCATATTGTAGAGGTTCAAATATGATATTAGAGATGTCCATGTGATTTTAGTAGTATGTGTTTATTTATTTATTTTTAAAAAATAATATCACATAAGTCTGCAAGTAGATGTACAAATATGTGTCCACACAAATTTATGTATGTTCATGGTGTAGGTATTTGTTGTAGATGTACAAATATATGTCTACACAAATTTATTTATGTTCATAATGTAGTTATTTGTTGTGCAATGTATTAAATATTCTGATTTTATTGTCAATATTTTTTATAATTTTAGTATCATTTTTAAAATTTTGATGACGCTTTTGTTTCTATTACCTTCCAATATCACATTTATATGTGATATAATTTTTTTGAGGAATATGTGGTGATTCTATATTGTAAAAAAGAGTAAATACTGTTATGGGAAGATTTAATGACATTGGAAGCAATTCCCATGGATTTTGGACTAATGACAAGTGGTTTCATTCACAGGGAGCAATGGATGGTGGAGAAAAGGAGAGAGTGTGTTCTCAATGTTGGGAACAAATTTGGGAACATATTGAGAACACAATGAGAACTTAATGGGCATCATCATTTGTGTGTGCCCAAGACATTTGTGTGTTTTATAATTCAAATAACCTTTGATGTACAATAACTATTAAAGATTTTTTTTTTTTTTTTCTTTTCATTTTCATTTTTTGAGGTTGTCAATGAAGGTAAAGTATTTCAATCTACTGTTTGGAATTTGTATTCCAAAATTATCTTTTGGGAATTTGGTTTGCAAAAAGCTCCAATGTAGTGTGAATTTCAAGCATATGTTTGTAGTGCAAGGCCATGAAAGGAATGTTCTGTGTCTTTTTTTGGTCATGAAATCTTGAAGAAATGTGCCTAACATGATTTAGAGTATGTTGAACAAAACTCTTCAACACTCTTAGTGCAAAATTTGTTCATCACATGTGGTCGGAGGCATCTGAAAATTTTGGGCACATGTAAAAAAACTCTATGTCCTAACTTAAGATGATCATATATATTTCTCAATTTGTATGGTCAAAATTCACAAAAAAATTAGGGTATGTTCTTGAATAAGTCTAATACAAGTACCTATGGTTAGGTTTGAGGTTTTTTTGAAAAAATATATTTTTGGGATCAAAACACTAGAAATGACAATTTTGAGTGGTTTTTGAGAAAAAATGTGCTTGGTTCTGTAGGGATTAAAATGGTTTGTTGCAGTAATTTTTGATAAAATTTATCATAGTATTAGTAAGTCTCTACACTGAATATTGCATTTAGATTGCCTTGACAATTAGGTTGCCTTACCTTGGAAAATTATCTCATGACTCACCATTTGGCCACTTGGAGGTGCATGCAACTCTCTAAGAACTTGGATTTCACATGATTTATAACTTGGAAGACATGAGTTTATTGCTTTTGGAACTTTATTGTTGTTACTAAACCTTTTAAAATTTGTTCATTGCAATACTTAGTGATGAAGATTATTGTAGCAACAGTAAATATTTAAATAGTGTAAAATGTCAAGAAATTAGTGTGGGGCAACCTAAACACAGATTCAGTGTACTGTATCAGTGTACTGTAGAGTACATTTGTTTGATGGGATGCAAAAGCCCAGCTGGCATGCATTCCATATACTGACCTGGCAACCCGTCACTGGTGAATGCAACACATATCCCACAAAAACCCGGTAACTGTCTGTATAGAAAGCCACCTGTCTTTCAATATCAAAAGTGGAGCACAAAAATGGTAGCCAAGCCTCGCTTGCTCGCTCCTGCTCACAAAACACCAGAAACCACCAAAAACACCATTTCATTCAAAATATCTTTTCCCTTTCGAGCTCTCCGGAGAAATCTCCTTTTCAACTTAGGGTTGCAACAAAAACTCAAAATTCTCTACAGCAAAAGCTGGCGACAACGTCTCGCAATCTCTTTGCAAATCCTTCAACTCTCATTTGCTCTGTTTCTTCAAGCTTCTTCAAGTTTCTTGTGCGAAACGAAACCAATCGATCACTGTGCGGCTAACTTATATCTCCATTTCTAAGGTCAGTTTGTTTCTCTTTCATTTCATTTGTAAATTTGCTATTCATAACGTCTCGCAATCTCTTTGCAAATTCTGCACCTCTCATTTCTTCTGTTTCTTTAAGTTTCTAGTGCGTAAAACGAAACTGATCGATCACTGTGCGGCTATATCTCCTTCTTAAGGTCAGTTTGTTGTACTTTCATTTCATATGTAAGCTTAAATTTGCTATTCAAAACGTCTCGCAGTCTCTTTGCAAATTGTTCAACTCTCATTCCCTCTGTTTCTTCAAGTTTCTAAGTTAGTGCGTAAAACGAAACCGATCAATCCACTGTGCGGCCATATCTCTCTTCCTTTCTGAGGTCAGTTTGTTACACTTTTCATTTCATATGTAAATTTGCTATTTGCAAATTCTTCAACTCTTATTTCCTCTGTTTCTTTAAGTTTCTAAGTTAGTGCGTAAAACGAAACCGATCACTGTGCGGCTATATCTCCTTTCTAAGCTTATGGTTAGTTTGTGACACTTTTCATTTCATATGTAAGCTTAAATTCGCTATTCATAACGTCTCGCAATCTCTTTACAAATTCTGCAACTTTCATTTCGTCTGTTTCTTCAAGTTTCTTCGAGTATCTAGTGCGTAAACAAAACCGATCGATCACTGTGCGGCTTAACTTTTATCTTTCTTCCTAAGGTCAGTTTGTTACATTTTTCATTTCATGTGTAAAATTCGCTATTCATAACGTCTCGCAATCTCTTTACAAATTCTTCAACTCTCATTTCCTCTGTTTCTTTGAGTTTCTAAGTTAGTGCGTAAAACGAAACCGATCCACTGTATCTCCTTCCTAAGGTCAGTTTGTTACACTTTTCACTTCATATGTAAATTCGCTATTCTTGTGTCTGTATTCCAGTTCCGATTTTAGTAGGACTTGGCACGCGAATCGCACTCAGGATTACGCAATAATCGCTTTGGAGGATCGCATGTATTGGTTGCATGTTAGTTGAAGCGAACGGCCTAGGTTTTAATGCGCTTTTTTCTATTCAGTTTGGAAATTAGAGTGGAGGCAAATAGGAAGAAATCCTGTTTTTATTTGATTCTCTGAGTTCGAGTTCGGTGATGATTTTTGAAATGTTTTTGTTGAACGTTGTTGCAATCTTTTTATGAACGTAGAGCTTAAGAAAAGAAGCTTTAAAAACTGAATTGATTAAATCGCTGTCTTATTTAATCAGAAAAGTAAATTTTGTAATGTCATGTTATGGAATAGCGGTCTCACCTTCGAGCTTAGGTTTCAATGCTTGCTTCAACGCTTTTTCTCTTCAGTTTGGAATTAGAGTGGAGCCAAAAAGAAAGCAAGCCTGTTTTATTTCTTTCGTTCTCCGATTTCGAGTTCGGTGATAATCTTTGAACAATTTTTGTTGAACGTTATTTCAATCTTTCGTGAATGTGGAGATTAAGAACAGAAGCTTTGGAAACTGAATTGACTAAATCGCTGACTTAATTATTCGGAAAAGGCAATTTTGTAATGTCATGTTATGGAATAGCGGGTGTTTTCATTTTCGAGCTAGGGCTTTGGTGTGTATATCAGTAAAAAAAAGTTCTGTAGTCTGGAATCAGTGCTGAGCAAAGGTACTTGAAAACGATTTAAAAAATCGGTTTCTGAATCTTTGTTTTTTTTAGTTCTGGAACAATGTTTATTGATTTTCGATGTGTTATCTGATAACTTAGGAACAGAGCTTTTTAAAGCAAAACCAAAAAATGACGCAGTCTAGGGCTATCCGAATTGTAATAAAAATTTGGATTCAATGAATAGGGATTGATTTAACTGGAGCTAGGGCTTTAATAATGCTTGCTTCAATGTTTTTCATTTCGTTCTGGATTTTGAGTTGAGCAAGGTTACTAGCAAATGGAATAGAACTATTTTATTCTGAACTCTGTGTTCTTGTGACGTGATAATTTGAACGATTTTAAATGTTTTTTACTCTTCGCATGTGTACTTACAGTTTTGGAAGAAAAAAAGCCTTTCGGAATCGAAAATGAATCTCAAACTTTAAAATGAAATGAAACGGAAGATCCTGGGGGTAGGCGATACATCGCAGTGATCTCAAGGTATTGGCGTTTGAGTTGGTTCTTGTCTTATTTTTTCTGTTGCAGGGTGTTATAGTCAGTCAATGTCAGTTGTTATAGTATCGTCACTGCAACAAGAGCTATTGGCCTGATCTTCCAGTGCTAACAATTTGATTCCATGGCGTGAGAAGCACTAAATTCGAGCTTATTTGAGTTTAGGGTTGTGAGTAAATGTGAGGCTACCAGTAGGGGCACAAAGGCGCTCAATAATTCTCAAAAAGAAACTGTCAATTTCACCATTCACAGTCTGAATGGGCTATTACTATTGATTCGGTTGAACTGTACATCTTAGAGTTATGGAATATTAGTGTACATTGTTATGAACTAAGTAACCCATCCTAATAGCAACACTTTTCTGATTCCACCAATCAACAGCGGGTATGGGTATGGAATTTAGATCAGCGCATGAGGAAAATGAAGAGAATCATGATTCAAGCCGTTTCACATTCTTCTAATATTTTAATTAGATTTTGCAGATTCTCAAAATTGAAATAATAGGGAACCTAATGTTGGTGACACCAGATTAGCATTCTTGAAGTATTGAATGTTTTAACTTATTGCTTCAAAGAACTGTTAAACTTCTATCAGTTACTTTTGAGATCTGTTTCATTGTTATCATGAAGCGTAGGTGTTGCATTTGTGATGGTGTCTCATTTATGTATGCTTGCCTCTCGTCTTAAAGTTTTTGGAAAATTAGAATTCTGTTTATGGACTAGATTTCTGAGTTGGTTTATTTGCAGTTTTTACGACAGCGTTATGGAGGGTATGCTAACACCCACGGAAAAGAACCAACTCGGCATGGACATTAAACAATCTCAAGAGAGCGGGGAGCATGATAAAGTTGACAGCACCGATGAGCTTGATAACGAACAGTCTAGTGAAGGTATGCTGGGAGATTTGCCTGAAGTCTGCATCGCCATGATCCTCTCCTGCTTACCTCCACGAGAGATTGCTAAAATGGCGAGCGTGTGCCGTTCTTTCCGTGCGGCTTCTAATTTCGATTCTGTTTGGGAGAGTATGCTGCCTCCTCGTTACAAAGATATCCTCACACTTGACCCGGATGTTGTCCCTGGAGAAACTGATAGTAAGAGAAAAATCTTCGATCATCTCTGCAAGCCGACGCTTCTTGAGAACAACACACAGGTCCTCACCTCTTTGCCTGGGGTCTCAAGAAATTGACTATGACATAGTTTGAATGTGTGACGATTTTGCAGCTTTTAACGTTAATGTAACAAACGTACAAATCATTCCAGAAACCTTTTTTCAGATAGGTCGTATTAAAGAGAGGATGAATGTATATGTTTTTACTCGATCCTTTGATAATCTCCAAATGCTAACAATGCCTTGGAATGAAGCACAAATGTGCTATAATATATGACTTCTGCAACTTTCTAAAAAGAAGAATCAAACATGATGATAAGAAATCATTGTAGATCTTTTGTCTTACCACTTTAAGCATTTGATCTTGAAGATTCACCAAAAATATAAGTCCTTGTTTTTTGGTAGATGAATTTTGGTAGAACATGCTAAAAATTGTGAAGTTATTAGTGTGGCATAGCAAGTCTACAATGTTTATTACTTAATGTGTTTAGAATCTCAATTCTTTTTGTAGAATCATTTTCGAACAAGAAGAATAGATGTACATATTTGTCGTTTCAGATTTTCTATAATTCAAGAAATGCTCGTATTGCTGATGCAAATAGCACTATTAGGAAATCAACTCACTTTTAGGTTGGAAATAGCCAGTATGAAGTTTCCTTATTACGTCAATGCAGCGGTTGAATGTGATGACGGATATATGTTTGTCCTGCACTGCATTAATTTTGAC
The DNA here is from genome assembly GCA_963920765.1 of Ulota crispa. NCBI lineage: Eukaryota > Viridiplantae > Streptophyta > Bryopsida > Orthotrichales > Orthotrichaceae > Ulota > Ulota crispa. The sequence goes on from OY987244.1 coordinate 3,818,780, forward strand.
GGTAAATCAGTTTCAAGGCTGTTCAATTTTTGATTGCTGCATCCATCCACGCACTTGTACTGCTGGCATGAAATCTAACTCCATGCCGCGTATGATTGTGAGTAGGGGTTGTGGATTGACCGAGACAGCGGAGGTTTGTGCTTGAGCATTGCAGCGAGGGGGCTCTATATCGTTTGGAGTAACGACTATCGTTATTGGGATTGGGTTCCTAATGAGGATTCTTTGTAAGCTCCTTTTTCAAATTTCTCTTACAGTATCTGTACCTGTATGTGTATGTTCTTTCATGCAGGATTATGCTCATCAGCTTGGCTTTGTGATGTTTTGTGTTTCATCTACATATATTGGGTGGATTTGTCATAGTACAGTGGTGCTTGAATAAGGTCAACACTTCGGGCTAGAAAAAACTGTTGACCTTATCCAAGCATTGATCATAAACACTGGATCCGGGTTCCAATTTCTAGGGTTTTCAATCAATCATATCTGGAAATGGGGCAAAGTTAGAACTTTAATAAATCCGTCTCGTGAGTCTCGCCGGAGATTTCTCGAAGGTATTTGACGGGCCATTCAATTGTCAAAAGGAAACACTCTATTTATGCATTACTTTCCGTAGTTCTGGTGGTTGCAACTTTGGAGGTGCTTTCCCACCCATGTTTTTAGTACACTAACCAAACGCCTTTCTAACTGATGAGTCAAAATGGGCATTTGATGAAAAGAAAACTGACCATATGCAAGCACTTAACCTTAACCAAGCCCATAATACATGCTTTGGGCAAGGCTGTGATTTTATCCAATTGTTTCTTTGATGTTAACCAAGCACCACTGTTCTTCGGTTTGGAGGTTTCCTGAGGTGGCACAGTTGAAGAGCGTGTGCTGGTTTGAAGCGAAAGGTGAAATCGAACGCGCACTTCCTCCTGGAGCTTATACTCTCACATGGCGAATGTGTTTGGACAATCTAAGCGGTTGGCATTCTGAACCTGCGCATTTCACCTTCTCAAAGAATGACGATGTGAATGTTGAATGCAAGTGCTACATAGACCCGAGGCCGTATGTATCTAGACTGCCAGTCGAACAGTTCAGTCTCCCCACAATCCGAGCTGCAGAATCCGGTTGGACAGAATACGATGTTGGGGAGTTTGTTGTTGAAAAAGGAGAGGAATCTTGCTCACTGAAGTTTGCTGTATTTGCTATTAATTCGGGAGATTGGAAATCTGGTCTGTTCTTGGACGGTGTTGTCGTTCGTCCTACAGAGGTTGTCAGGCAGATCCGAGCCGTTTCTTTACCCAGGGCTGCTGCTGAATCTGGGTTTCATACACCCGAGTTTCAACCCGAAGGAGGACCTGCATTTCAATTTCCAGGAGTTTTGCGCAGATTCCTCCCTAGCTTTGCTCGAAGTTGGTCCGCCTAAGGGAGGGGGACACTTTCCATGTGTTTGTAGATTAAGTCTAGTAGTTCCTTTTTTTTTGATGTAATTTGGTTCTGATTCAATGGCTCTTTTCGATGTATATGTGACTCTTTCTGATGTATATTTCGGCTTTTTGAAGTTTCAATGATTTACTGATTCAGTATCTCGTTCAATATGAGATGCTTATTGCTCTATAGTAAAATTAGAGCAGAGAAGAGTATGTCATTGCTGTAATAAAGCAATTGGGTACTATCCTTGAGAAACGGACAAAGAGTTTGAGTTCCATTTTTCATTCGAACATGTTTTGAGGATCTTAAGTAGCACATGGTAAGTAAGAAGTAAGTGTTCTGCTTTTTGTTAGCGCTTTTGCTGTTTAACCCCTAAAGGACCACGCCCTATTCTTTGTGAAACACTTCTAGGAGGTTTAGTAAAGAGGGATTTTATGTTTTGTTTCTAGGAAATCCAACCGTACGATCTTGCCCTAGACTAGAAGAGGTACTTGTGGGAAAAAAATCAGCTCATTCCAAGCGGAGAGGAGTGAGACATTTCCATTTAAAGTGAAAAAAAAAGTTTTTTCCATGTTGTCCAAAAATTTTAGAAGCTTTTGACTAATCTTATAACAAAAAAATATCTCTACCCAAAGTTGCGCTTTCTTTTTTCCATGTAAAAAGATCAAGTTACGTATGCGTGGGAGAACTTTCAAATCAATTAGAACTATACAACACATAGGAACTATACAACACATGGGAAAAATCAGTAAGTAAAAAGAAATAGAGAATGATTCAAAACACTAAATTGTTAAGAATTTCATTATTGAAATGAAAAATGTAAATCCCAATAGTTATAATGTTGTGATAAACAATATGCTTCCTTTGGTTTAATTTTTGTTCCAAAATATTGAGAATTGAGTAAACTAAAGGATTTCAAAGTTTATTTTAGAGTACAGAATCCATAATTGCTCGCAAACAAAAACTCCTTGTAACTTTCATGTCATTAATTGAAAATGAATGATTCAAAGCTTCTCACCTATAAAAAAAAAATCTAAAGAACCAATTTCATATTTTTGTTTTAAAAAAATGTAAATTTTAAAGAAGTTTCTGGTTTGCCTGGGCGGGCAATCCTCTCCAAATTAAAAAAAATTCATGCATAACTTCTTCATCAAATGTCCGAATGAAAAAAAAGTCAAATGCGCACATAGATCTTCGAATTCCCTTTCAAAAAATCACACAAAGTAATTTAGCCATAGGTACATGCCCAAAGTCCAACCTCTCCCCCAAAGGGACAATGGTCCTTTAGGGGTAACTCAATATTTATCTTCAGCTCAAATTTGCTGTCAATTGTAAATTTGAATAGCCCTTGATAAGATGTACATGATATGGAGTTACTCAAGTATAACATGCATCACTAGTAGGTAAGTATATACTTGCTCTATCTTAAAATAAATAGCCAATTTGAAACTTGTAATTTTTTTTAGTAGTTATGTACAGGGCAATGCCCGAGGAGGAGGGCATTGTGGGAAAAAAAGTGTTGATGAGGAGGGTGGAGCCCAACAAGGAGGCGCTTTTTTCCTGTAATGCCTGACGACAAAAGCGTTGTGCAACGTAAATCATGAACAGGAAAAGATGAAAACCAAGAATGAAAGTTGAGGTCAAATGAAAATTTTGTAATGCCCGATTATGCAGGAAGGCCTGCAAAATCGACCATTACGCTGCAGAAGACTCCCAGGAATTGAACAGCGAGTTTCCTGGGAGTGGTTTACCAGTAGGTTGTATGGAGGCTCAATTTGAACACATACAATGTTCGTCATTGTTTGTGGCAACATAAAAATTGACCCATATGAATAATGTAGTTTACTATATGATCGATCAAACTGGAATGAAAAACATGAGATTCCATTGGTGACTCGTATGCACATTGTTAATGTAAGGTGACATACAAAAATATTGTTTTGAGGTAGACAAAAATGCTTGCTGCATACTAAAAAAAGCGTTATGGAGAATGGAGAGAAATTGTTTTTCATCTTATTTTTTTCTGGAAGTGATCATAAACAAATGGCCCATTCTGGAAAGTAAAAAATTACGTCATTAGATGCACTCATGTTTAGATGTAGTTAAAAATGTGAGAAGATTTAGAGACGCGGTGTTTGTTCTCACACTATTATTTTTGCAATTTTTATGAGGTTAGCATGCCATATTCAGTATTGCAACTTTTAAAAATATATATTATAATGAGTGGGCACTTGCAAAGCACTCTACATTGTTGTAGAGCTATTGTAGAGGGACTAGTCATGGTGATCAGCTGTTTAGGGGTTAACCCCTAAAACACTAAGCTCAAAAATTCGCCAAAAATTCACCAAAACTGCTCCAAAATTGCCATTTCTAGTACAAGTACCAAATTTTAGATTTTTTTTTTTTTTTTTTTGTGACAAATGTAACCATAAGATCTTGTACTACACTAGTATCAAAAGATGCAAAAAAAAATTCAAGAGTTTTCACCATGTAGATTATTAGATTTTGAATTGACAAAAAGGCATTTTTTGTCTTTGCAAATTTCTAGGCAGTTGCATTTCACAGGGTCATATTTGCATGAAAAAAACTCCAAAATGGTTGGAATTTTTTGGTTTGTTCTTCAAAGCAAGTTGGGTACACATTTGAAAACCTCAAATCATTTGGAGTTGTAAAACACATGGAAAAACAATAGTAAGTAAAAAGTAGAGAATGTTTCAAACCACTAAATTGTTAAGAACTTAATTATGGAAATAAAAAATTCCAATCCCAATGGTGATAATGTTGTGATAAACAATTTACATCTTTTAATTTTGTGTTTTTTCTAAAATATTGAAAATTGAGTAAATTAGTGGACTTCAAACTTTATTTTAGAGTAGTGAATCCATAACTGCCCACAAACAAAATCTCCTCATAACTTTCATCTCATTGATCAAAGTAGAATGATTAAAAGCTTCCCAAGTACAATACACATAGATCTAAAGAACCAATTTCAAAAAACAAAACTCAAAAAATGTAATTTTTAAAGAAGTTTTCTGGCTGCCCACGAAGCAAAGAAAACTACATATTATGCAGTAACTTTTGAACCATGAAGGCAAATGTTATGAAAATTGTTGGGCCTTAAAGCTACTTGTTGAGCACATCATGTCTAAAAATTTCAAAGAAAAAAAATGAAAACTTCATTGGTAGTGAGTTGCCCAAAATTGCTATATTGCCAAAAAAAGGGCGTTAAGTGCTTTAGGGGTTAACCCCTAAGCGACGCCCAGACTTGAAACTAGAAAAAACTAACCGACTTGCAATCAAAGTGCCCCATGTGGATTGAAAATTACAATCTACAAGATTGGACCATACAAATTGTTAGTAGAAAGCATCTCCATTGTGATGGGCTTGATTGGAGGTGGTTTGACCAAAAGAGCAATGAGATTCCAACAATCAAACTTGCATTGACCCAGCTTTTGGAGAGACAATATAATGTCTCTTGGGCGCTCAGGGGTTAAAGGAGTTGGAAGACATATAATTGGGAGTGCAGACCATACATGAAAAGATTTTCATTTGCTAATTTATTCACATAATCAAACGGATTCTTGAGGAGTGTATATGAAGGTAGAATGATAGTAAACAAGATTGTTGAATTATAAATAGCCCAAAGTACTGCAAAATCCAAAATTTGGGCCTACTTGTAGGAAAAACATGTTTCTATATTAACCTTTGATTAAAAAAATAAAATGACAACATTTCTAAATTTCTATTTGTAATGAAGACCCAATTCTATGTTTAGACCTTTTGAATAAACCAAACAAGGACAGTAATATATTGGAGGCACTACATTCAAAGAAAGACACTAGCTTCAAAATTTGGAATATGCAACACTTATTAAGCACAATCCATGACCTGCCCTAATTAAGTCATATGATTCTAATGGTAAATGAAAGCTCATCAATGTTACTCTAAGAAAGACATTTAGCTTCAAAATTTGGAATATGCAACACTTATTAAGCACAATCCATGATCTACCCTAATAAAATAGTATGATTCTAATGGTAAATGAAAGCTCATCAAAGTTACTCTATTCATTTAGTACCGTGGTAATGTTTCAAAATGTTTTTGGATTGCTTAGTGAATCCAGCCATTACATTAAAATACATTGTTGTACCGGAGGTGGAGCTATTGGAGAGCCCACAGGATGTCCAGGACATTCATCCGCATTTGTTTTTTTCCTCCTTTTGCGATGTTTTCTATGATGATGCCTTATTGTCTTGCGGGGAATAATTCTATGATGATGATGTTTGGCATGCCTCCTTAATGGACGAGGTGGAGAATTCAACTGCTTTCACCATTCAAAAATGTTGGTTATAGAATTTGAAAATGTTTTTTATAAAAAAATCTTTATAAAAAGGGAATGATATATGCACACCCGGGGTTTATTATATGCACACTTGGGGTTAATTATATGCACACCTAAGTGTGCACACTCAAGGGGAGAGAAATTTTAGATATTTGTCATCAACAAGTTGAAATTGAAAAATTTTGAGTTTACATTTGGATTTAGAGACCATGTTTTAGTCTAGAACTACAAAGGAGAATATGGTTGAACAACGCCCAATGGATAAGCCTAGCTTTTTTGACAAACAAAGATAAAAGTAATAATTTGCTTGCTAGCTAAACTTTTCCATTGGGTGTTGTGCAACTGTGTCCTCCTTTGTAATTCTAAACTAAATCAAGGTCTCTAAATCCAAACATGAATTCAAATTTTTCAAATTCAACATGTTGATGATAAAATTTACCCTATGGTGTGCATATAATAAACCTCGGGTGAGCCTGTATCAATTCCCTTGATTTATGAAAAAAACATAATCATAATGAAACTATCTATTGTTCCAACTAGCAATTCATTTAACTTGGCTAGAAACTTGTCAATAATGACCATTCTAACCAAGTTGGATGAACTCCCTAGTTCAACATGCTTATGAACAATTTCTTCAATACAAACTTTGAGTTTGAAATTGTACCACTTCCTTGATTGCTTTTTGCACTTGAGCATACACATCACCTGGTGTTGTGATTGTGCAAATCTGCATGCAAAGAGTTCTTTTAGTCATTTGGCTTTTGACATTCCTAGTCCTTTGTCTCTACTATTACACAACTCTCAAAAACCCTAAGGGTTTCAAAAAAAATAGATCGCTTTAAATATATAAAACAAAAGTGTATAGAGAACCTTTGTCATCAGAACCTCGATCAAAACAATAATTTCATGAAACATAACACTTGTTTTCATATTCAATCAAAACTAATTAATTTTAGATTGTTCACAATCTAAAATTAATAATCCACTACGAGAAAGATTGGAAGACTTACACAAAGCATCAAGAGATTCATGGAAAAAAATTGAGAAACCTCTAGTTGTTTAACCCCTAAAGAACTGAGCCTTTTCTCCAAGTTAAAGTCACTGATAACTGCCACGTCTAGGAGAATGAGTAGAAAAGTAGGAAATTAAAAAAAAAATAAAAAAAATCCCACCGTAGGATCTTGTTTTAGACTGCCAGATGAACTTGTGGGAAAAAATAAATTCAATTTAGAAGGAGAGGAGTGAGATATTTACATTTAAAGTGCAAAAAAAAGGTTTTTTTCCTTGCTGCCCAGAAATTTCAGAAGTCTTTGACGATTCTTATATCAAAAAACTAACTCTATGCAAAGTTGAGGTTTATTTTTCCCATGTAGGAGATCAAGTTAGTTATATGTGGGAGAATTTTCAAATGAATTGGAACTATACAACACATGAGAAAAAAGTAGTTAGTAAAAAGAAGTAGAGAATGAGTCAAAATACTAAATTGTTAAGAATTTAATTACTGAAATGGAAAATGCAAATCTCAATGGTTATAATGTTGCGATAAAAAATCTACTTCTTTTGGTTTAGTTTTTTTTCCAAAATAATGAAATTTAGTAAAATAAAGGACTTCAAAGTTTATTTTAGAGTAGAGAATCCCTAACTACCTTCAAACAAAAACTCCTCATAACTTTCATCTCATTGATTGAAATTGAATGATTCAAAGCTTCTCACATATAAAAAAAATCTAAAGAACCGATTTCAAAAAACAAAATTCAAAAAATGTAATTTTTAAATAAATTTTTGGGCTGCCTGGATGGACAGTCTTCCCCAAATTTTCATAAAATCATGCATAATTTCTTCGTCAAATGTCGAAATGAGGAAAAACTTAGATGCCCACATAGATCTTTGAATTCCTCACCTACAATAAAAGTTTCAAAAAGTTGCACAAATTAGTTTAACCCGAGGTACATGCCGAAAATCCATTTGTCTCCCAAACGGACAAACAGTCCTTTAGGGGTTAAAGACAAATAGAGTCCATAATTACAGAGTGTTCAAAGTTTATAAGTAATAATCCAAATAGAGAAAGTTTGAGAGATGTATGTAGAACACATAAAGAGATCTACACAAAGCTTTGGAGAGATCTCCCAAATTTAGGAACAAATTTAGTCCAATATTACATTAATAATCTAGAATTAGTGAAACATGTTATTTTTAGGGAATTGCTAAATCCACCACATTGCACTATGTTCCATAAAAAAAAGGGCAAATTTCATACTTATCCAATAACCGTTTAATGATGACAGTAACTATACTTATTTTAGGATTGTACATACTCAAAGTTATGGAAGTTAAACCAGAAAATAAAATTAAAAAAATAGTGGATGAAGTTATGAGACATAAGTTACACACGCATGCACAATATGTTTTAGCAAGCTAGTTTTATAGCAATCACCTATGTTTTGGATCCAATAAATATGAATTTGTCCCTTCTTTTTTATGAAACTCCTAAATATGGTGCAATGTGGTGAATTTAGCAAATTAAGATGTGATAAATTTAAGGGAAAATTTCATGGATATCCTTGAAGTTTGCAATACTTGTATAGATACCCCAAGTTTTTCAGAAATTGCACAAATATCCTTGGACCATAACTTTTAGGCGTTTGTTTTGCTATGGAAGCCACCTCCTTCTCCTTTTGTGCACACAGTGCTATGGGAAAAAAAGTAGCAGAAGGAAGTGACTTGCACAGTAAAACAAATGCTTGAAAATTATGGTCCAAGGATGTTTGTGTAATATCTAAAAAAACTAGAGAAAACTATACAAATATCGCAAAATTTGCATTACAAGAAAAATTGTCCAAATTGACATGTCCAAATCTACAAAAACATATCCAAACTGACATTGTTCCCTTGTAGTGTTGGGGTGTCCATCAAATTTTCCTTTAAAATTTTAAGATTTCTTATTTTTAGACCAAACTTTTATTTTTTATTTTTTTTCATTGCAAATTTTTGAGAGGTAACTTAAAAGATGTGAAAGGATGGTGATGGAAAAACCCACCCTTTTGACAACCGTGGATCGAGCTGCTTCATAGAAAGAAATAACCGGCACAGATTCCTTTCGGAAGGTGACTAAACGTTGATTGATGGTGGCCATGTTGTCATCCGCTCTCCCACTCGTTTGACCACGTTGCATGAGTCGGTGGAGGAGCACTTGCTTGGGTGCATGTAAGTACAACACCAAAGAGGGCGCCCTCACCTAATCACATTCCAACAATAACTTTTTTTTCTTGGAAAAATCTACCAAATCCTTGTATGAAAACACTATGCTAAAAATAATGATATTTAGTGTTAGGGATTTGATATCCGTAGGACACCTTTTGACTATTTTACTAGAGCTACTATGTGTATAACCAATCTTTATGATATTATAGCAGGTAGGTATTAGAGGCGTAACATCACTAATTTGACATAGAAATTGCAACTTGCTATGTTTTCCAACTCCAAATCCGGCTCATACTGTTGTGTGACATGATTTTTGTTTTCTATTAATTCATTAATGTCAAAATCAAATTTTTATAAAAGGCCAAGAAACAAAAAAAAAAAAAAATTTGTGAAAAATGAGTGAGCTATGACAAAAACTTCACTAAGAAAAAACTAGTAATTATCTTGAAATAAATGGACTACTATCTTAAACACTAGTTGCACTTCTTTGTTGTGAGCAACAAAAAGGTATTGTACAGTTTAAGAGTAAAAAAATTAAGGAGCTCTAGGAGGGCTCGTTATTTTATTAATGTTAAAAGAAAAAAAAAAGGAGAAAGGGTTTTAGGATATGATGGCGTATGTGGTTTACTTGTTTTTGGAATTCTTTAGCTTGGTTGATCTTCCGTGGAAATCCATCAAGCAAGTAGCCAGATGCATTGGCTGCTTCATACATGGCCTTTTGCATGAGCTCCATGGTGAGTTTGGCAGGCACCAGCTTGCCTTCCTTCATGATGGAAGCACAATCCTTACCAATTTGGGTGCCATTTTTCACCTCTGCTCGGAGAATGTCGCCCAATGAAATGTGCTTGAACCCAAACTCCTTCACCATTCGACCACATTGTGTGCCTTTCCCAGTCCCTGGCCCTCCTGTACAAAAAAACATACCCACTATAATATTTAGGCTATACATTACAACAACATCAAAACCAAAAAGGGACTTATTTTGTTGTTTTTGTGTTGTTTTTAATTGCAAAATTTGTAATATGGACCAATTTTACAACATGTATCCAATTATTGGCACGTATTGATTATTGCATGGCAATATAAGTCTTTTCACTTTTAATACTTCAAATCATGTAGGACAGGACTTGTAACTGCGTGCAAGGTAGAACACCTAGCTCTTTGCATGCTAGGCAGTACAACAAGATGCTTTGTTTTTGCAATGTTGGTTTACTTTTTGAGTAAGGTAGAGTCATAGACAAAAAGTCATAGTCCTCTTAGACCTAACTCTTTAGCTTGGTTGATGTAATTGTGAAGCCTATCCAAAAACCCCTTCCAAACTCTTCCTCTTGGTCACCTCCAATGGACTTAATCATAGCGTGGCTTGTTGGTGTAAAAAAACTTAATTTTTTGAGGTCTACAACTTTGTGTATGGATCTCTACATATGCAAACTTCTTCAAGATAACTTCTTTCAATGCAAAAGCCTCCTCCCTTGCGGTACAAAGCCAATATTCACATTTTGGAAAACATTGGCAGTTAAGTTCAAGTTGAAGGTGAAATTATTGAAAAAGTTTCTAAAAATAGCATTGTGCAAGATTTCTTTCTTGCAACTTTGCGTGTTGAACTCTTTGAATTTTAATACTTTGTGCTTGGAATTTTCCCATATTTATTGAATATGATAATGAGACAAAGTTTGGTGTATTGTTCTAAATTCACATACGCCCTATATTCACAACTTGACATGTGAAAACTAGGCAATCTGCTAACATATGTTGAGGTTACATGTAGAGTGTGCAATTGCAAAGTGCGTCTACTTCTTTACCCCCCTGAATACCATATACGTTAAATTGAAACAATATCCACATTTTGGAACTATTAGCGCACTCTAGTTTAAGTTGAATGTAGAATTGTTATTCAAACTCTAGGAGTAGTATCAGGCATGTGAAAACATAAATTTGTAGGTTGAACTCTCATTATTTTGGAGCTTTGATTTTTATCAATTTCTTGTTGAGTGTAATACTAAGCAAATACTTAGTGATGGACTAGCACATTTTCAAAGCAGTTTGTTCCATTTTCAGGTACCCAGTACAGCTTTTAGCAAATGAGCTCACGCAAACACATCAAAAAAAGAGCAAACTTGGCCTAGCATTGGAACACCCAAAAACAAACTTGTTTGTCTTTTTTGCATTTTTAAGTTCCACAACTAGCATGAAAATTCATCCTAAGAACAAAAGATGAAACAAAAACACACACCTCAAAAAAAAAAAAAAAAAAAAACCCTACAACGAGCTCAATATTGTGCAAGAAATGAGTCTCAACTCTTCAAATTGAGCTCAATTAAGGTAGTGCAATCTAAAAGCAACACTCTTGTATAAAGAGTCCCTTAGGTAGCTCAAGAAAATATATGAAGTGGTCTTTGATTGGACCTTTTAAAGTCATAAGAGGAAAGATGTATTTTATTATAAGAGTCAATCATACTCTTCGGTTTCACCTCATCTCTTATTAAGTTGCAAGAGAATGGTTTACAGGAGACCTAGGATCACGAATAGGTGTCCACTACAAAAACTTTGAAAATTCATCACCAATTCAATAATGCTTCAAAAAATATGAAAATAATTGTGTTACATTTGACATCCATTTCTCTTTGTCTGAAAATTTCAAAAAAAATCTTCTTCTCTCAAAAGCCCATGTAACTTAGGCAGATCAGCCAAGTGTCGCTTTTTGAGCTACCTACCTTACACACCACAGCAACACCAAGCAACGCAACGATGTCCGAGATTCCGACAATTCAAGCACAATGAGACTCGCATTTGTCAGCAATATCCACTCTAAACTCAAAAATGCAAGTGAGAAAGAAAGAGTTTTGATTGAGCAAAATGTTGCGTACCGAGCACCATAATGATAGGTTTTTCTCTAGGCTCAGCAGTCGAAGGTTTTGAAAGGCCACTGCCCATATCGGCTCCTCCTCCGCCCTTCCACACAAAACCCTAAACACACACACACTCTCTCGTCGCACTCAGCCGAATCCCTTCTTCACGGACACTTTGTTCATCGCTTGTGTTGGTGGTGTGCTGTGTCAATCTGCCATGGCCAGTCGAGAGTTCACGACATTCCCAAACTTGGGTACCGTGCCATTGCCACTCTTCATTTCAATTCATTTGCTTGAGAGTGCAAAACACAAAGTTGTTGTGAAAGTGGAGTTCATGATCTGAGCTTCGTCACGCGTCAGATTTGTTCATGGAAACTAACTCCATTGCGAGTTGAGAGAGAGGCGAGAGAGAGCTGGAAATGCAGGCGAGGAGGAGAAAGGACATGCCATGAAGAGGTAGCGTTTCCAAGGGTTATGCTGATTTGGGATGGATGACACCTTTGCCATGTTATCTTAGCCTTTCTGTAACAAAACAGGTAGGTATACCCAATACCAACAATGTACCTATTGACGTCACTATGTACACAAGATGATCATTTGAAAACGCAAATATTGCAAATTCAAAACAAGGACAAAACATGGAGGACAACCATATCCAAGGGTAAGTAATCAAAAACAAGAAAGTTTTTCATCCCCAATAGGTCTTTCCTACGAAACCATTCTTACATAGGTAGCATCATGCAATCATACACGTCATAATATCCCCACATACAAAACTCATTCTCCGAGTTCAAATTTACATCGTTTTCATGTTTGGGCATCACAATTTTCCCTCTTACGCAATTTAACTTTTGAGTTCCTATGGATCAAGCCTGCTACAGTATATGGGTAACGTATGACTCCCAAAGCTGGACAGACATACCGGCGCGCTTCCATACATGTCTCCTACTCATGCACTCACTGCAGGAGTTCAACCAAATCTCAAGTTCGATGAAAAATCGAGTGATGCTCACGCACATGTGAAAAAAAAAAAGAAACAGTGCTATTATTACACTTCGGAACAGATATGGATAAAACGGACCTATAACATACACCTGAATTCTTCACCACCTGGTCCTTCCTCCAAGTATGTCCCAAAAACATGGCCAGGAACTCAGCCCAAGAGTACCAACCCCGGAAGCAGGCCAGCCGAACATGAGAACACCGACTTTCGTTTTGCCTAAAGCATCGCCCCCGTCAATGGAGGCAAACAGAACATCTCGAAGGGACACCAGTCAAACAATAGAAGAGCCACCCTACCAACAAGCTCACCACCATCCCTTCTTTCTGTCGTGTTCTACCTCTCGTCTCCGTCCTCGTCGTCGTCGGCGTTGTCCAGCTCTGCGTCGGAGCCTCCTTCCCTCTCTGCACCTCCGTTGTCGCCCTCCGATCCCTCCTCTCTCCGGTCCCCGCCAGTATCGTCCTCCTCCTCGTCGCTCTCCTCCACACGATTCCCTGTGTCCTGCCCACTGTGAGGATCTTTCTCCAACCCCGCCGACTGCACGGGAGAGTCCACCACGTCCACTCTCTCGTCCTCGCTCCCATCGTCCGAATATGCTGCCAGGGCCACCAGCCCCTTCTCTAGCATCTCCTCGTACTCCGTCGCCGACTGCCTCACCACCTCCAGCTTTCCCAGGTCCTTCAGATACTCCAGGTCCGTGCACTCCTTCACAAGTGCAGCTATCTCGGCCTCCGGGTACTGGATGTGCGTTCTCCGACCCTCCTCGTCTATCCCGTTCCTGTCCTCTTCGCCAGGATGCCCGCCTCTCCACGGTCTAGACTGTGGCGTTGGTGCCAGCAAGGTTTTGTCATGCGCAGGTCTTCCTCTTTGACCGCTCCCTTTTGGTCTCCCCACTACGCCTCCGTATGCCCCTCTGCCCCGCTTCCCGCCCCTTCCGGCTCCTCGTTCTGGCGGGGTCGCGCTCGGAACCTTGCCGTTCAGTATCACGGGGTCCGCCCTCGGGTCCGACAGCCATTGCAAGTCGTTTCTGTCCATTACCTTCAAGTCCACCCACTCGATGCTCTCGTCCAGGGTGCCCGCGTCGTAAGCCAGACAATGCAACAGCGTCTCCTTGTTGAAGTCGATGATCACCGCCTCGTAGTGCTTGTTGTCTGCCGGCCACCTGATCCGGAGCCTCCGCCCCACCCAGCTCTCAACACGCGACTCTGTCGACGGCCCTGCGCCCTTGTGATTCCGCCACGGCGTCCCTCCCCTTCCGCTGCCTGCTCCTCCCCTGCCTGAAGGAAGCCCCGGAGTTCCCACAACCGATGCGCCTCTGCTCGGTATTATCAGTGCTTCCACAACGCCTTTGCTCCGTGACTTCTTCCCGCCGGACATCCCTCGTCCTCCTGAAGCCGAAGGCAACGTCTGCGGCGCCGGTTTCAGCAGAGGCGCAGGCGGAGGCAGGATCGGAGCCACGTTGCCTACTTTTTGCCTCTTCCTACTTTGGGACACCGCAGGGCTCGGAGACGTGTCTCGGTGGTGCTGAGCCGTGCCGGGATCCTCTCCCGTTTGTCTCCAGGCCCTAATCCTCCGAAGCGTCTCGTCCAGCGAAACCTTTCCCAGCATCTCTCTGTGCAGCTCGTCTTCTACTCTCAGCTCTTTTCTCATGTTGGACATCAGCCCTTCCTTGGTCCACGTAATCACCTCGGACTGCGCAGAGAACGCCCTGAGCAGCGAATGGTACGCATCCAGTTCCAGCTGACGAATCTGCTGATCCATGTGGTACGACGAGCCTGACGGTTTTCCATTACCACTGGGCCGACCCTTTCTAACGTTCTGCGATCGAACCACTTGCGTGGGAGGGAGGTCGTCATCGTCCGTTCCATCGCTGTCCGACTGGTTATACACCATCATGCCAGGCAGGTCCAACAATGGCTGTACTCAGGGTGCTACTTCCCACTGCACTCCACGACAGCCCACCACTGCGAGTGTCAGTACCAGGAAGGAAAATGAAACCCTATGAGGGAGATAAAGGCTAGAAGTAAGTCGAAGGTTAGAACTTTCGGTGCATGAGAATTGCTCCATTCTGCATTCATCACTTGACAGTAATTCTACTGAAGAACACAAGCTGTTACTCCATAATGCATTCCCTAGCAGGAAGGATGCCATTTGAAGAGAGAAAACAAATTTATAAGTGCAATGTATGTCTAGTCTGTTTTTAAAAAAACACGTGAAACAGCTATTAGTACGAAGATTGAGTGAAAGAACATTCAGGTTACATTCGAATGTAGAGCACAACCACTGAACCGCACACAATTATGAAAGATCAAAAGACTAAAAACCACTGGCGGCGGTCATAAGACCCTCCCTAAACCAGCACCGTGGTTAAAAAGTCGCCACAGAATCCAAAACCTGTTCTCAGTATCCATGTTCCAGAGAATGTATCACTAGACTACATACATAAGCCCCATAAAATCATGAAATTGCGCGCTCCTCAACTGTTCAAATAATATCAAAGAATGGGAAGACCTTGGAAACGTGCCTGCAACAGCTTGGTAGCTTGACAAGGTGTCAGAGTTCTCGGCTCTCCTCTTTCTTTCTATTTTGAGGCCGGCGCGATTCAGATCCCCAACTCTCTTCGGAATCAATCATGGTCCTCCTGTAGAGTTCTGAAGTCTCGTTCCAGAATCGCCTCCTCTTTCAGTCTCGCACTTTAACATCCCCTTCTGTGCAACAGTTCATGACATTCCAGAGCCTGCAATAACGAGCCTTAAGCCAAGAGCAGCTCGGAAGCCATGACCTATTGAAATTTCCTTGAGTCCACCATTGATCATGCGGTAGCTATTAACAGAGGCCGAATCTCCGAATCTCCAGCTTCCACAAAGATCTCCATCCTCGCATTTATAACGAAGAGGTTGTAAGAAGAAACAATGATCCCTCGCAGCTATCTGAAAGTGCATGCAAAAGTGCACTTTCTCCCGCCACCGAGTCCTTCATGCGCATGAACAAAAAAAACACGCGAAGCCTAGGGTTTCGCATCTCCAAAAGAAAAATTTACCACTACCAGTGGCAACATAAAAACTACGTGCAACAGTTCATGACGGCCTTCAAACTGTAGAAACCAGAGCCTGCAGAAACGGGCGTTCTTGAGCTCGAAAGTCCTTCTCTACTGAATTGCTAGCGCATTCATTAAATCCATCTTTGAATAAAGAAAAGCTCTTTAGCGGCCGTTACGAAGCCATCTTCCTGCGACAATCCTAGAGCAATATCCCCGCACCTCCAGCTTCCCCAGATATCTCCATCACCAGGAGACTAAAAAAAGAACCAAAACCTCCGCAGCTATCAAAAACTGCAAGCAAAAAAAATGCAGCACATCCTCTCGCTCCATTCCGCTCCACGAGCCCTTAGTGCAGCTAATATTTGCCTTAAGAAACCGAAGCCTAGGGTTTCATACCTCCAAAAAGAGAAGAACGCTCCTCGAACCTGATTGCAGCACTTTAAAATGCGAGCGAGAAAAAACTGAAAGCGTCTGGATAGCAGCAACACGACAGGAGCGGAGGGGAGCTCATAGCACAACTTAGGGTTACTAAAATACAGAATGAGAACGGCATTGCAAAGAGGCGAATGAGAAATGGTTTTTTTTAAGGCGTAGAAAACGAGCGCAGGTGCGGCATTGGAGAGAAACGTAGGAATCGGGACGACGACAAGCAAATGCGTTTGGAGGGATGATGATCGTCGTCGAAGAGTGGCGTTGCAGCAGCGAGGGAAGCATGGTCCGCCATCGCTGTGAGCTCGGGTTTCCTGTTCCTCGCGCTTCGAGCTTCGTCTCGGTTTGGTTTGGTCCCCCTGGTGTTCCGGGAGACTGGGACACGGGGTGGTCCGGTGGTCCGGTGGGAATGACTGGGACTGATTGGGCCGGTTCTGGATGGTGTTTTGTAAGAGCATCACCACTAGTCCTACAAAATGGATGGCCTTCCCAGAAGAGGCCAATCTACTCCTAAAAAAGAGTCCCACTCAACCCAAAAATGGATGATTTTTTGGAAAGAGTGACTCCAAAACTTGCCATGGCCTCAAAAATTGTCTTGTTTTCAAACCACCCTCTTGGCCTCCAAAACCTAATGAGACAAGAGGCTCACCTTTCTCCTCTAATGTGATTCGCTCACAATTTGTTCTTTTTGAGCACAAAAGAAGGGAGCCAATGGGGGCCAAGGCTCCTTGGCCTCTCGACATGCCATGATGGTGGCCCCCAACATCCAAATTTGATGGCCCCTCCTGTTCCAAGCCTGAAGCAGGCCAATTTTTTGGGGGCCTGGTGGTGATGCCCTAAGCTTTGTTGGATGAGGCCAGGATAAACGTTAATGGTGAGCAGATGGCCAGATCGCGTCACTTCTTTTACAACTGCCCTAGAAATAAGTTAATATGTGTTGGGAATAGAAAACACAACAAGGACACCAAAGATATATGGGAAAAAGAAGTTTAGATGTTATCTTATTCCAAGTAGGTTTTCACATATATACTAAGGAGAGAGGATTTAAAATAAAGGTCCTTCTCTCCTATTGGTCCATGGGATTCCTTTACTAAAGTAAACTCTAGCTAACTATAGTGGAGCATAATAATAGAACACTTATCTCAACAATATGTTTTTTATAGTATTGTTTTTGTCTGATGGATATGATGATGGTAGCATACAAGTAATTCATCTAGCATACGAGTATAGCTTGAGGTATACAATATAGCTTGAAGCACACGTGTATTGCATTTGGCACACAAGTATTTTATCTAGGGAAATTTTCACAGATACCCTTGAAGTTTCACGGATACCCCTGAAGTTTGCCATATTTTCATAGATATCCTTGTTTTTTCAGAAATTTCAACAAACACCCTTGAACCAAAATTTCAGGTATTTGTTTTATTGTGCATGACACTTCCCTTCTTCCTTTGTGCGTAAGCATAACAAAAAAGTAGTGTGCTTACAAAAGGAGAAGAAGGAAGTGACATGCACAACAAAACAAACTCTTGAAAATTATGGTCCAAGAGTCTTTGCAAAATTTCTGTAAAAGCAAGGGTATCTATGAAAATATGGCAAACTTTAGGAGTATCCATAAAATTTTCCCTTTTATCTGAGGGAAAACTTGATGGATATCGCTGAAGATTGGTGTATTTGTACAAATGCCTTAGTTTTTAGGAAATTGCACGACTATTGTTGGGCTAAAATTTTTAGACGTTTATTTATTTGTGCAAACCACTTCCTTCTCCTTTTGCTTCCTTCTCTCTTTGTGAAGAAGCTCCTATAGGAAAGAAGTAGCGTGCACACAAAATGAGAAGGAATTGGCACGCACATCAAAATTTGAAAATTATAGTTCAAGGGTATTTGTGCAATTTTTGAAAAACTAGGAATGTTTGTACAAGTATGTCAAACTTCAAAGATATTCATCAAATTTTCCCTTTATCTAACATATTGTTTTAACTTTGTTTTCTTATTCCACGATGGTGCAAGGACATAGCCTATGATCATGTAGTCAAATTTCAAATCTTTCATTCAATATGATTCATACATTTATTTTTTCATCAAATTCTATGCTAAATTTGTTTTTCATCAAGAAAATATCACAAAAAATTTAAAAGCCATAAAATTTTCAAAAACATTTACAAAAATTTGAAGTCTTTGTGAACTTTTGTGAAAAATGGAAGATCCAAAATCAAATACATACACGTTTGATAAATTTGAGAATGTCAATACGAGCACATATTATATTGGAGAACACTTAACCATTATAGAGCAATCCGAGTTTTTGTCTCGGTTTTTGTGTCTCTCTCTCTCCAAAATGTAGGCTTTTAGCTTTAAACTCAAAATAAATTATGTATTCTGTAGATTTAAAGAAAAAAAGCCTATTAGAGAAAGAATTGAACTTAGAACTTTTGTTTTTGGTCGTGACCAAAAGCAAGAGAATTTGCTTTTAATGCGTAAATGAGTTTTAAATAAAAAATAAAGATGCTAGAATATACTAAAAGTGAATATCAATTTTTTGAAATAAAATCCTAATAATTCATTGCATACCACTTTATGTTTTTTTGGAAGTCCAACTTTACATTCTCAAGATTATACCCACTAAAGCGGTTCACTAAAATCGTCAAATTGAATTGTTCAACTGAGAGTAATTATCATAGAATTCAAAAATATATTGCAACATATAATCCAAAAAATGTTTCAAAACGTTGTATAAAAGAGTGAGAGTAGAGAGAATTTAGAATCATAGTGTACCAAAAAAAAATGCAAATTCATAAGTGAGAGGCTTGGCTAAAGGTACTTGAAAACTGAGGAATATGAACTTCCAAGCTTCATGCATTATGTTTGCTCAAAGAAATGTGTTTGAATTTTGAGGCAACCCATTTTGTGTGATGATCTTTGGTTTTGTCTAAAACATGTTCAAGGAGTAAAAAATCCATCCAATTTTGTTGGAATTTTAATCTTGAACAACTCCAACTTCATGCTGATGCAAGTGAGCTATAACATGATGTAGAGATGAATCATGAGATGAATTCTCACTTTGCAAAAGCATTCCTATCTTTGTTTAGACCAATTTTAATTGACAAATACAATATGAAACTGAATGCTTTGTTTTATACATGCATTACCCCTAAGGGCTCAATTGACCATTTTTTGGTTGCTGCCTGTTTTTTTCAGGCTACACAAGACAAAAAACTTTTTTTTTCTAGTAGAAAATCAAGTCTACTTTTCAACATAACTTAGATCATGTCAATCCAAGTGAAACTCCACCAAGGAGAATTTTTCAAAGACAAACACTTCAATATTTGCTAGTGTTGTAAAATTTGCTATTTTGGGAAACTAATGATGTTCTCTCTTTTCAAAAGATTGCATTTTTAAAGTTCAAGATAGAGTGTCTATTTTTCACCAATCATACCAAAATTTGAAATCTATGAGTAAAATTTGTAATTTTGGTGAATATTGAATTATAAATGTTCCTAAATTCATTACATAAAAATCCAAAGCTTTTTTTGAGTGTTTAACCATAAGAATAATTACAAAACAATATGATTCTTATTTTCTCTTTTGAAGCAAACTTCATCAAAGTTAAAAAAGTACCATTTTATAACACATCTATGTTTTGCCCTTACCCCCTTGGGCCTTTAGGGGTTAACCCCTAAAGGACCAGACCCTCTTTTTTAAAAACATAGCAATTTTGGGCAAGTACTTGTGGTTGGAGCTTTTCATATTTTAGGCTGAAATACTAATAGAATGTATGGACAAGGTTTATCTTTCATATGCACTAAATTTCATGACATTGGAGTTGAGTAAAAAGTTATGGCCTAATATATTGTTTTTTTTACATTTGTTAGGCAGCCTGGGCAAATTTTTAAAATTGATTTAGGAGATTTGTGTGAATGTAGGAAGCTTCAAATCATTCTATTTGGATCAACAAGATGAAAGTTATGAGGATTTTTTGTTTGCGGGCAATTATGGATTCACTACTCTAAAATAAACTTTGAAGTCCTTTACTTTACTCAATTTTCATTATTTTGGAAAAAAAAATAACCAAAGGATGTAGATTGTTTATAACAACATTACAACCATTGTGATTGGCAATTTTTATTTCCTTAAATGAATTCTTAACAATTATGTGTTTTGATCATTATCTATTTCTTTTTATTTACTAATTTTTTTTCATATGTTATACAATTCCAAATGATTTGAAACTTTTTTGACATGTACTTTACTTAGGTGGAATAAAAAATTTAGAGAAGCTCCACCCACATGGCCTTTTTTCCTTAGGAATTTCATCTTCCTAAGGGTAGCTGCCCAATTTTTCACATGACGTTTTTGAATATTCAAATCATTCTAATCCATGCAACAAAAAACTTTGAAATTTTTTCCACATCTTCTAAAACTATTCTTCTACAAGATCCTATGGTTACATATGCATAAAAATGTTTTTGTTTTCAAATTTGGTTGATGCTATAGAAATGACAATTTTGGAGAGTTTTCGGGGAAAACTTTGCTTGGACCTTTAGGGGTTAAAGATTTAACATGTATGTAAGTGCAAAAGTTCTACAACGGTATGAGCCGGCTACAAACCATTTCAACCTGTCTTTGTTCTAAAATAATGCTAAGGTCTTCGTCTGGTAATTTTTTTTGGTATGTGTGAATTGAAATATTTTTCAGTTGACTTAAAAAGATGAGTCCTTTGATAATCTTATATTAAAAAGCTTGACCAATAACAAGATTAATATGCTTCAGTTTCAAAAGTAAGTTCTTTTCAACTCTGCTCAAAGGTGTAGTTTCATCTTTTGGACTTTATTTAAATACTAGTTTGTTGCCCCCATTTTAGCAAACCTAAATGAACAATGGTGATTCCATTTAGCACTAGTGTGGCTCTATGCCATTGGTCCAAGAATGTCACCAAATTAAAAGTAAAAGTCATTTTTTGAATTTCTAATTCATAAAAAAACTTTGAAATTCAAAAACTTTCCCACCGTAGGCTCAAATACCACGAAACCAAGTTTGTGCACCCTTCCTTGCTAAGAGCTTTGTGACAATACTAAGCACACAAAATGGAGACGCACATTCTAGGACACCTCAATGTAACGAACATCCAAACAAATAGCCTTATTTAAGGTATTGATTTGTGAAATTTTTCCTTATTGAAATGGTAATTGATACATGTACCCACCCCATCTTGACCATTCTACTACACCTATTATATATGTTCAATATTTACAATATTAAAATAGGTGTGGAACATAGGAAAAACATCACTAATTTGAAAATACAACTTGACATAGAAGATGTAGTTTCAATTTTGTTAGTGTTTAGCTCTTAATCCCGCCCATAATATCAATTTATAAAAATATGAATTAAACTAAACATAATTTAGATTTTATGATTGATACTATGAGCAAGATCTAAAGCCAAAAAACAAAATTAAAGCTACAATTCCAATGTCAAGTTGTGTTTTCAAATTAGTGATGTTTTCCTTGGGATCCACACCTATTTTAATATTGTAAATCGTTATGAATAATATAATACAACCTTTTCTATATATAGAAGAATACAATCAAGAATAGGGATTGGCTAAGAGAGAGTGTCATGGTGCAATTTCTAGCGACCTGTTTGTCCTTTTACATGGGAGAAAGGGTACATGCATAGAGTGGAGAGAAGGATACATGCATAAAGTGGTTCAAACTGAGGCTTTCCTTTGAATCAAGTTAGTGGCGTTTGTGAGCTAACCGCTCACTCATGATATAAATTTTTAAACTGGCCACGTTTTGTGATAAGATTGATAGCCCAAAATTTGCTTATTACAAGGACATTCATTTTGCCTCCATTGACCATATAAAGTAGGGTGTGGTAGAATAGTCTAGAAGGGGTGAGAACTTACATGTATCAATTCCCTATTGAAATGCATGTTTTTCGAAAGGAGTGGCGCGACCTAAGGTACAAAGACTCGGCAAATGAAAGACATAGTCCTCATCCAACATAACAAACATCATCCAAATGAACATTACTAGCCAAGGTTTAATTTGTTGGCAAATTTTTGCCTAAATCTTACCTCCAAAAGCTTTTGGCTCTTGATACACTGTAAAATTTGCATGAAAATCTAGATGAAATTGCCAAATCCCACCTTGAGAAACAACCCAATTTACCAGACTTTGGATGTAAGTAACCTATAATAGCAATACTTTGGATGAACTTCCATATAACATCCATTTGTTCTAGATTTAGCCAAATTTTCCTTACTTGCGAGGTGCAGGTTGCTCTACTCCATGCCTCTCTAATTTACATTTTCTAAAAATAGATGCACAAATTAACAAATTAACTTCTAGCCATGTGCACAAATTAACCCTTTAACGACCACACCCATTTTCACAAAATCCACTGAAAATAGGGGCTGGAAGCTTAGATTTGAAATTGACTCAAATATGGAACCATTTTCAATAATCCAACCGTACAAATGGGAAGTACACCTTGTTTATTGTAAAGCCTCTAAATTTCAGCTAGATCTACCATTGGAGGTGAAACATTATAATGATTGAGTGAGCCATATGCGGAAAATCTTTAGTGTTTCATGCTTGTGTGGTTTTGAATGTTAATGCTTCATGCTGGCTTTGATTGAAAAGAACCTTACATTTCTAGGAAGTAGGGTTTCCCACCTTTACAATAAGACTAGTTTCACACAAAATAGACAAAAATTGCAATCACAAGGTGTAGCTAAGTGGACAAAAAGGGTAAAAAAGCCCACTTTCTTTGCTACTCTAAAACGATTCTACAAAAAATTTGATAATCATTCTAGAAAATCCAATTGGTGAAAACAATCAAGAATTGGCCTTAAATGTAGGATGACAAATTTTAAAGCCCAAATGACAACAACATTTTAGTAGATCTTCAAATTCTACAATTATACTACTACCGCATAGAAAACAATACAAGCGTATTTCTTAAGCAATTTGAGTTTTTTTAGAATTGTGCAATTGAAATTTGACATTCTTCTTGCATACTTGGTATATTGTGTTGTTGCTTTGATCCATCTTTGACAAAAATTAGATACGTATTTTGAAACCATGCTGTATAAACACCATTATTTGTCAACTCACAAACCCAATTGCATTGTTATTTTTTAGATGGATGCAAAATTCTTGTGATCACAAGTGTTCTTCAATACCAAATTCCAAATTACTAAGCAATTTCAACCTATAGGCATAAAACCACACGCAGCGACCAAAATATGGTCGCGTGGTCCTTAAAGTGTTAAGCCAACTTTTCTCTTACAAACATATGGATACACAAATGTGTTGTAAAATTTCTGGCACAATTGGACAAGTAGACCATTGCCAACATTGAGCAAGAATTTTGTACCCTCAAGGTTGCCTATTTAAGTGAACCAGTTTTGATTGTATCATTGGATGGTTGCAACAACATCGCAACTTTGTTCTATGAAACTTGAAAGATTGTTGAAGGCTGCTTTGAGTCACTATGCAACTTTTATGGAGGCATAGCCACCATGTTTCCTAACATGGCTACGGTTGAATCTAACTTTTTTGTTCTTAAACTTTTGAAGGATGAGCATTGTAAATTGTTGATTGACCTCTTGCTTGATGCAGTGTCATAGTGCAAGCAATTCCATTCCTTGTCACAATTAATTTTGATATCAAATATGTGCATAATAAAGATAAACTTGTTAATGTATGACAAAAACACAATGTGCATAAATTAGCTTAATTTGTTAATTTCTGACAATACGTGAATTAGAGAGGCCTGCTCTACCCCGCCAAAAACAAAAATTAAACCCTGTTACTGGCACTCCCCGTGTGCTCGCAAGAAGGTCACACCGGACCACCCGGTCTCCCGGTTACCGGTGTCCGAGGCGGACAATACCGAGACGAAGCGCCAGGAGGAGGGAGGGCCATAAGGGAGCCTCCCGCTCGAAGAAAGCTCCGTCGAAGAAGCAAAACTGGAGCACCAGCGATGGCGGACCACGCCTCCCTCTCTGCTGCAACAACAACACCTCATCTTTTCCACCCCAAGTGCACCCCCTCCCAACGCACACTCGCCTCGTCGTCCTCTCGGTTGCTGCCCCCTTCCCCGATGCCACACGAGTGCGCCTCCTTTTCCCCTTCTTAAAGAGCGTTTTCTCTCTCGCTCTGCACTTTAACCCTTAAATGTCGCAGGAGCCATTTTGTGGCTTTTGGATGATTGAAAAGTGCTCTCAAAGTGGAATAACACTATTTGTTTATCTAAGATTCCGTTGGAATATGAATAGTGCAATTCCAAAGCATGTAGATAGATAGCTTTTGCATGCATAATGTTCACAAAAGGGTCCCACTTGCCAATTGAGTAGTAAAGATGCACCATTGTGTAGTGTATTTTAAATTCTGAGGATCTTTTTACCAAAAATCAATTTAAGTTGTTAAAATGATGTGTTTTTAGTTTGAGCATAACAAGCTATAGAAAGTTCACCAAATCTAGTTTCTCTTCGTATTTAAAATTTTGGAAAAAATTAAGCTTTGAAATTTTTATTTATTGTCACAAGTTGAATACGTATTACCATGGAAAGGTTACTTTTTCTAATTTTACCAGCATGGAAAGAAAATTTCCATCATGATGATCTTCATCATGATTCACATCCACAATACAAAATTTGGCATAATTCAATACATTTTGTAATTTATATGAATTTCTTTAGCATTTGCTTCAAAAATTTACAATAAATTCAAAAATTCACCAAAAATTACGAACATTTTTTAAACATGTAGTATGCACATACCTTCTTCAATTAAAATTATAGTATTGAATTTTGATGTTGATTGCATTGCCAAGATACTTCCTAAAAGATGATTGCAATTCCATGGAAAATCCATGGTTGTAGGCCCATCTTTTAAGGGTTAATAGCCCTAGGTATGTCCTATATTGCTTTGGTCCTAGACGGCGGATCGTATTGCTATTATTGTTGTTGTTGTCGTCGTTGGCAAGGCACTGAGGTCCAAGGAGGCGCGCGTGCATAACTTAGTGGTGCTTGGAGGTATGAAGGAAACCCTAGGCCCTGCTTTTTTCTTATTATGTTGCATAAAGTGAAAGTGGAGTGGACTTTTTGAGAAGATGTGCACTTGCGCATGCGCAGAGGTTTTTAAATTTATTTTTATCATGTGGCAACGACAGGAGATTTCTTTGGAAGGTATGGAGATATATGGCTTTAGGATTGTTGGTGGACGGTTTTGCAGGTTTTATGGCCGAGCAAGGAATTTTTTCTTTATCAAAGACGGACTCAGCCAAACAAGTATTAATTCATTAGGACAGGTCTTTTGAGCTCAACGCTTGTTTTTTGCAAGTTCTGGTTACAGTTGGATGTTATGCGCACATGTTAATAAGCTGCTGGCTAGTTTTTAAAGGTTGCCTATTCTTCAAGTGCTGTATTTTTCTTCTGGAGGTACAAAACTCTAGGCTTCGTAGATTTCACAGTGTATGAAAGGCTCATATGTGGATTTACGCAGGGTCTTACACTCTTAGGTAGCTGAAAGGTCTTTAGTTTTTATTTTTTTGCCCCTGTCGATGGAGGTAATTTGCTATCGTGAAAGCAAGAGGTGTGATTTGTCAAAAGCTTAGGTTTCTTAGTTCCGCAGGAAGACTCTTGCTAGTCTTTTGCTCCTCAAGGGCTTTTGTTTTATTCAAAGATAGACTCAAGAGGATTTTAGTAAGCAATCCTAAAAAGAGACCTTGGAAATCTACGGGAGAAAAAACTAGTATTATTTCATACTAGAATTAGGGCTCAGAATCATGTTGGTATCAGTTGAGAACTTTGACATCTCATATTAATGTTACTAGGCTGGTGCTATGTTTTTAATATTTTCTATTTCTTAGATTATTTGAACCGTCGAGGAGTACACAGCTTCATGCTCGTATAGGACTGAAGATTAGTTGAGCGATACATGTGCTCAAATTTAAATGCTAAAAATAGGATTTGAATTTTGAAGCGGTTTTCATTTGGTCATAGTGCTGGTTTAGAAGAAGCCATAGATGTTATCTCCCTCTACATGGATTTTTTACTTTTTTAATAAATGTGCAGTGTAATGTGGTTTGATTGCGTGCAATACTAATTTGTTATCTATATTTTACTAATCGAACGTGACGTGACGGTGTTGTATTGAAAAGAGCGCGCCTTGAGACCACGTATGGTGTCTCGTTGCGATCATGCGTCGCTGACTAAAATTGTTGTCGGTCTTGATCTTCACTCTTCAAATCTTTAGTTTTTAGTCTTCCATTGGCCTATCTTGTAGTTGGTTCTAGGGGGTATAAGGCTTAAAATAAAGATAAGAGCTCATTGGATACGGGACGGATAGATCGGGATAGGAGACACAAGCTGCCGTCCATATGACGGGATCCTAAAATCAAATTCATGATCTGCTGGCCAAAACTCCAGATCGTGAAAACAAAGCAAGTCTTGATCACGTAGGTGATTAATCCCATTTCTTTACCACAATAATAAATGAGGTTAAATTTAGTTTAATCCAAACTGCTCGCAACAAGGTTTACAAAACAAAATGAAAATGAATTGACAAACAAGTTTTTAAAACCGGCTAGGAATAACAAAGCCACATCTCACACATACATAAAAAATAAACTCAAAGTACTCCTCTTGAAGTCTTCATGTCTTCAAGTTTTCATGTTTTAATAAAAACAATGGAGACTATCACAAATAACAAGTCCTAGAAAAGCTGCGACTTTCTATTTAGTGGCACAAATGGTTCAAAGATCCAAATGTTAAGTGTAATAGCAATTTAAAAAGCTCTTCTAATCTTCTAACATAAATTCAAATTTCAACTCAATCTAAACTATTTTCCAAAAGTTATGCGATTTCAAAGTAGAAGCTCTTCTTCCTCCTTGTAAACTAAATATTGCTTTTTTGAACCTCTATAACTTTTATTTTACACATTACTTATAGAAATGTGATATCAATTTTAAAAAATAATATCACTGGCTATAACCTCTAAAATTTTCACTTCAAAATAAAACTCTGTCCAAAAATTTTAGTCAATCAAAGTATGGGTCTTAATTTTTTAGAGAGCATCCAAATCCCCAACTTCTACCCACTATAACTTTTTTAATAAGATTCCAAATGAAATGTTTGAAGACAATTAAAAAAACTATAACAACAAAATATCACTTTTAAAAATTTAAAAAGAAATTTTCATACTGTCCAAAAGTTATAGCTCTTCAAAATTTTGGCGTTCTCCTAAAAATATGGCAGCCACCTCCAATTCTTCACACCTCTATAACTTTCTCTTTCAAGCTTTAAATTTCAAGTTTAAAGACTTTCTAAAAAGCTAAGACTATGATGAACATTTTTTTTCAAATTTTGTTGCAAAATGATATACAAATCATAAGCTATGGCTTGTCAAAGTTTCAGCCTTTTTTCATAGTTTGACTTTTTGATTCTAAAATTCAAACACTCATAATTTTTGCATCACAATTCCAAATCAAACTTATAAACTTATTTTGGAAAGGTAATTACACAAAAAACGACTTTTTCAAATTTTAATTTAAAATCATTTATATATAAAAAATTCTTTTACATCAAAATTTTGAGCTTTCTTCCTTCTTCCCATCAACACTTATACACTAACTTTCAATTACTAACAAATTTCTCCTCATTAATTTCAATCCTATCTAAGGTAGAGAGGTGAAATACATCAGCCCATGCTCTTTTCTATCTTAACACTAATATAGATGCCAAATCTTTTTTCTTTTCATACCTTTCTTATTCACTTTTAAATTCTTAGTATATTTTATTCAAACAAAAGCAAAACATATGAGTTTTTCAAAACATCTAAATAAACATATAAAAATGATTAAATTACAAAATAAACATCACCGTAAAGTGGTCACGTGCCCTTGCGGGCATATAATAGCGTGAGACATTTGTCTTTAATCGGCAAGTCGTGGACTTGGTTGACTGGAGAAGCAGTCGTCTTGGCCACTTGTCAGTCCAAATTCAAATCTCATCGGATTTGTCGAGCGGTGATGGCGGCCCACGACTTAGCCGCTAGTAAGACAAGAAATTGATCTAGCCAACCCGCTATCTATCTCCTTGAGCTATGCATGTGACAAGACGGCGCAGCGCACTGGAATCTATGGCTGCTGCACTGTTACCAAATTGTGGTTTTTACCATGACCACCCCATTTGCCACAACTGTTGATTTATTGAAATCAACACAAATATAAAAAAATAACGAGTATATATATGATGGAGAAATCTCCATCAAGACAACGGTATTGTGATGTAAATCACACCATACAATAAAAAAAAATAAAGTAATTAAATTATAATATATACAAGATATTGTATTTTTTTTTTCTTCATATGTGGTTTTGTCTTTGTTTAATAAAGTTTTCTCGGATAAGATTTTGATGAAGTAACAATCGTATAGAAATGTAATTTAACTAAAGTCTATTGGAGTTTACTTTAGTAAAAAGATTCCATAGACGAATAAAAGAGAGTGGTGTTTACTTTAGAGTTATTTTTAATTAAAGTAATTCAAAGATAAATAATAGAGAAGGACTTTTACTTTATGTTTTTTCTCTTTAGTATATAGGTGGAAACCTACTCACAAAAAAATGAGATGTTCTTCATAATATATTACATACTCCATATCTTACTTCTTTTTTCTTGCATATTTTTGTTTTTTATCTTTTTATAGCTTTGTTTTAAAAGCAAGATTTTATTACATTTTATCTTTCCATTTGTTAAAATAAGATAGATTGCAGCTAGACACCCTGTGTGTTCCCCATGCAAAAATTCTCTCTACCCAACAATGGCCTTATTACTTACTTTCTCTGAAGGTAGCCTTTTGTACGAACCAAATATGCGTTGTCCTTTTAAGAATATTTTCTCTCATTATGTGCTTATTGTTGGGATTTAAATTGCCAAGTAATACCTTGTGGAATTGAGTACACTTTCCTGTTAAGTTGTGATTTCAGCTATACCAAGGAATTACGCAACCCCCATGCACTGTATTGACGATTTTGATTTTTGACCATAGACTTATTCATTGGCGCTATTGTAGTTGATTATTGGGCATAAGAAGAGAAAAAATGCAAAGAAGATGAGAAAACTCTCCTCTTCTTGGTGGTATATTGTCTATTTCGGGCACATCGACCATTGATATTTTCTATTGCAAGGCCCAGTTGAAGAGGTTGGAGAGCGTGTTTCTAGAGGGGGAGATTACTCCCACTTGGCTTTCCCAAGTGGTGGTAAACTCTCACAACGACTGGAGGAACTATTTGCCTGAAAGCATACAAAATGAGAATTTTACAATTCTAGTTGTCCCGCCAACCATCACAAGATTTATCGACCTTATTGGCGGCTGGGGAGTTGTATTGTTAGTGTTGCAGGAGCAAACTGAAGTGATTGATTGTCTACTAGCAAAAAAGAACAAATGCCTCATAGTAGACCAAGAAGTGGATGGCTTGAGCAATTGTCATAGGTAGCAGTCACTAAACCTTAAACCCTTGGCGCCATGTTTTGTAGGTTTTTTGTTCAATTTTGTCTCCCGCATTAGTAATACTTGCATTGTTGGAGTATTTGGTATTTGAAAGCTAGTTGGAT
The DNA here is from genome assembly GCA_963920765.1 of Ulota crispa. NCBI lineage: Eukaryota > Viridiplantae > Streptophyta > Bryopsida > Orthotrichales > Orthotrichaceae > Ulota > Ulota crispa. The sequence goes on from OY987244.1 coordinate 3,848,681, forward strand.
TCTGTTTGTTGACAAATAGCACCTTTAATGTTTTTAGAATTATACTTCTGTACTCAAACATTTAGTTTGAGTTATGGTTGAACCTTATATGAGAATAAAGTGTAACTCTTTTTATTTCTTCTTTTAATTGAGTAGTTTTCAGAATTATACTTATGCTTTGGTGTGTGTATCTTTGACGTTTCTCAAGCGGCAGTTAGAGGACCAGAAGAGACGCCACCAGCTTCAATCTTCAGCTCAAGACAAGAAGGACAAAGATGAGTTGATTGCCCAAAAGAAGCGTCTCATGGATGATATGGCTGATCAAGAAAAGTGGTTCAAATGTGAACTCAAGAAGTATGCAACGGTTGCTAGGGTTCACTACGTTGGAAGAGACTCTATAGAACCTGAAGGTGCATGCTAAAGATATGGACAAGAGGCTTGTTGTAATGGACCGTCAAATCTCTTGGCTATTCGAGGGGTCGCAGTTGGGAGACGCAGTGAAGAAACGCTACACCTTAACTTTTATTAGAGAGAATATTGCGTTAGCTGTTGGCGCCACGCAGGAGGACATGTCATGGACAGCATATTTTGACTCGTTTGCTGAAGAGAATTGGTTAAAAGTAAACATTACCAATTTGAAGCTCCAAGAGCTTTTCCAAGATGCGGACTATTTTTTAAATGACATGATCCACAACATTGCCGAAACAGAAGTGGTGAAAATGTTCAAAGATATGAACATCAGCAAAAAACATTAATTATGGGAAGATGCCTTCTTGTTGGCATTTCATAAGACGGCGAATGAAGTGCCAACCCTTCCATATCCATGAAAAGTAAATGACTTCACATATTTACATTACTTTTTGTATGCTTTTGCGTCTCTCAATCTTATATTATCATAAAGTGCTATTCTTAAGATTTGTGATAGGTTCTAATTGGATTGGCATGACGTATATTGCCCTAAACACAGAAATATGACCCTAGAACATGTAATTATGTGAAACCATATTAGCATTGTGATCTGAATGCGGTATAGTATTCAGAGTTGTGCAAAATTTGATGTCTCACGCAATGTTCAATTTTGCAGGCGTTGGGGCTTAGCTTAGCGTTTCTGGAGTCTCTTGATTGGGTTCTCTTGAGTTTTGGAAGCATTTGTTGGAAAATTGGCTTGTTTGTAAGGTAGTTCTGTTGAACATCTTGCAATTGGATTTTTTACTACATTATTGTACTACTGATGTGGCGTATGGTAGTCCATGGAGAATTTCATCAATTCATTTGCTTAAGTGTCCCGGACATATGGTAACCTTTCTTATCTTTTGGTATCTTCAGGATCACACAAAACACTTAGCCAATTCCAATGTAGCATGAAAATTTGCCCTTACATACTTGAGGTTCTTGTGTTTCTTGCAAGAAACTTGTTGGAACACCATTTTTTATGTGGTTATGTTGTTATTTAACATTTTTAGGAACAGTTTTGTAATTCCTTTTTTGTTTCTATACTTCTTTGTTTTAATGTGGCATAGAAGCTGGCTCTTGATTCTTGTGTTTCTTGCAAGAAACTTGTTGGATTACCATTTTCAAATTGCTTGTTCTGTTGTTTTTCAACACCATTCTATGCATGACTCCTTTGTTGTTTTTGCACCTTTTTTAATTGTGATGGAGCATGGAAGTTGGATTCTCAATAATGGGCATCAAGACTAGAACTTAGCATAGAAATCTTGGGGTAGAGGATAGTATGTGTGGCTAGTGTCGGGGAGAAACCTAAAAAAGAAACTTCAACGCTCACATTATTAGTTACATACAAGTTTGTTTTTTTTTTTGTAGCAATAGGGGAACAGAGGCTTAGCAAAAGGGGGATTCTAGACATCCAAAAGTTCTCATAACTTGGCCCTTCCTTGCTTGGTTTTTCAAATAGCTAAAAAAGAGGAATCATCAATGATGTGGTTGGTTATCAAGCTTATTTTTTATTACATAATTTTTCAAATTTTTTGAAAAATTCTAGTCTTAATGCTCCTTAATAAGATTAAAGATCAAATGCCACAACACACAATGCTAAAACAAAGCACAAGTAAAAGAAATTATTTTCAGGTTTTGTGATTGATAGATCGAGTGTGCAAGGGTAGTATTACTTGGATAAGTGCTTGTATTCTGTCCATGTTGATGCTCACAAGGATAGCAACTTATATTGAAGTTGTTTCTTATACACTTTTTGTATTTTTTGTGAAATTGGTTCAATAGGTTAAAAGGAGAAATGAGTTGAAATCAAAGGTTTAAGGTTTTTGGGAGGTTTTTGGGGTGTTTTTGGAGCAAGTGGTGGTCAGCAGGTGGATTTAGGGTCCTAGTGTTCATCATTTTGCGGTGGTATCTCCAGGTATGTCATGTTTCTTGATGATATCGTCTCTCTTGTAATCGTCACGTCTAATCTAGAATTTTGTCACTCTGGATATCCGGATTTAGTTTGGTGATGGATTTTTATGACATTGCAAGCGGACGTCTCAAAAGTCAAGAGGCTGCAAAGTTTTCTCAAGCAAGTCCCCGCCTTTATATGCAGCAACCAAGTACTTCACAAGGTTCACTTGGACAACAAACATCAATGGCTCGTGCAGGAGGACTGGCACATTCAATGTCTGCTCTTTTAGTTCCTTCTGGTCCTATGTCTCCTTCTCTAAGCACGCTTGCAACTCCTGCAACATCTGGCGATGGATATGAAGTAACAAGTAGTTTGAGGGGTGCATCATCCATGCTTGGAAAAAGGGAAAGTAAAGAATCAACAGTTGCAACTCGAGCTGAGGCGAAGTAGATGAAGGCTAAGCAAGTCGAACTTTTATAGTCCTTTGTAGTCCTCTTTGTAGTTTCTGGTGCAACTAAGCTATTGTCTATGGTATATTACGAGATTCATTCTACATGCTTTTCTGAAAAGGTTCGATGTTTGTTCATGCAGCAACCAGATGATATATGCGTGATGGGATATACTAGTATGTACTAAGGTTGTCAATTTGATGTGTCGGACACAGGCATTGCAAGAAAAAGCGCAGTTTCAACAACGGAAGCTTCAAGAAAAATAGGATGCAAAAGAGTTGAAGGAAAAGCAGAGGAAGGAAAAATTGCAGAAGCGGTAGCAACTCAAAATAGAGAAGCAGCAACTTTCACGAAGCAACAATCATTTGTTGTAGTTGTCTCAACACTCAGGTTCCATCTCTATGGATGACAGTTCTACAACTCCGCGTTTGGAGAACAGATCATCAATGGGGGACCAGAGAGAAGGAGCTGATGTGGTAATTAAGATGGAACCGCAAGTAATAAGTCGCCATTACATCTTTGATCCTTTCATTGTAGTTAACAACAATTCCTTTGTTTCAATGAGAATAACAATAGGATGAGCAGCAGATAAAATTTCCTGCCTTGTGCGAAGAAATTTTGTGGTTCGAATTTGTTGCTGATTTAATTTTTGGAGGCACATTTCGTAGCATTGAAGCAATTCTTACCGATCATCATTTGATAGAGTTTGTATCATTTGTATTGATTTTGTTTGCTCTTTTCACAAGTTTGGGTTCTTTTGCAGTTGTTTATTGGTGAGCTATAAAGTTGGTTGGAAGTGGCCCAAAAAGACAAGAATTTGTCTTTTAACACTGTTGCAGCTGTTTCTATTCTAAGTTTTTAGTTCTTTAAGCTCATTGAACCCATAAAATGCTTTGAACAAAACTTAAACTTGCTATGATACATTACTTCCTCAACTTTTTTGAAGTTTGTGTTAAAAAAAAATGTTTTACACATTGTTTACAGAAATAATTCACGTGGTTTATTTTGGAAATTTCTTTGAAGACTCTTGCCAAATCAATTTAGAGCATTTAGTGTCAAAAAATAACCACAATTAGAATGCAATTAAATTTTGGTGTGATAGGTTAATAATATGAAGGTATTAGATTGTATAATATGAACGTTAAATTTCTTGTTGTATGTGATCAAATCATCAAAATGATATATGATAGTTTGCTATCAAAGGAAAAATTTGGATCTTTGGTTGGTTTTTGTTTTTAGTGCTCATCCTTAAGAAATCAACCACATTTTTTGATAGGCAACTTCTTATTGCATTTAGCAATGTCCATCAACACCTTGAATGAAAACATGACTTTAAAGAGAACAAACATTGCATATATGTAGCATATGGATGTAAGGGGTGAGTTTTAAACAAAATTTTATGTAATGGAATGAGTATAAATTGGTTGTTTATTATTGTCATGTAGTATGTACTTTATCAAATAATGTCTATCTCATTCAATGGTTGTCTTTGTGAGATAATGCTGTTATGAAGTTTGTGGTACAACAATGCAGCGTTCTAGCATCATGTCGATTCTTTTGGTAAGCCTGATGTTAGAATCGATTATTGGTTGATTGAGATATGAACGAGGACTTGAATTTGTTTCTTGTTTCTTGTTTCTTAATCTTTCTTATCAGATTCCTATATAGGAGGTTGCAAGGCCGAAGCAAGAGTTCGATACAAAAAGTCTCGAGTGTATTGAGAAAGGAAGGCAAGAACTGTTAGTGGTGGATGCAAGAAAACAACTCGGTACGTCAAATTTTTAACAGTTTCTACCAATTTATGGACTAGTTACTTGGCAGTCACCATGGATCCTTTCATACCCTTGCAACCTTGGTTGCAGAATATGGTTTTTTTGGGACAGCATATGGATGTCAAGCCTGATAATAATTTTGTAATGGATCAATGCTTTTGTGAGGAATAACATAATGTGAAGTGCTACAATCTGGTCAACCGATGCAGCATATGGGAATGGTGAAATAGCCTCTAGTCTCCTTGTGACTCCTTTGCTGTCTTAGACTTCCATACCAAGCTTTGGAGTGAGTTTCGGTTCAAGAATCGGGGTACAAGACCTTCGCATGGGGCCCAATCACAACTGAGGCCCTCTCGTTGGTGCAATGGCTCAAGCGCAAGCTCACACATTGGCTTCTGATCTTGTTCTGGCAGGAGGTCCAGGCTACATGGATCAGGTACATGTGCTCATTTCATGTCTGTTTCATGGTAGTGGTTTAAAAAATGTTGCTCGTTCAGTCGTTGTGTTTGCAAAGAGACAATTATGTTGAAATTTGCAAGGGTCTAGATCTTGATCAGAGTGCCAATTGCGGGTTTTATGTGGAGTATGTACAAATGTGAATTGCTTCTGTCTGAATCCATCTAATTTACAAGCACTTACTATTTGCTCTCTTTAGTATTCTCTGCTCGGAATGCCTCGTTTGAGTGTGCCTACTCTCAATGCGATGCTTAATAGTTATATTACTGAGCGACGCTAATGTGATTGATTAGTGAGAAAGAGAGCAAATAACAACTTGTTATTGAACAATATTATATCCCTCAGATGCCTTTATGTTTACTTATAAATGTGAAACTCATTCACTGTATGAACCACTACAGATGCAGCACTCTCTAGCTCCTTAAGCTTGGTCATTGTATTGTATGCTCTCCATGCATGAAATTTTAGGAAAGTAATTAAAATACACGCTTTTTCTCCTTTCTTTGTTGTAACAGCTAATGCTTTCTTTGGTGCTAGTGTTGCACTTTGAGTTACTCGTTGCTCGAGTTCTCTTCTGTTTATTTGTTGTTTCTTTGATGTCCTTATTCAAGGCTTGTAATTGCATGCAAAAGTTGAGTGAAAGAATATTCCCGAACATATTAATGAAGGCTGCATATGCATACATGCGACAAGTGTTTTTGTAGTTGCAAGCAGAAACAGACCGCGTAAAAGTTTCTGCTTCTCCAAGTAAGAGTACAGATGCAAGGACCATTGTTCTGGTGCTCTCTTTGTTGCTTGTGCCTATGCTTCTTATAATGCTGGCCTTGCCGGCGCAAGCAGATGGTGTCCTCTTCTGGTCTGTATTGACTTCCTCGTCTGCGGGTACGCTTTATTGTTGAATTCATGTTGATTTTTCCATGACAGACCCTTTAAGCATGTTACTCAAGTAGGGATTTTTTGGATTTTTTGTGAAATGTTCTTCTGCGCGTAATAGAAAAAATGAAAATTTCATGGATACCCTTGAAGTTTGCAACAATTTCATAGATACTCCTTGCTTTTTTAGAAATCTCACAGATACCCTTGGACCCAAATTTTCAAGCTTTTTTTTGTTGTGCATGCCACTTCCTTTATTCCTTTGTGCGCACACTATTTCTTTCTTGTTATGCATGCGCGCAAAGGAAGAAAGGAAGTGGCATGCACAACAAAAAAAAAGCTTGAAAATTTTGGTCCAAGGGAATTTGTGAAATTCCTGAAAAAGCAGGGGTATCTATGAAAATATTGCAAACTTCAGGGGTATTCATGAAATTTTCCCATGAAAGTAATATATATATGAGTCAATCATAGTTGAGGCAATCGAGTGCAGCTTTCACCAATTCTCTTTTGAAACTATGGAATCACAGGACAACGTTTTTTCCATCCCGATCTAATTGTGCACCAAAATGGCATTGTGCAGGATCCATGCACCCCTCTAGTGCTTGCTTTGGTGACAGTGGTGGGCGTGTCGCTGTCTAACGTAGTCCGTTTCTTCAGCAAAATCCGGAGCCACCAAGGTTTCGTTGTTGTGGCCCTCCTGAGTCTCAACTGGTTTGTGCTGGGAACCTTAGCACACCCTGCTCTGCCATACTTGGGTCAACTGGGGTCTGGCTTCTTGTACTTTCTTAGTGATCGATTTTTAAGATTTTTAGGGTTTGGAAATGTCCTCAAAGCTTTCAAGGTCGCTAGCCATGAATCTTTTGAGTTGTATTAAACTAGGATTGCCAGGCTCTGGAACTGTGCTTTTTGCAAGGTCCGTGGCTGTAGGTACAAGGCTTTAGTCAGATTTGTCTTTGTTAATAGTCATTTTGCTGACTAACTATTAAGGTGTACAAAGTTTGAGTATATTAAAAGGATGAAAGCGCAAGAGCAGGGTCAGCCTAACCGTTTGTTTGGCAAACGGTATGAATTGAATTTGTAGAGTAGGGCTTATTCCTAGAAATCTTAAGGGAGTAGCTATTTGCTTCATTCCAAATAGGTGTTTATATTGTTGTTGCTGTCACATGAAAATACTCGAAGAATCTGTTTCTCTGTTTCAGCGGGCCTCTCTATGTGTTCCGTTGTTAGGGTTGAATATTTTGCAGATTTTATTCTAGACATTGGTCAGTGTTATAATTCTACTTAGAACATTTGAAAGTGATATAACCATTATATCTGTACATTGGACTATCTGAATGTGCAAAATGTTATTCATTATGGAATACGCACACTTGCTCCAAACGGAGTTTGAGTCTGTTATGTTTGCTTTTACCCCCTTAACACCTAGTGGCTTGAAATGTGGTTCCTTTTCAATTTATTGTGGGAGATATGGGGGGTAGAGATTCATCCTATGAATCCAAATAGTTCAAATCATAAATGCAATTACAAAAAGTTCGTTTGTTAGATATTGTTTAATTATGTTAAGAATTACTAAAGTAGACATGGGTGGTTGCAAGCAACATTCTTAGTGTATTGGCTATGTGCATTCAATGCTTGTAGTGTATCCTTTAGAGTATTTATTCATTGTAGGCAAAATCAAAATTGAAAGTAAAATTTTCACTTAGTTTTTTGTAAAGTGCATGACACTTATAACCAACAACTATTGTTGCAACAAGAAATAGCAAAGCAAAACACATATACCCATTAATTCAAAAGTAATTCCATAAGCAAAAACATAACCTAGGCTTCATGAAAACTTAGGCTTTATCTTGGCAATCTTGAGTTTTTGATAGCTCTTTCTTTTTTTGAGTTAATACTAGATTGGCTGCTCAAATTTAGAAGTTGTTGGTTAAGTGTCATGCATTGTATCTTTCAAAACTTTAACTAAAAAATGCCATTAAAAAGCATTTCCCTTAATTTGTTACTGCAAGGTTCTCATGATTAATTTCAAATCTTATTATCCAAAATTATTATCTCAAGCTTAATTGTTGGAAATATATTTTCTAAGAAACTTATATCTTTTTTATGTTTGGAGGAGTCTTAAAATAGTAAGTGTTGCATTTAGTATTTAGTTGTAACGTAACCCTTAAATGACCATAGGACATAATATATACATTGTTGTATAATTGGCATTTGCTACAAATAAGAAATTTTAATTTGGGATCTCAAGTGGCTCACTAGAACTACTTTCATCTATTCTTCAACTTCTTTGTTGATCTCAAATATAGTAAAGGTGTGAATCTATTCCAAATACAAGAAAAACATTTTGTATTCTACTCGTCGCAAGGGCACACTCAGACGTTTAGGGGTTAAACTTTTGATAGAATGCTCACTTCAACCATAAGAAACAATTGCACAATCATTGTTTTTGAAAAATTTGTCTGAAATTTTCAGTTTTTAAATTTGTGTGTGTATAATGGTCATCTATTTGTACTCCTAGAATAGCTTACAGGAAAATCTTAGTCTTATTCAAATCTCACAAAGTTTTTGAAGTTAGTACTCTAACAATACTACTTGATATACTAGAGTAATTTTAGTCCTCCAAACAAAGCTTCCTCTAAGGTTGACGATGTTGATGGGATGATGTCAAATTACCCAAGGAACATGGTTTTAGTCCATGTAATTTGCAATTTCTCTACAATTAAAAAGCCATTGTGCCTTGAAGCAATTTCAATAGAAATTACTGTTTTCAAGAAGACATAAAAAGTTCAAATCATTACGATGCCTCAAAAAATGACACATGTAGTCAATTTTCAATATTTTGGAACAAAAATTAAATCAAAAGAAGTAAGTTGTTTATTACAACATTGTAACCATTGGGATTTGCATTTTTCATTTCCATAATTAAATTTTTAGCAATTTCGTGGTTTGAATCATTTTCTACTTCTTTTTACTTATTATTTTTTCCCATGTGTTGTATAGTTACAATTGATTTGAAAATTCTCCCACATATACCTAGCTTGATCTCCTACATGGAAAAAATAAAGTGCAACTTTGGGTAGAGCAATTTTTTTGTTATAAGAGTGGTCAAAGGCTTCTAAAAATTTTGGGTAGCATGAAAAAGAACTTTTTTTTCACTTTAAATGTAAACATCTCACTCTTCTCCATCTTTTGGAATGAGCTGATTTTTTTTCCACAAGTACCTCTTCTAGTCCGGGGCAAGATCCTACACTTGGATTTTTCAAAAGGGAACTGATATGCGTACCACACCCTCTTGACTATCCCACCACACCCTAGAGTAAATTTTAGATTTCTACCAACAAAAACCTCGTTATGAGAATTTGGAATTCAAATTTGGACTTAGAGACCTGGATTTTGTCTAGAACCATAAAAAAATGTTGTAATTGAACAACACCTAATGAAAAAGCTTAGCTCAGGAAAAAAAGTGTTAATTTTACTTTTGTTTATAAAAAAAAAAGCTTTTTTAGTGGATGTTGTTCAATTAGAACCTTTTTACGATTCTAGACAAAATCACGGCCTCTAAGTCCAAATTTGAATTCCAAATTCTCAAATTCAACTTTTTGATGATAGAAATCTAAAATTTACCCCGGGATGTGATAGAATAGTTGAAAGGGTGTGGTAGACATATCAATCCCCTTTATACATATATTATTCTATTTTTCTTTATAAATTGTCCTAAAAAACAACTAAGAATTAAACAATATTGTAAAAGAGAAAGGCAACAGTATCAAAAATGGGGTGGTAGTATCAAGACCTTTTTAATATTGGTAATATTGATCATATATAAGCTAATAGAGTGTGGTAGAATAGTCCAGAAGGGGTGGTACATGTATCAATTCCCTATTGAAATTCATGTTTCTCGAAAGGAGTGGCGCGACCTGAAGTACGAAAAATGGGCAAACGAAAGACAGAATCCTCATCCAACACAACGAACATCATCCAAATGAACATTACCGGCACTCCCCATATCCTCTCAAGAAGGTTACACCGGACCACCCGGTCTCCCGGTTATAGAGGGAGAGGAGGAGGGCCATAAGGATCGGGAGCTCGAAGAAAGCTCGAAGAAGGAAAGGCAGAGTCCTCATCCAACACAGCGAATGTCATCCAAACAAACATTACCGGCACTCCCCGTGTGCTCGCAAGAAGGTCACACCGGACCACCCGGTCTCCCGGTTACCGGTGTCCGAGGCGGACAATACCGAGACGAAGCGCCAGGAGGAGGGAGGGCCATAAGGGAGCCTCCCGCTCGAAGAAAGCTCCGTCGAAGAAGCAAAACTGGAGCACCAGCGATGGCGGACCACGCCTCCCTCTCTGCTGCAACAACAACACCTCATCTTTTCCACCCCAAGTGCACCCCCTCCCAACGCACACTCGCCTCGTCGTCCTCTCGGTTGCTGCCCCCTTCCCCGATGCCACACGAGTGCGCCTCCTTTTCCCCTTCTTAAAGAGCGTTTTCTCTCTCGCTCTGCACTTTAATAGCCCTAGGTATGTCCTACATCGCTCTGGTCCTGGACGGTGGGTCGTATTGTTGCTGCTGTTGCTGTTGTTGCCGTCGTCGTCGTTGGCGAGGCGCTGAGGTCCAAGGAGGCGCGCGTGCGTAGTGGTGCTTGGAGGTATGAACGAAACCCTAGGCCCTGCTTTTTCTTATTTATGTAGCATGGAGTGGAGTTTTCGAGAGGATGTGCACTTGCGCGTGCGCTTTCAGATCGCTGCCGAGGTTTTTAGTTTGTTTTTAGCCCCCTGGCGACGACGGGAGATTTCTTTGGAAGGTGTGGAGATATATGGCTTTTATGATCGTACGGTTTCGTGAGTTTTATGGCCGCCCGAGGATTTCTTTTCTTTAGCAAAGACGGACTCAGCCGAAGAACTATTTAATTCAGTAGGAGTGTCTTTCGAGCTCAACGTCCTTTCTGCAGGTTCTGGTTACAGTTGGATGTTATGCGCACGTGTAATACGTTGCTGGCTGGGTTTTAAGGTTTCCTACTTTTCAGTTGCCGTGTTTCTCGTCTGGAGGTACGAAACCCTAGGCTTCGTGGATTACACGGTGTATGTAGGGCTTGTTAGTGTGAGTATGTGGATTTTTACGCAGGGTCTTGCACTCTTAGGTAGCTCGAAGGTCTTTAGTTTTAATGCTTTTGCCCTTGTCGATGGAATAATTTGTTATCGTGGAAGCGGGAGGTGTGAGGCGTGAGCCTAGGTTTTTCAGTTCCGCAGGAAGACTCTTGCAAGTCTAACGCTCCTCAAGGGCCTCTGTATTATTCAAAGATGGACTCAAGAGGATTTTTAGTAGAACACGACTTCCGAGCTATTCTTCGGTCCGCGCTCGTTTCTGCAGGCTCTGGGAGGTTATGTACTGTTGCATAGAAAGGGGCGTCAGAATGCGTGACTGAATGAGCAGGCGATTCTGAAAAGAGACCTTGGACTCTACGGGAGGACTAGTATTATTTCAGACTAGAATTAGGGCTCAGAATCGTGCTGGTCTCAGCTGAGAACTCTGACACCTCGTGTTGTGCGACGTTTTCAATATTTTCCACTTTTAAGATTATTTAGACCGTCGAGGAGCACACAGCTTCATGATCGTATGGGACTGAAGATTAGTTTGGGCGATAGGTGTGCTCGAACATGAGTGCTGAGAATAGGGTTTGAATTCTGAAGCGGTTTTTATTTGGTTACGGTGCTGGTTTAGAGGAGGCCATCGGTGTTATCTCCCTCTGCAGGGATTTTTTTAATTTTTTGGTAAATGTGCAGTGCGGTGTGGCTTAGTCTGTTATCTGCGCTTTACTAGTCGAACGTGACGTGACGGCCCTGTCACGTACCTCTCTGAAGGTAGCCTTTCGCGCGAACCGGACATGCGTCGTCCCTTTTAAGGATATTTTCTCTCATTGTCTGCTTATGGTTGGGATTCAGATTGCCAAGTAATACCTTGTTGCACTGATTACACTTTACTGTCGAGTCGTGATTAAGGCTTTACCGAGGAATTATGCAGCCCCTCTGCACTGACTTTTTTACCACCGACTTATTCATGTCTCCTCTTGTTTTCGCTCATAGGGTTTCATTTTCCTTCCTGGTACTGACACTGGCAGGGGTGGGCTGTTGTGGAGTGCAGTGGGGAGTAGCACCCTGAGTACAGCCATTGTTGGACCTGCCTGGCATGATGGTGTATAACCAGTCGGACAGCGATGGAACGGACGATGACGACCTCCCTCCTACTCAGGTGGTTCGGTCGCAGAATGTTAGAAAGGGTCGGCCCAGTGGTAATGGAAAACCGTCAGGCTCATCGTACCACATGGATCAGCAGATTCGTCAGCTGGAACTGGATGCGTACCATTCGCTGCTCAGGGCGTTCTCTGCGCAGTCTGAGGTGATTACGTGGACCAAGGAAGGGCTGATGTCCAACATGAGAAAAGAGCTGAGAGTGGAAGACGAGCTGCACAGAGAGATGCTGGGAAAGGTTTTGCTGGACGAGACGCTTCGGAGGATTAGAACCTGGAGACAAACGGGAGAGGATCCTGGCACGGCTCAGCACCACCGAGACACGTCTCCGAGCCCTGCGGTGTCCCAAAGTAGGAAGAGGCAAAAAGTAGGCAACGTGGCTCCGATCCTGCCTCCGCCTGCGCCTCTGCTGAAACCGGCGCCGCAGACGTTGCCTTCGGCTTCAGGAGGACGAGGGATGTCCGGCGGGAAGAAGTCACGGAGCAAAGGCGTTGTGGAAGCACTGATAATACCGAGCAGAGGCGCATCGGTTGTGGGAACTCCGGGGCTTCCTTCAGGCAGGGGAGGAGCAGGCAGCGGAAGGGGAGGGACGCCGTGGAGGAATCACAAGGGCGCAGGGCCATCGACAGAGTCGCGTGTTGAGAGCTGGGTGGGGCGGAGGCTCCGGATCAGGTGGCCGGCAGACAACAAGCACTACGAGGCGGTGATCATCGACTTCAACAAGGAGACGCTGTTGCATTGTCTGGCTTACGACGCGGGCACCCTGGACGAGAGCATCGAGTGGGTGGACTTGAAGGTAATGGACAGAAACGACTTGCAATGGCTGTCGGACCCGAGGGCGGACCCCGTGATACTGAACGGCAAGGTTCCGAGCGCGACCCCGCCAGAACGAGGAGCCGGAAGGGGCGGGAAGCGGGGCAGAGGGGCATACGGAGGCGTAGTGGGGAGACCGAAAGGGAGCGGTCAAAGAGGAAGACCTGCGCATGACAAAACCTTGCTGGCACCAACGCCACAGTCTAGACCGTGGAGAGGAGAGGCTCCTGGCGACGAGGACAGGAACGGGATAGACGAGGAGGGTCGGAGAACGCACATCCAGTACCCGGAGGCCGAGATAGCTGCACTTGTGAAGGAGTGCACGGACCTGGAGTATCTGAAGGACCTGGGAAAGCTGGAGGTGGTGAGGCAGTCGGCGACGGAGTACGAGGAGATGCTAGAGAAGGGGCTGGTGGCCCTGGCAGCATATTCGGACGATGGGAGCGAGGACGAGAGAGTGGACGTGGTGGACTCTCCCGTGCAGTCGGCGGGGTTGGAGAAAGATCCTCACAGTGGGCAGGACACAGGGAATCGTGTGGAGGAGAGCGACGAGGAGGAGGACGATACTGGCGGGGACCGGAGAGAGGAGGGATCGGAGGGCGACAACGGAGGTGCAGAGAGGGAAGGAGGCTCCGACGCAGAGTTGGACAACGCCGACGACGACGGGGACGGAGACGGAGACGGAGACGAGAGGTAGAACAGCAGAGGAGGAAGGGACGGTGGTGAGCTTGTTGGCAGGACGAAGGAATGGGAGATTGATTCTGCCGTTGTTTGACTGGTGTCCCTTTGAGCTGTTCTGTTTGCCTCCATTGACTGGGGCGATGGTTTAGGCATAATGAGAGGCGGGTTCTTCGTTGCCTACTAGCCTGCTTCTTAGGTTGTTACTCGTGGTTCTATATGAAGAAGGACGTGGTTGTGAAGAACTTAGTCAGGTGTACGTTATAGGTCCGCTTTGTCCATATCTGTTCCGAAGTGTATTGAGAGCACTTTTCCTTTTTTCACCTGTGCGTGAGTATCACTCGATTTTCATCGAACTTGAGATTTGGTTTGAACTCTTGAAGTGAGTGCATGCAGGCGCACCGGTATGTTCATTATGGGGTTTCTGCCTTTATCCACATGCCGTTTGTTACTTTTACTTTGGCAATCAACTGTACCGATTTGGATTACGTTAGCTGTAGGATCTGCTCTAAGGAGAACTGACTTCCTTGGGAATGAGTTTTGGTGATGTGTATGGCTAGTTGTCTGTTGAGAGTCAAATTTCGGAAGTTGACATGTTTGATGGGTGAGCAAAATTACAAATCTGTTGTGAGGATCACATGTATGGTTCCCGAGTTAGCCCTGACTGCTACTAGGACTGACCTGGAGACAAGGTGATCACTCCTTTTACGCTTTGATGCCCAAATGTCTTTTCTTCTGAGAAGGTTTCTTCTTTTTATGTCACTGTTTAAAAGTGCTTAGTACACGGATGCTTGGATAAGGTCAACCTTTGTAAGAGAAATGTTTGGATAGTGTCCCCCTATGTTTTTTTGTGTTGTAGGCTAGATACATGGAGTGTTTGTTTATTGTCATTGTCAATGATTGGATATGGTCAATGTTTTTTTCTTGCCTGAGGCATTAACCTTATCCAAAAAAGTAGTTTGGGTTGTATAGACTTAAGCGTAACTTTGGTTGTTAGTTCGACAACATTTTGAAGCACTTTGTTCATCGTCCAAAAGTTGGTCTTTGTGGTGATTATTGATTGAATGCCATCATTGATGATCTTGTAATTGATTACAATTTTCTTTTAAAGGTCCATTTGCATTTTGGTTCAACTTATGATTTTGAAGTTCACACGAGAATAAATTCAAACATTAGTGGGAGTCACACCTCCAAGAATCGTACTCTTGTGAAGAATGAGATGTAGTGCAGGGAAAATAGGAGCCAATGTGAGTAGTTCTTCATGGAAGGTGTGACTCCTTTTTGTGGGTAGTGGAGAAGAAAGAATGGAGAATAGTAAAAATAGACACAACAATTGTGAAAGCAAGAGAATTGATTACTAAAATCGGATAGATACATGTCAAGGTGAACGCAATGATAAAAATAAGACGATATTGAGGTTAAGACTTTGCATGCAAAAGCTTCTCTACCCAATTCCCTTTGAAGGAGAAGAGAAAATCTTCACAATCCTCAAAGAATGGGGCCCTTGTCTATTGCAAATAGCCTACCATGTCCCCATTCTTTGAAGATTTAGAATGGGGTGGAGGAGGTGTGACTACCCCTATTATCATCTTGCTTGTGGAAATGGAAAAAATGTTATATGCAATTTACCTTATTATCAGGGCATCTTTTTTTGGCGAGCTGGAGTCAACTAGCAGAAAATTGACAAAATCACACCAATCCATGTCATTCCCTCCATTTGTTATCAAATAACCTCTTGACACTTGGAATTTGATGAACAAATAAAATGACCTGCTTATTATCATTGGGCCTTAATTCAAAAACTAATTACAGCATTTACATCTACCAAATGCCATGGTTACGGTATCATTTAAAAGATAATTGAGCCAAGGTTTTGTATCAAGTTTGAAAATCTTAAATGAGTGAAGTATGCATTAGTTATCAAGGTTTCAATGAGGCAAGGCCAAGGTTAACCCCTAAAGGACACAATGTGCCACTGCGACTAGTAGAATACTAGGTGTTTTTCTTGTATTTGGACTAGATTTACACCTTTACTACATTTGAGATCAATAAAGAAGTTGGAGAATAGATCAAAGCCATTCTAGTGAGATACTAGAGATCCCAAATTAAAACTTCTTTTTTGGTAGCAAATGCCAATTATGGCAGCGTATATACTATGCCCTATGGTCCTTCAAGGGTTAAGCTCAAGTTTGAAATTGCTGTTTTATCCCTTCCTTAGAATTTTGGTTATTTTACATGATCATGTTTTGTCATATTTATCTTTGGTCTTTCTAGTAATCCTTAATCCTTAAATCCCTGAGTGTCCCCTTGGGAGACAAATGAGATTTTGGGCAGGTACCTACAGCCTCAATTTTTGTCTTGATTTTTGAAACATTTTTTAAAGATAGGAAAACACATTAGCTTTTGGGGAGTATGATTTTTATTCCAATCCATGCCCAAAAACAAAAGCTATGCCTAGATAAGCAAAAAATTATGGAGATCGGGCAGCAAAAAAAAATTACAAAAATTTTAAATTTTTTTTAAATTTTTTTTTCTTCTCATGGGCTATAGTTTTGTATATATCTGAAGCTTTGATTCATTTCATTTGGACTAGTTATGAGAAAGTTATGGATAATCTTGTTTTTTGGGCAGTTTAAGCATCTTCTTGAAAAAATAACTTATAAACTTCATTTTTGAATGCAAGTTTAACATTTTTTCAAAAAAAATTGTTGAAGAGAGTGAAGTTTGCTTTTTAGAACAATCTCATTGTTGGGATTATTGCGTTTCAATTCCATTGCAGGGTTATTAACAATTTAAGTTTTTGTTTAATCTTATACCTTCATCCACCTAATGAATTTGTTTAATAATGAAAATTAGGTATTTTTGGTTTTTTTTTTTTTTTTTTTTGAAGATTCTTAACTCAATTTCCCACCATAAAAAAATAAACCTCATAACTCTGTAGTGCAAAAATTTAAGTTAAAAAAGCTCAAAGTCAATTAATCTAGTCATACAAGGTGCAAAGAAGCTTGTTTTTTACAATTCAATTGCAAATATCTTACAATTTGTGCGGTCAAAGTTTATGGATATTTGTCTGCACATTCTTATACAAGTCTAGTACAAGATCCTACGGTTAGATGTACAAAAAGACCAATTTTCAAATTTTTGTACTCTTCGCAATAGAAATTGCAGTTTTGGGTGTCTTTTGACAAAATAAAGGCCCCAGGGATTTAGGGGTTAAGTGCTAGCTAAGTTAACAAGTTTCAATTGTTTTTGGTATTTTGCAATGGACATTGCTGTAGCTAGGGTGTTGGGGCAATAAATTGAATGTCTAATTGATGTCTTCATAGTTAATACACTCTATACTTAACAAATTGTGGTCAAATGAAAAAAAATTGCATTATTAAGAAAAGAACTCTAAGACCTTTCTTGCAATACTTATAAGCCCAAATTTGAAGCTAACCCCTAAAAGATATGGATTTTTGAGGATAGGGAAGTGATAATAGGGACAAAGTGATAATAGGGGCAAAGTGATAATAGGGACAAAGTGATAGTAGGGGCAAAGTGATAATAGGGACAAAAAGATAGTAGGATAAACTTCATGTAGTGACAACTGTCTTTCAACTTTGGAAAACATAAACCCTTGCAATTTTGTGCTTCTTGAAAGAAGCTTGACAAAACTCCATTTCCCAATTTCTGAACTTGTTTTCTAGCACACTTCCATGCACATTTCCATACATGGCTCCCTAACTCCTTTGTTATTTCCGCAGTTCTCCAATTCTGATGCAACATGAAAGTTGGCCCTTACAAGATGAAAAGTAGACACTACATACTGGTATCAAAACTTTACCTTCAAAACAAAACCAGAGAACCCACTCACTAACTGAGCTTATCCACAAATTCATATATAGAAGCTCGTTTAACCCTTAAAGGACTAACCTTGAACCTGTGGCCAACCTGGGGCTTGGATCAAGGAGAGTGCAACGTTCATGGGCAATGAATAGCCTGTGGCATGTGTTTAAGAGAAAAAATATTCTCCTCAAAAGAAGGAAAAGTCAATAGTGTATCTTGCCCTCACAAAAAGGGCAGCAAGGACCTTGTACATCTCTTTACAAATTGGTGTTTTAAAAAATATGGAGGCATTTAAAGTAGCTATTTTTGGCATTTAGTGATGTGGCACATCTCTCTGACCACTTTCAAGAAAAAAAAAAATTTTAAAAAAAATTTCCATCCTCAAGGTGTGTTTTCAACATTGAAAGGACAATTTTTGTCCTCTTGGACGATTAGGGGTTAAAAGAAATCTTATTCGGCTGAGTTAACCCTTAAACAACCATAGGGCATAGTATACATGCGAGCGTATTATTATCATTTGCTACTAATAAGAAATTTTAATTTGGGATTTCAAATAACTCACTAGAACCGTTCTAGTGATCTATTTTCCAACTTTTTGTTGATCTTAAATGTAGTTGAGCTGTGAATCCATTCCAAATACAAGAAAATACCCCGTATTGTACTGGTCGCAAAGGGCCTTTCGGTCGTTTGAGGGTTACAAAGCAAAATTGTGACGCTTGAGTAATGGACATTTGTAGAATTTGGTAATACGATTTCCTATCCTTCAACAAGTTAAATGTGCTTAAATGACTCCATTGCCTAGTCAATGAATCTTTGAAATATAATTAATGTAACTGACAGATACTGGAAGCGTATTGCACATCATTGGGTAGAATATTTACAGGTTGATAAGAAAAAATCAAAAGCTAAACAGTAGAATTCTCCCGTGTCAGCTCAAGACAAGGTTGAGGCAACACGAAGAAGTAGGAACCTGCAACATGTGAGCAGTTCCAAATATGCTTCGTTGAATGGACTTCAAGGGCTATGTTGGCGAGACGTATGTCATGAAATGGATACTCCGGCAGTCCTAACAGTAAACCTGCTTGCGTGATGTTCTCACCCACAACGTTGCGGACAAGAATGTTCTCTACCACTGGATATGCAGTCCGGTTCCAGTCTTCGTCAGGATGTTCTCCATAGTTGCCCATGACAGCAATTGCAGTCTTGACAGAATGCATAACTACGTTGTTCACTGTGATGTTCTTTATATATCCTCCACGACCTTCTGCCGTTTTGAAGCGCACACCCCATCTACCACCAGAGACGATCATATCGTCAACCTGCAAGAAAAGTGCAGTAAAGGTAGGCGCACCCATAAGCGTGGAAATAAGGGTTTTGGAGTAGGTAAAACAATTGACTGACTTTGAAAAAAATACTGTAAGTTAGGAAATGGAAACCATCATTTTCAAGGTTCCAACTGCAAGCATTTGTTCACAAAGGTTTTTTAAAGTCCAAAATCATTGAAATTGTAAGAACCATGTGTAAGAGATGCTAAAAACAAGGTTTGTTGGTTCTTAAATAGTGAGATGGGTACTCAAATCCATCATGAAGTCACCCACAACCATCACTTTGTCACCCATAACTATCACTTAAGTACCCATAACCACCCTGACTTTGTCAGTGACACCCATGGGGACGTCACGCCCATGGGTGTGGCTACCTTAAGGTAGACAATATGCTCAAAACCTTCACTTTAAAGGCTGATCTGCCTTTTCATGGGCTTCAAAGACATGAAAGTTTTTTTTGTCTAATTTTCACACAAAGAAAAAAGGATGCCAAATGTAAGACAATTATTTTCATATTTTTTGAAGCATTATTGAATTGTTGATGATTTTTCAAAGTTTTTTGTAGTAGACACCTATTTGTGACTCTAGACCTTTCATAAACTGTTCCTTTGCAACTTGTAAAGAGATGAGAAGAAACTGAGGAGTGTGATTGACTCTTACAATAAAATACACCTTTTTTCCTATGACTTGAAGGGGTCCATTTAAGGACCACTTCATATCCATTTTTGAGCTACCTATGGCACGCTTTACATGAAAGGGTCGCATTTAGAGCATACTACCTTAGAGCAATGAAATTGGGTCTTAAGAAATCGAAGCAGTTATAGGAAGCAAGGATGATAACAACTGACCTGAACGTTGGAAATGCCACCAGACATTTCACTGCCGAATGAAATTCCAGCAGAATGGGGGATAGCAACTATACGGCGAACTCGAATATGCTTGCTAGGCATCCCAAAGTTTGTTCCGTACTGATCCCATCCACTCTTGATAGAAATCGCATCATCACCAACACTGATGTAGCAGTCTTCAATACAGACGTGTTGGCAGGAATCTACAAATTGTTTTACAACCAAAAAGGCATGTGTCAATCAGAGGTAACGTTCAACAGCTGCTTCAAGTATTTCCATGTAGCCATGAACATGCAGGCAATCAGTCAGACATGCTTCGTAAATAGTTAAGAGTAGTCTAGAAATGCCAAGGAACATGAGCTCCAGCTGCGCCCAAAAAGTACAGTACCACATGTGTTTGACGATTAAGTATTACAGGGTTCAGATATTGACGTTCAATTATAGTACCTGGGTCGATACCGTCTGTGTTCTTTGCACTTTTAGGATTCAAGATGGTCATGTGTTTGATCACAATATTCCTGCAGAATCAACCAGAACACCATAATGAAATTTCTGTCCTCGTAAAGATGATTATCAAAGTTTATAAGACATACTTGCTTTAACCTCATTCTCTAAAATGATCTTGCGAAAGATGAAGAGGGACAGCTGGAAAGATGCAGCACGGATATTTCAGTCGTACCTTCATGAGAAGTCTATAGTAACCTAGAAAACGAGTTTAGGAAATCAAGTGTGGGATTAGGATGTTACGTGCAATAGACTGGATGGATAGTCCAGAATGGAGAATTCTGGAAAGTAAGATTTGAAATTAAGATGTCGTGTGACTCGGTAAGCTCTACCAAATGAGGCCGAGTGTAATTCAAGGTTTTGTTGAGAAATCCACTCCACCACACCGCTCCTTGTCCATCAAGTGTTCCGTTGTCACCTGAAAGCATAGACCAGCTCTTATCAGATCCTGAACTACTAGTTAATAAAAGTTTAAAATCCCAGGTCCCTGCCAATTCCAGTCACAAATCTCATTAACAAGAACACGAGGTTATCAGGCTCTCGTGACAGCGGGTGTAAATAGTGTACCTGTGATGATAACATCTTCAAGGCCATTGCCGTTAATAAGGCTACTATATCTTGGACCTGGCAGCTCACGACCCCGACCATACGATGGCAATCCTGGAACGATTGGGTAGTCGTTCAAGTCCTGCAAATACATTGGCAAGTAAGCTTCTTTTCTTATCTCCACAGATTGAATCCTGTGCAGCGTAATAAAATCCAAATTTTCTTCTAATAGACACTTGCACAAAGTTTCGGGTTCAAGCGGATTTACCTCGGAGCCAAGAATAATAGCTCCGTTTTCCAGGAATAATGTGAGGTGACTAATCAACGTGATACTTCCAGTGAGCCAGCGTCCCGCAGGGATGTACAGTTGTGCACCACCTTTGTCAGCGTAGCTCAGAAGATAGAAAAAGGCGTTCTCGAATGCATGTGTGTTCAGCGTGTTGCCATCTCCTACTGCACCAAAATCGGTGATGGAAACGCTGTGTGGACGTTGTTCCCAATCATTCACAGTGTGAGCACAGCTCTCTTTTGACTGCGAGATAGCAAGGACATCTAACTCAGAAGCAAATTAAACAGATATAAAGAAATCACGAAACAGCAACATGAGATTTAGCAAGTACTACTAATCGTATATGATAAAGCGGCTCAATAAGTTATTTATGAAAATCCAAAAAAGTAGGATGAATTCTATAGATACGCCACAATTAAGACCGAAAATGAACATACAAAGCGATATACGTACCACAAGCCTAACAAGTGTGTTCTTGCGCTATAATATCCAATTAGAAAGAATTCCAACTTATTTTCAAGCAGAAACTCTGACATCCAAAAATGAAAAACACCTAAACGAGCAGAAGGCAAATGGTCAGCTAATCTCTTACTTTCAAATGTCCGAAGATGCTCTTGTGAAAATCCATGGGGTTCGTAGTACCCACGACTCCATCTAATTCCAATGAATCGTCGGCCAGTGAGTGGCCTAACAAACATGTATGCCAAAACTTCTCAGAACCCATGCAGCTCAATAGAAGGAGTAGAAGCCGCAAGCTTTGGAAGCTCTGCAATCTTGTCATCGGTAATAAAATAAAGTGAAAAGTTCGATGCCTACGAAATGATCTTCCCTTTGTCGCAATTAGTTGCCCTATTCCCGTGACTTCCAAAATTGTTATTTCTTAATCCTATTTGATGATGAAGCTGTAGAGTCCTGCGGCAGCTCAAGAACAAACAAATCCAGCGACAACATACAGGACAGATGGGTGAAACTAAGTAAATCTCTGGCAAAATACGCAAGGATCGAGCCAATATTGAGCCGCCCAATGTGCAGCAGGTACGTATGTCGCCACTTCAAAAGTAGAACATCACAGTATTTCAAAAACAGTCGACTCCAATTCTCAGCCCTGAAATACATCACCAACGAGTTAACAATGTTGACTCATGAACTAGTGGCTTATATCAATGAGTAGCAATATCCATCACTCCAATTCATAGTGAAATGCTTATCTTACGAAATAAAAGCAATTCATGATACATACCAAACCTTGATAAAAATTGACAGGCATTCCTTTTGCTGCGAACTAAGATATAATAGAAATAATGAGAAAGTAAAAGTATTAATGACAACTCTCATCTTGGCGTACAATCTCCTGCAGTGTTTTTGTCTTCACAATATTTCATCAATAGACTTATTCTCAGGAGTGCTATCAAGGCAATTCTGACAATTTACTACTCCCTCTGTACCTCTAAAAACGTCCAAATTAGACACATTTCTTGTAATACTAAAAAGCTCCTTTTTGCTAATTTCAGATGCTGAGAAAGCGTTTGCCATGTTCAATGATCTCATGGGGGTAAGTTTAGCGATTAGAGTGCAGTCCTCTCCTTGCAAGCTTGGCATTGCCCATATGAGGTATCATTGCTGCTACTAATCTTTTAAATCATCAATAAGGAAGAGCTGGCAAAATGCACAAATATGGTATTTTTTGCATGGAATTTGGGTGCCCAACAGGCGACATCAAAACTGGAGATTTTACATACATTTGGTAGATGGTATATTGATTCTAGAATGCATGTGTCACTAGCACAAAGACTAAAATAACATAATGAATCCTTTGCAAGGAAGCTTTTTGGACGTTTTTAGAGGTACAGAGACAGTAGGTACTAGTGTATCTCTCCACCATTGCTTTCCCGTGCCGCTATATCTATTAGCTCATGAAATCTAACATAAACTCATACCTATATTGATTCATTAGAGATCGTCAAATTATTTCAGACGAAAACTTTAAATTTGCACACACGAATTTCACAATTCCAGGTAACAAAAAAACAACTTTCTTACACTCCGCTGCATCACAAGAACAGAATCAAACAACAGACTACACCACAACAATTTAACTTCTCCCCTCCACCCTTTTTCACACACTTCATCTAATGAAACCGCCAATGGCGAAACAAAGCCTCACAAGGCATTAAAAGACTACACCACAACATCAAGATCTGCCAACTCGACCGGCAAACAAAGCATAGCTCATACCAATCGATAAAAAGCGTTCTCGCTCGTCATAAAATCGCAATTCTAACTGGACCTCAAGAAATTATATATCCACCAACAGCCTGAGCTAGGAAATGAAAAGAAAGACAAAACCACAGAACTTTCTGTCCCTGAATCGGATCAAGAACACAAACTCGGAAACGCAATTTAACGGCTCAACACAAACAGCTCACCAATAGAAACTGACATTTCCAACCATCAACATGAGCGCCAAATGGCAATTTTCAAATCTGCGCTATTCAGATCCTTAGCTAAGAGCTTTTACCAATCGACAAAAAGCGTTTTCGTTCGCCGCGTTATCCGTAATTCCTGTCAAACCTTAGGGTTTAGATCTCGACCGACAGCCTAGGAGCTCTAAGAAGTGACAAGAAAGGCAAATCACAGAACTCTCTCTGCCCCTGAATCACCTAAGCATTTCCATTCGGTGACGAACTTCAACGGCTTACAAGCAGCAGACCAATAGAATTGATACAATCCGACCAGAGCGTCACTTCTACAAGAACACATACTCTTCCAAATATCTTACCTCAAGAAACAAGCTCACAAATCTCGCGCAAGAATCTGGCAGCCCTGAATCACCCGAGCATGAGCATTACCATTCGGTGACGAATTTCAACGGCTTACAAGCAGCACATCAATGGATTTGATACAATCCGACCAGAGCGTCACTTCTACAAGAACACATACTCTTCCAAATATCTTACCTCAAGAAACAAGCTCCAAAATGTCGCGCAGCTCGGTTCGAAATGCGGACTTTTCTCTCTCTCCTCCGTGTGTCGCAAGCATAACTTTTCTCGAGTTCCGAGAAAGGTGTTGAGAGCGGAATTGGTCGTCCAGTTTGCAAGTAAACTTAATTAGAGCGATGCTGTGCATGACTTTTACAAGGAGCAAGAAAAGGCAGGGATGTAAGAATTTTGAGTGTAAATTTTATAGTAAAGAAGACTGTGTTTCTGTAACAAGCAGCACACCAATGGAATTGACATAATCCGACCAGAAGCATCACTTCTACAAGAACACATACTCCAAAAATCTTACCTCAAGAAACAAGCTCACAAATCTCGCGCAAGAATTCGGTGACGAATTTCAACAGCTTACAAGCAGCACACCAATGGCTTCGACACAATCCGACCAGAGCATCATCACTTCTACAAGAACACATACTCCTCCAAAACTCTTACCTCGAGAAACAAGCTCAAAAATCTCGCGCAGCTCGATTCTCTCCCTGGAAAAGAAATGCGGACTTTTCTGTCTCTCTCCTCCGTGTGTCGCATGCAAAACTTTTTCTCGAGTTCCGAGAACGGTGTTAAGAGCGGAATTGGTCGTCTAAATTGCAAGTTATGAGAGCGATCTTGTGCATGATTTTACAAGGAGCAAGAAAAGGCAGGGAAGGAAGGATTTGAGTGTGAATTTTATAGTGAAGATTGTGTTTCTGTTATTCGTTTAGATTATAGCTTAGCTTAGATTGCTGCGTTGATTGAGGAGAATTGGAAAGGGAAAAGGTCTTCCATGAATTTCATGTGGATGTCGACTATGACTTGAAAATGTTGGCAGCGGAGGAGGACTGGAGAACTCTTCGTGTAGTGGAGAAGAGTTAGGGCGAGTGCTTTGCACCGACCTCCTGGGACGAAATCTGCGGAGAGCGTGACGGACGTTGACGGACGTTGGTGGACGTTGGCGGACCCCGTTCTCACCAGACAGTCGGACGTGTTTCGGTGAGAATTTTTTTGTCATCTTAAAGTGGGTCCACAAAAATCGTGGATCCATAAAAATGCTTCAAGATTCTTCCCTCAAATATTTAAGAGAATGTGTCAGTGAAAGACGTTTTCTCTAATGACACATTCCTCCATTTTGAATAACCAATGGGATGATGCCATGTGACCTCAAAAAAAGGAATAATCAAGTTGGACCTTTTAAAATATTGGGTATCTGAAACTTTTTTGTGCCTTTAGTTTTATTTTTAGTTTTTATTCCTTTTTATTCCTTTGATATATACTACCAATGAGAATGAGAATTCTGGTCACTCCTCTGAAATAGTGTTATCAATGGACGGATCAGTCCGTCTAACATGCCGATGAGAATAGGGCATGAAGGACTGGGGTGTGGATGGACGAATGTCACATATGCATGCATTTACCCTTGAATTGTTATCTTAATGATTACTTTCATATTGCTTTTTAAAAAATGAATAGAAAAAGTGTGCATTGAATAGAATATAGATTGATGGGATTAGGGTATGTTCACACTTGGTGTTATGAGTGGTAATAGTGAAGGAAAATTATATGTATTTGAACACACCTTTAGACTAAATGTCTGCATCCATATTGCTAATACCCCTCTTAACATCAAGTGTGAACATACCCTTAGTTGAAGATTTCATATAGAGCATGTAGAGAGCAACATGTTTTGTCATGCAAGTGGCTGTAGGTGGAGCTAGGCAAGGTATGATTTATAGCCATGCATAAGACAAAACACAATTTCATGCATGTTATGAAGCATTAAAAGTGAAAGGGGCTTATTTTGCCACATGGTAATTGATCCCCATTTGCAAAATTAATCCTTGTTTTAAATTTTGAGATTAAAAAAGAAAAAAGAAAAAAAGTAGGATAAGCCCTTTTGATTTAATTCAAAGGTGGACTAATCTCATCCTTGCTTCTATATGGCAACATGGTCAAGTAGGGTCGCTATTTTAAGTTGGTGTTGTTGTCTCATTAGTGAACATTAGAACTAAAATTTTTGCACAAAGATTCAACTATTGGATAACACATGAATAGCATATAGAGAGAAAACCAAACAAATTTCAGGTCCCATGTTATAGCTATATGCAAATTTTAGGGGAAATTATAAATAGGGGCACAAAAATGAAAAATATTACAAATAGGGGCACAATTTCAAAATAATTATAAATTGGGGCGCAATTTCAAAATAATTTGTAAGTTTTTGTATTTTTTTGGTTTTGACATTGGTTGATTTAGATATGTCATATCAAATGTCAACTAACTTCCAAAAAACTTAAAGGTTTTTCTAAAAATTGCCATCCCCTTTGCTAAAATGTCTTTATTAAGGCTTGATTTGGAGAGGTCGTTAAGTTTTTTGGAAATCAACTCACATGTGATGTGATATATCTAAATCAACCAATGTCCAAACCAAAAAAATCTACAAAATTTTACAAGTTATTTTGAAACTGAGCCCCTATTTGTAATATTTTTCATTTTTGTGCAACTATTTGTAATTTCTCCCAAATTTTATCTATTTTTTGGTGACAAGGGAAGACTCAATAAAATGGATTCCAAGAAGATTCTCAAAATTCAATCCCTCTTACAAGTCTTTTACAATAATTAAGAGAGAATTTTCAATCACTAATTGGTTATCTTAAATTTTAGGCCTACTTTGTGGAAACTTGGCTTTGCATTTTTTTTTATAGTAGTCCCAATCTTGACAACCCCTATTGTCATGTCCATTGAAACATTAGTAATTCTTGGGTAGTTCTTGACATGGATTCAGCAGTGTCTCATTCTTTACTTGACCGCTACCAACAAGACATGATGGATCAAAAATTTCGGGTTTTAATGGGTGACATTCAAAATAAATTTGCAAATGATCTAATTAGAAAATGTACACTAAGGTAGGAGGCTCGAACTCCATTAGGGCATTAAAAGTGCTCACCTTTCCAAATGAATTCTATCGGTACATGTTCTTATTCATAGCCTTTCATTTATGTACAGTGGATGTACATTTGAGGAGGTGGGCGGCTTTAGAGCCCTATGGCCTTTCCACTTCAAAATTTCAGAACTAATTCCATAAAGCTCCAAAAAATATGAAATAACTTGGGTTAGATGCCAATTCCTCTTGTCTTTCAAGTAAAACATACTGAAAACTATTTCAAAAAGTTCCATCTCCCCAAAATTTAGTTTCAGCCCTTAGATGGTTGGTTTAGGAATCTCTTACCTTACCTATGGACAATTAGTGCTTGTGAATTGTGATGAGTGGATGATTTTGGTTTAGCAGGTAAGTCCCCGATAAATAAAGCCCCAAATACAACACCCAATATGGAGTTTCAAGGTCTTGCCTACTCTATTATTGCCATAGAATTAGGGTTATCTCCCGACCTCAAAGTACCTAAAATCATGCAAATGCTTCTTTCTCCTCTTGAAAATAAGGGTTGTTAGTAGTTCTATGTTACGTTTGATTATTTATATGTTTCCAAAAAATTATACACAATAGTAAGATTTAGATATTGAATTTGCATGATCTAAATGCATGTTATTTTTCTTCTAGGATATTTGTCATTATGCTTGTTCAATAGTGAATAAAAGAAATTAGCAGTCTTTAAGACCAATTGATTGTGAAATTTTTTCCAAGGTAGGTGGACTTGTTACTAAACAATTTCCTTGATACCCATGGTTGTATACTAGATGTAATTCCATGGATAACTACCAACACACGAAAAAGATTTTCTATGTAGGTTACTAATATAAAAATATTAATAAAAATGTATAGAAAAATATTTGATTATAATTCATTTGATGTATTTGTTTGATGTCCACTCCGGGTAGATCATTTAGAGCATCTTAGAATTGACATGCGGCATAATATAGTAATGGTTATATTCATTTTAAAAAAAATTGTAATAAACTTACAAATAAAAAAGAGAACACTGAAAGTGCTAAATCTAATATAAATAATATATATATACTACAAATGTAATGCGTTAATTTTTTTTTACAATTAAAGTAGGAGCACAAGATTTGTGTTTATCCTATGCACAAGATTTGGATTTATTCTATGCACAAGATTGTGTTTAATATGAATCTGCACAAACAACTAGATAACCCAAGGACCATACTATATTAAATAAAAAATCAAAACAAAGGTGACTTAACAGAAATAATATGAAGTGAAAAAATTCAAAATCTAAAACCAACTAAAATATCATAGCTTACATCATAGCAAAAAACAGGGTATCAAAATCAAATATAAATTTACGTCCAAAAAAATGACTAATCTAAAAAAATATAGAGTGAAATAAATATCAAAATTTTGTGTAAAAGAAATGTGCTACAACTAGGTTTCAAATCAAAAAAATAAGATATAAAAAAAATGCAAAAAGTAATATCAACATGGGTACCAACCAAAAGATTTTAACCAAAAATATATGGTGTAAAAAAGAAAATTAATTTTCCCTACAATATTAAATTCTAACCATCAAATATTCACATGTATCTTTTCTACCTCTTACCCAAATTCTTTTATTGTTTTTATTTAACAATTTGGTTTTTTTTTTTCTTATAAAGAAACTAGCATGAGAAAAAATAGAGTCTCTTAGGCTATATAAGTAATTATAGAATGCCATAGTAAATGTTAAAATTATAGAGGTCATTTAATTTTTGTTTGGGAAATAAATAACCATTTAAAATTAAATCCATTGTCGCACGGAAGGTACTCAACATACAATAATTAATTTATTCAAGAGAATTTTGGCGTTGGAAGTTATCTTATGGTTTAGATGACGGTGATTTTCTTTGGAGCTTCAAAGATTTAGTATGAAAATGGAGGTCTCTGCTATGGAAACATAATTGGATGAAAAACCATAATTTCTTTGCTTGCAGATTGTATTTCAAGAGATACATTTTTGGCTAAACTTCTTTTGTCCAATAGCTTTGCTCCACATTCATTTCAAGATTGAATCTTATATGTGGAGAGTGTAGCTCTTTTTGTTTCCTCTCTTCATTGAATAGTTTTTAGATTATTATACTCATGTCTCAGTGTGTGTGTCTTGTATTTTTCACAAGCGGTAGTCAGAAAACCGGAAGAGACGCCACTAGCTTCAGTCTTCAGCTCAAGACAAGAATGATAAGGATGAGTTGGTTGCTCATGAGAAGCGCCTCATGAATCATAGGATTGATCTAGAGAAGCGGTACAAACGTAAGCTCAAAAAGTATGCGACGGTTGGCGTGGTTACTATGTTGGAGGAAAATGTGCAGAACCTGTAGGTGTACGTTGAGGATATGGAGAAGAAGTTTGTTATAATGGACTGTCAAATCTATTAACTATTCAAGGGGCCACAATTAGGAGATGCAGTGAAGAAACGCTACACTTTGACTTTTGCTAGGGAGAATATTGCGTTAGCCATTGGCACCAAGCTGAACGACATGTCATAAACAACCAATTTTGACTCGTTCGTTGAAGAGGATTGGTTAAAGATAAACATTACCAATTTGAAACTCCGAGAGCTTTTCCAAAATACATGCTATTTTATAAATTACATGATCCACAACATTGCCAAAACAGAAGATGTGAAAATGTTCAAAAATATGAACACCGGCAAGGAGTATCAATTATGGGAGGATGCCTTCTTGATGGCATTTTATAAGACAGCAAATTAAGTGGCAATTCACTAATATCCAAGAATGATAATTGACTTTTCACAAGTTATTATCTTTATTATTTTCTTTTAGGGATTATTTTAAGCGCTTGTCTATCTATTGTAATTAGTAGAATTCATCATTATTGTATTTGTTTGAACTTCAAGACAAGCCAAAATGCAAGAAAATAAAAGAAGCTCCATATGTCCAGCACAACACAACACACAACAATTTGCGCTTTTGATTTTAAGTTTTCAATGCAAATCTTGTGGAGATTGATTGCATTGACTTGCTATTTGATAATCTTTCATACCATTATCTTAGATAGATCACTCATTGTATGTTGAGTACTTTCTGTGCGACAATTAATTTAATTTTTAGATGGTTATTTATTTCCCAAACAAAATTAAATGACCTCTATAATTTTAACATTTACTATGGCATTCTATAATTACTTATACAGCCTAAGAGACTCTATTTTTGCTCATGCCAATTTCTTTATAAGAAAAAAAAAAACCAAATTGTTAAATAAAAACAATAAAAGAATTTGGGTAAGAGGTAGAAAAGATACATGTGAATATTTGATGGTTAGAATTTAATATTGTAGGGAAAATTAATTTTCTTTTTTACACCATATTTTTTTGGTTAAAATCTTTTGGTTGGTACCCATGTTGATATTACTTTTTGCATTTTTTTTATATCTTATTTTTTTGATTTGAAACCTAGTTGTAGCACATTTCTTTTACACAAAATTTTGATATTTATTTCACTCTATATTTTTTTAGATTAGTCATTTTTTTGGACGTAAATTTATATTTGATTTTGATACCCTGTTTTTTGCTATGATGTAAGCTATGATATTTTAGTTGGTTTTAGATTTTGAATTTTTTCACTTCATATTATTTCTGTTAAGTCACCTTTGTTTTGATTTTTTATTTAATATAGTATGGTCCTTGGGTTATCTAGTTGTTTGTGCAGATTCATATTAAACACAATCTTGTGCATAGAATAAATCCAAATCTTGTGCATAGGATAAACACAAATCTTGTGCTCCTACTTTAATTGTAAAAAAAAATTAACGCATTACATTTGTAGTATATATATATTATTTATATTAGATTTAGCACTTTCAGTGTTCTCTTTTTTATTTGTAAGTTTATTACAATTTTTTTTAAAATGAATATAACCATTACTATATTATGCCGCATGTCAATTCTAAGATGCTCTAAATGATCCACCTGAGGAAATCCCATGGTTGTTAAAGTATGAACGGTGAGTGATAAGCGTTGACTGTTGAGCAATTAAAGTTGAGCAGCAATTTTTTTTAGATCTTTATTTCTTGGTCTCATAATAACACCATAAATCTAAATGTAGATATTATATTTTTTAATAGTAAAAATTTGAGGATTTAAAAAAAAAATCATCCAAAAAATTGAATGAACAAAATTCAATGTGAACGTAATTACAATTTCATTTAAATTTTTCAATGAATGAAATTCCTTTTGGATGAAAGTAGATAAATGTTAAAGCGCTTTCGATGAGACATTTTGAGATTTTATTTAGTATTTTTGAATCTAAGGACGTTCTTAAAGTGAATCAAACTTATTATTTAGACACTAAAGAAAACAGTAGCAAGCTGTTCTCTATTTAATTCATTAGGTATCCACTTGTACAACAAGCACAATTGCATAGAATAGTTGAGCACATCAAGGATGACAAGACTTGCATTGAAACTTTGTTATACATCAAAAGTAAATAAATTTTTTTGGACAATGAATTTATGGTTCATGGTAAAGAAATTTGTCTATTTGGCTTGAAACAAGTGTTTGTATTCTTTCACTACCATTTTTGACAATGTGTAGCAAACCAAGTTTATTTAAACACCATATGGCGGATGCATGGCATTTAAGCCAAGCATATTTGAGCAATTTTCTGTTTGCTTATGTACTTCACTTTTTGACTAATGGTATTTCATAAAAAAAAATATCCAATATGAATTTCAAGAGATTTAGATTAATATACCACAAATACTGTAAGATTTTTTTATAATAAACTTATTTTGCACAATATACTTGGCAAACTCAAAGCTTTAAATTTCAAAAACAGTTTAATCAGCTTGCATTAGACATTGGCATCACATTGTTTGTGTCGGTGTCCATATACAATGTTTTATTTGTTTATTCATTTTCTTCTCTTTTTTGGAATATTTTAATTTTATTTACATTTTAATCAACTTTGAAGTTTGAATTTACAAAGACCGCTTGCCACAATAAAAATGCAATTTAATATCAAATAGCACAATTTTAGTTGAAAAAAAAAAAACCATAAAAATCTTTATTTTTTAAGATTTTAGAGA